>UESW01004460.1:228697-546194 GCA_900491605.1 Calamus simplicifolius | reverse complement strand
AGTGCAACGCAGAGCTTCAAAGACAAGATTCAGAGTGCGTGCACCTTTGTTGATGAAGACTCAAGGAATATGTAAAAATTCAATCTGAAGGAATGAAAATATAGATCATTTAACTAGAATTGTAAGAACTCATTTTTGAGTTATTAGATTTTCAATCCTTGTTATGTACTGAAGTTTTTGTTATGCTTTCTTTTGAAATCAATGTATTGAACATTTGATGTATTAGACCTTTAATGAAATGAATTCTCTATTTGATTACTCAATGTATTTCCTTATTTCAATGAATGAATGAAATTGATCTTAATTTGAATGAATGTTTATGCTTCTCTACCTTTTTGTTGATAACAAAAAAGGGGGAGAATTTTATAGTTCTATGATTGTGATATATTTGAAAGAAATCAAAGTAATCAATGAGATAAACAATGAGATATTTAATTAAGTTTCATAGGGGGAGCTACCTCATTAAGGGGGAGCCTAAGCCTAACTATGAAAACAAAATAAATTCACTAATCAATCATGAACAAACTCAATATTTTTGTCATCATCAAAAAGGGGGAGATTGTTGAAAGATTATAGAAAAATTATATGATCCAATCCTTTTGATTTTGATGATTACTAAAAGCCATTGAGTTTATTAAAGGATGTAATGAGTTTATTTAAATGAGCAACAAATTTATTTTGAACAATCAATGAGAATGCTCAAGTTTAACTTTAATCAATTTTGAAAGTGACTTTAAGCTCAATATTCAAACTTTCGAAAAGAAATGTTATAATTCATGTTTTATTCAAAAGTTTTTGGATTAGTTCTTGAATCAATTCTAAATGTAATTTTATTGATTCAAGTCAAAACAATGAATTAAAATGAATCTGGAACGATTTTAATGTCAATCAGAAAAGTTTCTGATTTTTGATACGTTCCGGAGCCGACTCCTGAGTTCAGAGTCGACTCCGCTCAGTGTACAGAAATGTGCATCTGTGTCGAGTCGACCCACGAAATTGTCGAGTCGACCCCTGATTCTGTCGAGCCGACTCCTGACTGTGCGAGTCGACTCCGCTCAGACACCAGAAGAGTGTTTTTCTGAGCACTTCGCGAGTCGACCCCAAGCCTTTCACGAGTCGACTCCCGACTATCAGGAGTCGACACTTTACTTTTGGCGAGTCGACCCCTAACCTTTATAAACATTTCTATTTTTGGTAAGACGAGCTCGAGCCGACTCGGGAAAAGCATGAGTCGACTCCAGCAAATCTGGGCGAATTTTTACGATGACACTCAGCTCCAACGGTAAGATTTTTGAATAACGGCTATTTTTCCTTGTCTCTAACGGATATATTTTTGCAGATTCTATAAATAGAGGAGCTCTTTTCAATCAAATCAGAGAAAATCAAAAAGAGAGAAAAGAATATCTTTCAAAAAGAGGGAAAAACAGAGCTTATTGGAAAAATCTTCTAGCTCAAAGAGAGTGATTCAAAAGGAGTGAAATCAAGAGGAAGTTTCGTCTGCTCCAGATCTTCAATCCACAAAAGTCAAAAGAAAATCCAAAGCTTTTCAAAGATCAAATCGAAGGATTTTTTCAACAAAAGGAGAAAAAGCTTCATCTCAACTCCAAAGCTTCAACGGTCAAGAATCTTGCTGAGGCCTGATTCAACACTTCAAGAGGAGTTAAAGAGAAGAAGGAAGAAAGCCAAAGCCACAACCATCTGCAATCTATCAGGCTTTTCTAACTTTATTTTATACTTCATTTGTATATTTGCTCAAGGGGAGCATTTTATTATTAAACACTTTATTCTATTGTTGCTGATTCAATCAGTGGATTGAATCAGTGGAGGTTTTATACCTCGTTGCAAGCCGGAGTGCTTGTGTTGGGTTAGTTGTGAGCCCGTGAAAAACAACGTGTAGGGTTTTGTGCTGGTAAGCCCGAGTAAAACCAGCTGGGTTCGTTGTGACCCGGAAAAACAACAAGTTTGAGTTGTGAGCTTGGAAAACAACTCGGCTGTAATCTAGGAGATTATAGTGTGGACCCAAGTGAATCTTGGGAGTGGACGTAGGTGTTGGTTGCACCGAACCACTATAAAATTATCTTGTGTTTGCCGTGCTATATTTTTCTCTCTCTCTATCTCTCTTTATTATTGCTTGTGCATTGCTTCTTAGTTAATTTCACTCACTTGCACATCTTGAGCAAATCTGTTTAAAACATTTCAAAAAGTCTTAAAATTTTAAGAACCCAATTCACCCCCCCCCCTTGGGTTGCCATCTGGGCCAACAACAAGCATCATCTCACCCCCGAGACCCCCTCCGGTCTCGGGGTGAGGTCACTGCATCTCAACCTCGAGACCCCCTCCGGTCTCGGGGTGCACAAGCATCATCTCGCCCCGAGACCCCCTTCGATCTCGGGGTGAGGTCACTACATCTCAACCCCGAGACCCCCCTTCGGTCTCGGGGTGAGGTTACTGCATCTCAACCTCGAGACCCCCTCCGGTCTCCGGGTGCATAAGCATCATCTCACCTCCGAGACCCCTCCGGTCTCGGGGTGAGGTCACTGCATCTCAACCCCGAGACCCTCCTCCGGTCTCGGGGCGCACAAGCATCATCTCACCCCTGAGACCCCCTCCGGTCTCGGGTGAGGTAACTGCATCTCAACCCCGAGACCCCCCTTCGGTCTCAGGGTGCACAAGCATCATCTCACCCCCGAGACCCCCTCCGGTTTCGGAGTGAGGTCACTGCATCTCAACCTCGAGACCCCCTTCGGTCTCGGGGTGCACAAGCATCATCTCGCCCCCGAGACCCCCTCCGGTCTCGGGGTGTGGTCACTACATCTCGACGCCAAGACCCCCCTCCGGTCTCGGGTGCACAGCATCATCTCGCCCCCGAGACCCCCTCCGGTCTCGGGGTGAGGTCACTGCATCTCAACCCCGAGACCCCCCTCCGGTCTCGGGGAGCACAAGCATCATCTCGCCCCCGAGACCCCCTCCGGTCTCGGGGTGAGGTCACTGCATCTCAACATCGAGACCTCCTCTGGTCTCGGGGTGCACAAGCATCATCTCGCCCCCGAGACCCCCTCCAGTCTCGGGGTGAGGTCACTGCATCTCAACCTCGAGACCCCCTCCGGTCTTGAGGTACACAAGCATCATCTCGCCCCCGAGACCCCCTCCAGTCTCGGGGTGAGGTCACTGCATCTCAACCTCGAGACCCCCTCCGGTCTCGGGGTGCACAAGCATCATCTCACCCCCGAGACTCCTCCGATCTCGGGGTGAGGTCACTGCATCTCAACCTCGAGACCCCCTCCGGTCTCGGGGTGCACAAGCATCATCTCACCCCGAGACTCCCTCCGGTCTCGGGGTGAGGTCACTGCATCTCACCTCGAGACCCCCTCCGGTCTCGGGGTGCACAAGCATCATCTGACCCCCGAGACCCACTCCGGTCTCGGGGTGAGGTCACTGCATCTCAACTTCGAGACCGCCTCCGGTCTCGGGGTGCACAAGCATCATCTCACCCCTGAGACCCCCTTCGGTCTCGGGGTGAGGTCACTGCATCTCAACCCCGAGACCCCCCTCCGGTCTCGGGTGCACAAGCATCATCTCACCCCCGAGACCCCCTCCAGTCTCGGGGTGAGGTCACTGCATCTCAACCCAAGATCCCCTCCGTCTCGGGGTGCACAAGCATCATCTCACCCCAAAGACCCCCTCCGGTCTCGGAGTGAGGTCACTACATCTCAACCTCGACATCTCCTCCAGTCTCGGGGTGCACAAGCATCATCAACGTTCAGTACGTGAACCGGCCTTCGAACCAAATGACAACTTCGGGCCACCTGGCGCACCCACGTGATCCGTCGTGCGCCCATGGCTGCTTGCGGCCATACCTCATAACGGCAGATGGTGCATTACATGTGTCACTGTGCATGACCATGCCCCATTACGGAGTACGATTCACTACCACTTGCAAATGTGCACGGTCATGTCAAGCAACGATGCGCACCAAATGCAACCGTGGCTACTAGACACCTGTACAGCCATATTGATAGGTAACGCTGGACGCCTCCGTCGTGCATAGTGACGGTACGATAGCAATCTTCTGGAACAGAAAGATGGGACATTCGAACAGGTATAAAAGCACACGCTCGCATTGTGAGTAGGATCCTTGAACTCTGGTTTTCTAGTTTTCTTCCTACTAGCTAAAACCCTAACTGCTTCAGCTCCTTTCTGCTAAGCAGTTCTCTCTGATCCCAAGTGACTAACTTGAGCATCGGATGGTCCCCACCGGAGCATCCGGTCTTCGGGGACTTTTTTTGCAGGGGTCCGGAGAGAAAGACGTCCATCTTTCCCGACGCTTGAAGAAGGTAACTTGGCGTCATCAGATTGGCGCGCCAGAAAGGGGTAATTAAAGAAAAGTATAGCCTCGAACCTGTTACTGACTTCTCCCTCCTCAAGCTCTTGAACAATGGTGATGACTCGTGCACGAGAGGCCACCATTAGTTACGCTGGGGGGCAGCGTCGAAGGGCTGATCAGCCCACAGCTAGCCCCTCCAACCGACGCACCTGCACCAGCACCAGTACAGCAGTTTCAGGAAGATCGGTTTGCTGCTCTTGCCCGCAAGTTCAATCCTTGGCCACAATGGTCCAAGGCCTGCAACATCAGGCGGTGATTGCACGGCAACCAGAATCCCTCCCGTCAGTGCCAGGAGTTCCTTAGCCCAGTTAGCATTCAATTCGGAGGAGGTCTCCTGCCCGAGAAGCCTGCCCTCGCTGCACTTCACCTAAGCCTCATCACCGCGAGGCCTCAAAGTGGCCCCACTCACCCTCTCGCCGCATCAGCGCGTCCCCCAAGCGATGATGTGAGAAGGAGGCGGAGCGTCCCCGTCGACCTCCCCGGCGCCTCTCCTCTTCCTCAGACTCTTCGAGGAGGGTCCTTCGATGGAAGGGTAGCCCGCGGGCAGAGCGAAGACTTGATGAGTACAACCAGCGGTTGGAAGAGCTCAGCCACCGGATTACCAACCCTCTAGAGACGGACTATGACAGCCGCCCACCGCTGTCTCATCGCATCATGGAGGAGCCTATCTCCACTCGGTTTCGTCTCCCTCAGCTGGACCCTTATGATGGGACCACGGACCCCCTAGACCACCTGGAGAGTTACAAGGTTCTTATGCAAGTCCAGGGGGCAACCGATTCGCTTATGTGCATCGCTTTCCCATCCACCTTAAAGAAAGCTGCCTGAGCCTGGTATTCCCGCCTACCGCCGCGAACTATCGATTCCTTCCATCAGTTGGAGAGGGCCTTCCTGGCCCACTTGGATGCCTGCAGGAAGATTCCAAGGGTAGCCGATAGCCTCTTCTCCGTCCAGCAAAAGGGTGGCGAGTCCCTTCGGGACTACATCGCACGGTTCAAGGAGGCTATCCTGGAAGTTTACAATCTTGAAGATTCAGTGGCCACTTTGGCCTTGAAGCGAGGGCTTCACCCATCTTGCTTCGCATACTCCCTTGATAAGAAGCCACCCGGTTCCTATGCCGAGCTCTTGACCCAGGCCCAGAAATACATTCGGGCTGACAAGGCCGACTCCTCCCGACGCGAGGCTAGTGGGAGCGTCTCCAAGAAACCAGCCCAATCGAAATCTGTCGAAGCTCGCCCCAGAAGACCTGAGCCTTCTCACCGGCCAGACAACCGTCCCTGAGCCCCTACACCACCAAGAGATGGACCCTACACCCCACTGCTCGCCCCAATATCGCAGATCTTGTTCGAGATTGAAGGGGAGCCTTATCTTCAACGCCCTCCTCCAATAAACCCGAAGATCCCTCGCAACAAGAACCTCTACTGTCGTTATCACCGGGATCATGGCCATGACACTAACGACTGTCGTCAGCTGAAGAAGGCTATAGAAGACCTTATCCAACGAGGCCACCTGGGAAAGTTCATCCAGAGGAACAACCCGGGAGCTCCTGGCCCGTCAACGCCCCCGCCGCCGATGATCGACAATGCTCCAACTGAGAAGATGGTGGCAATGATTTCCTGAGGGGCAAGCTAGCCCCAAATTGGGAAGGACCCTATCGGATCACCGAGACACTCTGTTACGGAGCTTACAAGATTGAAGAGCTTGATGGGAAGCCACTTCCTCGGACGTGGAATGCAGACAACCTTCGTCGGTATTATCAGTAGCGCATCTCTCCTCTCACATTAAATACCATGCCTATATTCTTTTGGGCCTTCGCCCCTCATTCTATATTAACAATTTCAATTTTAGCTCCTGAGCTCTTTTGCCTAAAGCCCTGGGCCAGCCAGGCATGAAGCCCGACACCCGTCGGCACCTAAAGCCCTGGGCCAGCCAGGCATGAAGCCCGACACCCATCGGCACCTAAAGCCCTGGGCCAGCCAGACATGAAGCCCGATACCCGTCGGCACCTAAAGCCCTGGGCCAGCTAGGCATGAAGCCCGACACCGTCGAAACCTAAAGCCCTGGGCCAGCAGGCATGAAGCCCGACACCCGTCGGCACCTAAAGTCCTGGGCCAGTGATGCAGGGCGATATTCAAAACGCCTGCAACTCAAGAACGATCTAATCTGCGAGAAAAGAATTCGTCCAGGTTTGGTTCAAATCTTGACAAGAAAAGGGGAAAATCTCGAATTTGATCACTCACAATCCAAAATTTAAAGGAAGATCAATTGAATTTTCAATTCAATTGTTTTGAATCAGAAAACAAAACATAGATCTGAATGCCAGAAATAACAACTAAATAGCATCTTTCTTCTCTGCCCTCTGACGGCCGCCCAAAGCCAAGCCTAAATAAAAGAGATAAAACCCTAACATCATAAGTTTAGAAAAATTACAACTATACCATTAAAAAATGAAAACAATCCCAAAACTCCTATCAGACAAGCCCGGATGGCCAAAATCCACAACAGCTCATCGCCAAAGGCATGACTTTGAATCAGCAGTCCGTTTCCATATAACCAGCCAAGTTTGGGCCCAGTCCGACACAGTAGCTGACCGGATTCGATTGACCCAAAGTGTCAAAAACGAAGTCGGGTCAATTCCGTACACTCAGCCCAAACATAAAATTTCAAGCCCGTTTGTTCTGCAACCTCTTGGACCTTCATAGATTATCTGGTGTGGTCTTCCCTGACGTGGCCTGCTAACTCTGGGTTGCTGGTACAGGAACATCCAAGGACTGGTTTGACTGACCCGAACTCTAGTCCGAACTGATGTCCTCATCACTCTCCCCTTCCTCTGAAAAGCTTGACCTCAAGCTCGAATTCTCTCCTGCATAAGGGGTCAGATGCCGAATGTTGAACACATCCGAAATGAAGACATCATCTGGTAACTCAACCCGATAGGCATTGTCACCAAATTTCTCCAATACCTAGCATGGACCTATCTTCTTCAGCTTGAGCTTCGTTAAATCTCCCTGTGGATACCGCTCCCTCGGTAAGTAAACCCATACCAAATCGCCCACTTCAAAGGACTGTTGCCGACGCTGCTGATCAGCTTTCGCCTTGTATTTGGCGTAAGTCTGCTCCAATTTGGCTCTAACAGTCGCATGTATCTCCTGCAAGCCAGACACTCTATCTTCGACCTTCTGACTCACCTTCACTGGCATCTCAACTGGTAGAACATCCAAAGGACCTCTTGGCAAGAACCCAAACAGTATCTGAAACGGAGCAAACCCTGTAGAACGGTTCACTGAAGAGTTGAACTCAAACTCAATCTTCGGCAAACACAAATCCCAGCTCCTGAATTCATGCACATTTGCCCGCAACAGATTACCCAAGCTACGGTTGACAACTTCAGTCTGTCCATCCGTCTGAGGATGATAAGGACTGCTGAATTTCAACTTTGTGCCCAACTTCTTCCACAGCTCTCGCCAGAAGTGTCCCATAAACTTGCTGTCCCTGTCTGACACTATGGATGCCGGTATACCAAAATGCCGAACCACTGAAGCAAAATATAAGTCAACAACCTTTGACGCATCAAAAGTGGTTTTGCATGGCAAGAAACATGCCATCTTACTGAACCGATCCACAATCACCATAATCGAATCCAGTCCCCTTGCTGTCCGCGGCAATCCTACAACAAAGTCCATAGAAACATCTCGCCATGGTGCCTCTGGGATAGGTAAAGGCGTGTACATACCTTGGTTCGTGTCTGTCCCCTTCGACTCTTGACACAACCTGCACCTCTTCACAAAAGACTTGACATCTCGGTCAAGACCAGGCCAATAAAACCGCTACCGATCAACTAGGCTGTTTTATCCCTTCCGAAGTGACCCTGGTTATGCAATTCATGGATGATCAACACACGAAGAGATGTATCAGGAACACATAAGTAGTTACCTCGAAACAAATATCCATCATGGAGAACGAAATCAGTTTGCTCCCCCGCCTCAATTTTGGCCAAAATCCCTTGAAGTGCTCATCCACACGAATGTCCTCCCTTACACTCTCAAAGCCGAGAGTGTACACATGCATAGCGCCAATCAACAAGCTCCGCCTACTCAAGGCATCAACCACTCTATTCAATGTACCAGACTTGTGCTTGATGCTGAAAGTGTATTCCTGCAAGGCACTCACCCACTTCGCATGCCTTGAACTCAGTTTATGCTGACCCTGTAAAAACTTCAGCGCCTGATGGTCTGAATACAGTACAAACTCTCGCTGAATCAGTAGTGGTGCCAATGCTGCAAGGACCTCACAATGGCGTACAATTCCAGATCATAAACCGAGTAATTCAGTTTAGCTCCTCCCAGCTTCTCACTGAAGTATGCAATGGGTCTTCCTTCCTGGCTAAGCACTGCCCCAATTCCAGTCTTCGAAGCATCACAATCCACCTCAAAAACTCTATCAAAATCAGGAAGAACCAATAAAGGAGCTTCAGTCAATCTGACTTTCAGCCCATCAAATGCCTCCTGTGCGGCATCATTCCACCCGAATCTGGCTCCCTTCAACAATTTCGTTAAAGGTGCAGCCAGTTCACTATACCCCTTGACAAACCTGCGATAAAACCCTGCAAGACCCAAAAAGGATCTCAATTCTGTCAAGGTTGAAGGTACCGGCCATTCCACAATTGCATGCACCTTATTCCTATCTGGGAGAATCTCCTCTCCAGTCACAACGTACCCCAGAAAAATTAGTCTCCCAACCATCCAAATGCACTTCTCTGGGTTAGCAACTAACTGGTTCTCACGTAACACTAACAAAACCTATGCCACATGGCCCACATGCTCTTCGGCTGTCTTGCTGTATATCAAAATATCATCAAAGTAGACAACCACAAATGAGCAAAGAAATGGATGTAAAACCTGGTTCATTACGCGCATGAATGTGCTCGGCGCGTTTGACAACCCAAATGGCATTACCAACCATTCATACAGCCCTTCCTTAGTCTTGAAGGCTGTCTTCCATTCGTCTCCAGGCTTCATCCTTATCTGATGGTACCCATTCTTCAAATCAATCTTCGTGAAGACCTTAGCACCACTCAACTGATCAAGCATGTCGTCCAACCTCGGTATCGGGAACCTATACTTCACAGTAATTTTGTTAACCACGCGGCTGTCGACACACATGTGCCACGTACCATCCTTCTTCGGTACCAAAAGGGCTGGCACCGCGCACGGGCTAATGCTCTCCCATACGAACCCCTTGTCCAAAAGTTCTTGGACCTACCTCCTCAATTCCTCATGCTGTTGCGGTGTCATCCGATAGTGAGCCTTATTCGGCAACACTGAGCCCGAAATAAGGTCAATGTCGTGCTGAATATCTCAGAGAGGTGGTAATCCAGCCGGTAGCTCCTTTGATACAACATCTCGGAATTCCTCCAAGACAGACACCAACTCCTCAGGAATCATATTCAGCCTTTGCTCCTCTTCCACACCGAAGTCCCCTGACTTGCTCACTAAAGCAAAACAAACATCCTCTCCATCCAAACTCGCATCGAATTCTGTGCTTGGTAAACAAATTACTGTATTCTGTCCACTCACTTCCTGAAGCAGCTTCAAAATAACTTTCCTCCCATCTGGACGCAGCATATAACTGTGGGTGTACCCGTTGTACACTGCCCTGTTATCAAACTGCCACGGACGCCCCAGTATGATGTGAGTAGCATCCATTGGAACAACATCCGCCTCAATAGTTGTCTCGAAATGAGGACCAAAACACAGTGACAACTTACACCTTCGGCTGACCTGAATGTCTGCATTTCGGTTCACCCAACCGAGCTTATATGGATGTGGGTGAGGGTCTGTCTGCAACCCCAGCTTCTTCACAGCCTCCTCTGCTATCACATTCTCCTAACTGCCGGAGTCTATGATAACACGACATGTTTTGCCAGCCACAAAACATTTCGTTGTGAAGATGTCATGCCGACGCCAATCTTCATCTGATCTCGGCGCCAGACACATTCTTCGTATCACTAAGCTCTCCCCTTGAATATGGTCCGGATCAATAACACACAGCTCATCATCAAATTCCTCATCCTCAGGGAACTCTCCTCCATATTTGCCCTCCATATACTCCTCCATATACAACTGAGCTCGCGCCTTGGGGCATTCATTGGCATAGTGCCCCAAATTCTGACACCGATGGCAGCGAATGTTAGTCCTGTTGCTGCCCACTCTCACCTGAGAACCTGAGGTTCCATTCGACCCTGTTGGTCTTGGAGGTACTGATGCCTGCGGCCTCGCTACTGGAGGCATAAATTTGCCCCCTGAATTTTGCCCTGAACTCTGGCCCGTAGTAAAACCCCCTCTGCTCTGAAACCCCTTGTTTCTCATCAAGCTCTTTTCCACTGCCTGAGCCCTCATATGCGCATCTCCTACACTATCAATTCGATGCACAGCCAACGCATCTTGGATTGGCAGCCGCAAGCCATGAAGATACATGGCTATCAATCTCGGTTCAGCCTCAATCAACCGATTTCGTGCAACCAATCGATAAAATTCAGTTGTGTACTCCTCGACGCTCCGACTACCTTGCGTCAAACTATGCAACTTCGAATAAAATCTGCTCATGGTTCGGAGGCAAAAACTCCCTGTTCATCTCCTGCTTTAGCGCTGCCCATGACGCTAATGGAGGTCTTCCATCCATATATCTACGATAGTGCTGCGCATGCCACCAAGCAGCAGCCCTATCTCTGAATCGAATTGTGACAAGCGGTACCTGCTTGTCTAAGGGCACCTCCTTTAGACGAAAAACGTTATCGACCTGAAGGGTCCAATCAACATACTCGTCTGGGTTAATTCCTCCTTTAAACTCTGGAATTTTGACCCTGAAGCCTGCTTCCCACCGATTCTGATTTTCGAAATAGGGAGGTTGATCGAAATACCTTGGAAGTCCAACATCAGGCCTCTGTTGCCCTCTTCGAATTGGTGGTGCCTCCAGATTTTCGAAACCCCTCTCCCTACCTCCATCAATTTCATCACGCTCCTCCACTCGAATGGGTTGGGCACGATTTTGCACCTCCATCCGCGCCATCATCGCTTGCATGGTTTGCATCATCTGTTGCATCACCTGGTGCTGGTCTCGCATGGCGTCTTGCATAGCATCTCTCACGGCGTCTCTCAGGGATTGATCGTTGTTCTTCTGCTCCATTGGATCAAGGCTCTAATACCAAGTTGATGCAGGGCGATATTCAAAACGCCTGCAACTCAAGAACGATCTAATCTGCGAGAAAAGAATTCATCAAGGTTTGGTTCAAATCTTGACAATAAAAGGGGAAAATCTCGAATTTGATCACTCACAATCCGAAATTTAAAGGAAGATCAATTGAATTTTCAATTCAATTGTTTTGAATCAGAAAACAAAACATAGATCTGAATGCCAGAAAATAACAACTAAATAGCATCTTTCTTCTCTGCCCTCTGACGGCCGCCCAAAGCCAAGCCTAAATAAAGAGATAAAACCCTAACATCATAAGTTTAGAAAAATTACAACTATGCCATTAAAAAACAAAAACAGGCCCAAAACTCCTATCAGACAAGCCCGGATGACCAAAATCCACAGCAACTCATTGCCAAAGGCAATGACTTTGAATCAGCAGTCCGTTTCCATATAACCAGCCAAGTTTGGGCCCAGTTCGACACAGTAGCTGACCGGATTCGATTGACCCAAAGTGTCAAAAACAAAGTCGGGTCAATTCCGTACACTCGGCCCAAACATGAAATTTCAAGCCCATTTGTTCTGCAACCTCTTGGACCTTCGTAGATTATCTGGTGTGGTCTTCCCTGACGTGGCCTGCTGACTCTGGGTTGCTGGTATAGGAACATCCAAGGACTGGTTCGACTGACCCGAACTCTGGTCCGAACTGATGTCCTCATCAGTCAGCCAGGCATGAAGCCCGACACCCATCGGCACCTAAAGCTCTGGGCTAGCCAGGCATGAAGCCCGACACCCGTCGGCACCTAAAGCCCTGGGCCAGCCAGGCATAAAGCCCGACACCTGTCGGCACCTAAAGCCCGAGGCCAGCCAGGCATAAAGCCCGACCCCCGTCGGCACCTAAACCCCGAACCAGCCAGGCATGAAGCCCAACACCCATCGGCACCTAAAGCCCCGGACCAGCCAGGCATGAAGCCTGACACCCATCGGCACCTAAAGCCCCGGACCAGCCAGGCATGAAGCCCGACACCCATCGACACCTAAAGCCCCGGGCCAGCCAGGCATGAAGCCCAACACCCGTCGGTACCTAAAGCCATGGGCCAACCAGGCATAAAGTTCGACCCCCGATGACACCTAAAGCCCTGGGACAGCCAGGCATGAGGCTCGACATTCGTCGGCACCTAAAGCCCTGGGCCAGGCATAAAGTTCGACCCCCATCGGCACCTAAATCCCTGGGCCAGCCAGGCATAAAGCCGACCCCCATCGGCACCTGAAGCCCTAGGCCAGCCAGGCATGAGGCTCGACACCCGTCGGCACCTAAAGCCCTGGGCCAGCCAGGCATAAAGCCCGACCCATGTCGGCACCTAAAGCCCTGGGCCAGCCAGGCATGAAGCCCGACACCCATCAGCACCTAAAGCCCTGGGCCAGCCAGGCATGAAGCCCGACACCCATCAGCACCTAAAGCTCCGGGCTAGCCAGGCATGAAGCCAGACACCCGTCGGCACCTAAAGCCCTAGGCCAACCAGGCATGAAGCCTGACACCCGTCGGCACCTAAAGCCCTGGGCCAGCCAGGCATGAAGCCCGACACCCGTCGGCACCTAAAGCCCTGGGCCATCCTGGCATGAAGCCCGATATTCATCGGCACCTAAAGCCCTGGGCCAGCCAGGCATAAAGTCCGACCTCCATCGGCACCTAAAGCCCTGGGCCAGCCAGGCATAAAGTCCGACCCCCGTTGGCACCTAAAGCCCTGAACCAGCCAGGCATAAAGTCTGACCCCCGTCGGCACCTAAAGCTATGTGCCTACCTGGCACAAGGCCCAACATACCCCTGGCAGAGCGGTGTGCCATCAGTCCTAAGGAACCCGCCTACCTCAACCTCCAACGTTCGATGCTTCAACCCTAGGAAGCCTATCCTTCCTGGCTCCGAGTTTCGGTCCTAGATGGCTAAGATGGAGTAATTCACGCATGAATTGAGGGTTATCCCCTGGCACTAATAGGATTGAGAGGTCGCGCATCATCAACCAACAAATTCGGGATAAGGGTCACAGATAGACAATTTATCTTGGAGAAAAAAGATATTTTATTAATTTGAAGTGATTACAAAATGCCGACATAGTTGGACTTGCAAAAATAAAAATACAAGGAAGCTCACGGTTCAGCTGGTGCGGGCTCATCATCGGAGGGGGCTGAATCCGAGAAGTGATCTGGTTCGACTTCCAGGGCTTGGAGAATGTTCAAGTTCCTAGCAATTTTCTCCTTCCCGTGCTGGAACCCTTGAAGAAACACCGTCATCAAGGCTTCTGCTAGGTCATCTGCAAAGCGCTCGGATGCTTTGTATTCTTCTATGATTTCGGCGGTCCTGGCCATAATGGCGGCTTCCACCTCAACGGCCCGAGCTTTTTCCTCCGCGGTGAGGGCTGCCGCTGCAGCCCTCTCGGCCTCTTGGGCGTGGCTCACCTCCTCCTCGGCTTGGTTCGCCTTCTCCTCTGCTGCCCTCGCCTTTTCCTCCGCGACCCTTGCTTTTTCCTCCGCTGCCGTAACCTTTTCCTCCGTAGCCCTTGCCTTATCCTCGGCCAACCCTATTCTCTCCGCAGCCGCGGCCGCCTGACCCTCGATTTCTTGGATGGCCAGGATCAGCTCAGAGATGTGCAGGTCTCTGGCCATCATGGCATTTTCAGCCTTCGTCATCTGGTGGAGCGCCGCCCGCAGACGGTTGGCCTCGGCCTCTGCTCGGCTCTCGGCGGCCCTTATTTCATTGGCCCGGGCGGTTCTGGCCAACTCTAGCGCCCCCTCAGCCGCCTCTACGCAGTGCCGAGCCTCTTCGGCCTCATTCTGTGCCTCACGCAGAAGGGCCTTCCCACCATAGATCACCTCCCTCACGGCCCTTAGGGAATGCACAAGCTGCATGCTAGCTCCAGGTCAAAAAAAAAGAGAAAAAAAGAAAGAGGGAAAATATAAAAGCAAAGGGTGGCAGGACCACTTACTCTGACAAGGGCCGCGTAGGACTCCTGGAAAAATGTACTCACCTTCAGGTGGCTCAGCTCTTCCAGGACCTCGAGCATGAAAATTGGAGAAAGGACCCGCTCTGCCCAATGCCCGTCATTCAGGATGGAGTCCCGGGGTGCCCTGGTCTGGCCCTGCTCCGTTCAGCTGCCTCAGCATTCTTCGACTTGGTGCGCGGGCTGCTCCTTGACGTCCTCTCGGGGGGTGGGCTTGCTGTCCCTGATGGCCCTTCGCCCCAGTTCCTGACTGCCTCGGATGGAGTCGGTTCACCAGGGGCAGGGAGCTCCTCCACCATTGCCGGCTCCTCTGTAGCTGGCTCCTCCATTGGTACCCCCACGGTCGCCACCCTCTCTGGCGGGGTGTCGGCTGTGAGGTTGATCTCTGGAGAGACCGGGGGGTCTTGCGGTACTGATGGTCGGGGAACCCGAGCTGTTGGGTGTTTTGGGGCCGGGGCTTGCTGGCCTTCACTCGGCCCTTCCCGGGCCCTCTTCTTGGAAACAGCCTTCAGGAGCCTATGGGTCGAGATCTTCATAGCTGCATGATATCGATCAAGGTCAAAAAAAACAAAACAAAACAAAACAAAACGAAACCAAGCAAAACTTTGGCTAAGTATGGAAATGGCTTACCCCGGTAGGAGATAAGACCCACCAACTAGAGGTTATCTTCTGTCAGGAGCAGGGTGTACCGAGGGATCTCGGTAGCTAACAACTGACCCAATGCCTCCCGGTCTCCAGGGTGGACGGCGGAGTTCGCATTGCCTCGAAGGTCGGGGTCTCCCTACCGGGGCCTGACTTAGTCTAGGTTGGCAAAAAAGAACCGGGATTTCCATTCCTTGATCGAAGAAGGAAGGAAAAGCTTGAGGACCCGATTGGGTCGGAGCTGGAACAACCACCAATCCTTCTGGGACCGAAGGATATAAAAAGACCGAAAAAGGGAGATTCAAGGGGTGATGCCAAGGCGATGACAGAGAACAACAAAGGCACAAATGACCCGATAGGAATTTGGGACCAGCTGGGAAGGAGTCAAGGAATAGTATTCAAGAAGGTTGATGAAAAAGGGAGGAAAGGGTGGACGAAGGCCTGCCTTCAGACAAATCTCGTAAATGGCCACTCGGCCGGATCGGGAGGAGATGACTCTATCGTCGGGAGTCGGCAGGAAAAGCCCAACATCCCGGGGAATCTGGTAACGGGCCCGGATTTTTATCAAATCCTAGCCTGTTACCGTGGAGGCGGTCCCCCCGAGGACTCCTCCACCCTCAAGGAGGTGCCGGCCCCTGACCGGCGGCCCCTCGATGGAGGCCTCCCAGTGACCCACCGTTGGGCCAAAGGGACGTGGTCCTCCGAATTGGTGGACCACTCAAGTGAAGGAGAGGGGGAAGGAACAGGAGAGGCGCAGTGCCTCTCAGAAGGAGAATGATTCTCCGAATCGTCCTCCGAGGTCCGAGATGGGGAACTCATGGATAAAAGAAGGAATGAGGGAGTTTAGAAGGGACAAAAAACTGACCCGAAGGAAGGGAAGCTAAGCAAAGGCTCTCGGGTTGCAGGGGAGACCAAGGCGCAGAGGCTCAGAGGAAGACAACGATGGCAGCAGTGGTGTGGCCAGATTTAACCCCCCATTTGAGTTTTATTGGGTTTTCAAATTGTCCCGCCTTGTCTCATCAGCCACATGGATCCCCACCATAGGCTGGCTCACCTCGATGGTTGCCCAATGCGTGATACGATATGCCTCTGGCCAATGATGGGACTTCGCTGATGTTGCCGCTATGAGAGGTAATGATGATGCAGCTTTCCATGCGGACTTCGAGGAGTTAATCTCACCTCAAGGACGATCATGGCGGGCTCAGTGGACAGAAGCGGCCGCCTTTTCACATTTCCCATGCTGTCCGCATAGAGATGTGGACAAGGATCAGCCACGTGGGAGGTAGCACCCCTCTCGCCTTGCCAGTGGGGCCCGCTTCGCCTCAGGGGTGAGGGAGCATCTAATGTGGCTGATCTAGTGCCGTTAGAATCTGATGTGGCTGATCCAGTGCCGTTAGAATAAATGGTAACAGCAGCTAACGGAGGTCCTCCCTTAACCTCGGAACCTCCTCCTTGTCCGACATCAGCGTTGGTTCCGCCAAGCGTGCGTCCGCCTGGAGGACTCCGTCTCCACGGAGTCATTCAACCCTTAGCTCTGCTGAAGATCTGGTAAAACCCTAAACATCTCAACCCAGAGACCCCCCTCCAGTCTCGGGGTGCACAAGCATCATCTCGTCCCGAGACCCCCTCCGGTCTCAGGGTGAGGTCACTGCATCTCAACCTCGAGACCCCCCTCTGATCTCGGGGTGCACAAGTATCATCTCACCCTTGAGACTCCCTCCGGTCTCGGGGTGAGGTCACTGTATCTCAACCCCGAGACCCCCCTTCGGTCTCGGGGTACACAAGCATCATCTCATCCCCGAGACCCCCTCGGGTCTCGGGGTGAGGTCACTATATCTCAACCTCGAGACCCCCTTCGATCTCGGGGTGCACAAGCATCATCTCACCCCCGAGACCCCCTCCGGTCTCGGGGTGAGGTCACTACATCTCAACCTCGAGACCCCCTTCGGTCTCGGGGTGCACAAGCATCATCTCGCCTCCGAGACCCCCTCCGGTCTCGGGGTGAGGTTACTGCATCTCAATCTCGAGACCCCCTCCGATCTCGGGGTGTACAAGCATCATCTCGCCCCCGAGACCCCCTCCGGTCTCGGGGTGAGGTCACTGCATCTCAACCTCGAGACCCCCTCCGGTCTCGGGGTGCATAAGCATCATCTCACCCCCGAGACCCCCTCTGGTCTCGGGGTGAGGTCACTGCATCTCAACCTCGAGACCCCTTCGGTCTCGGGGTGCACAAGCATCATCTCACCCCCGAGACCCCCTCTGGTCTCGGGGTGAGGTCACTGCATCTCAACCTCGAGACCATCTCCGGTCTCGGGGTGCACAAGCATCATCTCACCCCCGAGACCCCCTCCGGTCTCGGGGTGCACAAGCATCATCTCACCCCCGAGACCTCCTCCGGTCTCGGGGTGAGGTCACTGCATCTCAACCCCGAGACCCCCTTCGGTCTCGGGGTGCACAAGCAATATCTCACCCCCGAGACCCTCTCCGGTCTTGGGGTGAGGTCACTGCATCTCAACCCCGAGATCCCCCTCCGGTCTCGAGGTGCACAAGCATCATCTCACCCCCAAGACTCCTTCCGGTCTCGGGATGAGGTCACTACATCTCAACCTCGAGATCCCCTCCGGTCTCGGGGTGCACAAGCATCATCAACATTCAGTACGTGAACCGGCCTTCGAACCAAACGACAACTTTGGGCCACTTAGCACACCCACGTGATCCGATGTGCGCCCGTGGCTACTTGCGGCCATACCTCATAACGGCGGATGGTGCATTGCATGTGTCACTGTGCATGACCATGCCCCGTTACGAAGTACGATTCACTACCACTTGCAACTGTGTGCGGTCATGTCAAGCAATGACGCGCACCAAATGCAACCGTGGCTGCTAGACACCTATAAAGCCATATTGACAGGTAACGCAGGATGCCTCCGACGTGCACAGTGACGGTACGACAGCAATCTTCCGGAACAGAAAGATGGGACATTCGAACAGGTATAAAAGCACGCGCCCGCATTGTGAGTAGATCATTGAACTCTGGTTTTCTAGTTTTCTTCCTACTAGCTAAAATCCTAACTGCTTCAGCTCCTTTCTATTAAGCAGTTCTCGTTTGATCCCAAATGACTAACTTGAGCATTGAAGGGTCCCTACCGGAGCATCCGGTCTCCAAGGACTTTTCTTGCAGGGGTTCAGAGAGAAGGACGTCCGTCTTCCCCGACGCTTGAAGAAGGTGACTTGGCGTCATCAGATTCAATCACGTAATCTTACCTTCAATGAATAACGTTGAGTTTGAGCTGTGTTACCTGCGTAAGTTCAAGCTATGAATAAATTAATTCATTTGACTCGATTGTTAAATGTACCAAATTTAAATTTCATGTTTTTTTTATTCATATAATTTGTTTAAATAACTAGTTAGGTTAGATCAGATGAAATTAGGTCTACTCTGTTTATCGAACCCATCATATATAATAAGTTATAAATAGAAAGCATTTTTATGCTTTATATTACTTTTTAACACATCTTAATGGATTAAAAAGTCGACATATAACTTTTTTTTATTATTTGTTAATAGGTTATAACAAGTTATGCATATCAGTGTCAACTGCATCCATTATGACCTGTTTAATAATAGACTAAGCAGATTAGAAAGAATTATCTATTTATTAAATATGTTAGACTCTGATTTGAAATTCTGATCTCTATAATAATAATTTACATTATGTTGACACCAAATCACCGTCCTCGAATGTCCACGAGCATCTGATCGCCTCCTTCAGCGAGCCTGGGATCCTTCGACAAGTTTCTCGCGCCTGAGAGCTTGCAAAAAGTCTCAGGGACCGAAGATTCCGGCAAAGACCCTCTGATGCTCAAGTCAGTGCTTTGGGCAACAGCCGTGAGCTTGAAAAAGCTCGAAAAAGAAAAAGAGAGAGGCTTAGAGCCCTGCTCTCTGTGAGCAAGAATGAGCGTTTAGGAGTGTAATGTGTTTGTTACATGGTCGGGGTCCCTCTTACCCATTTTATTGATGCTTGGAGTATGTGAGACTTGGGACATGATCACTTGTTAGAGCATTTATGATGGTGGCAGCAATGGCAGCAATGTCAGGGCTTGCTTCTTAGTGGCATGTCAGAAGTGCAGGCCATATCCCGTCAAATGTTGGTGGCTGCATAGTTGGTAGGTACTGCTTGGTTTGGACAGCTGTTATAGGTTGTTGCAGGGCGTGGTCGACCGTTACGACGTTTGCCAGACGTATCCCCCATGCCACACTTCCGTTGCCTTGTGCGGATAGTGATGAGCTATAAAGTCAGGCACGTGGGCCCCACAGTATAGTCGCTGAGGCAGAAGATAAAGCTTGGAGTTGAAGCTGGCTTTGTTCCTCGTAGAGCATTGATTATAGAGCACGTGCATGGCATTGTTTATGCCCTTGGATGAGCTCCAGAGAAGGCCATGGGTGAACATTTGCATGGCACTGTTCATGGCCGAGGGGAAGAGGCCGATCACTGTTCATGGCCGAGGCCGAGGCCGAGGCTGAGGAGGCTGAGTACTGTTCATGGTCAAGCACTGTCCATGGCCGAGGCCGAGGCTGAAGGGGCCGAGCACTGTTCATGATCAAGCAATGTTCATAGCCGAGCACTGTCCATGATCGAGGCCGAGGCTGAGGGGGCTGAGCACTGTTCATGGCCGAGCTGAGGTTGAGGGGGCTGAGCATTGTTCATGGCCGAGGCTGAGGGGAGGTCTTGCTGAGGCCGAGGGGGTGTCTTACCGAGGCCGATGGGCTATCTTGCTGAGGCCGAGGGGGTGTCCTCCCGAGGCCGAGGGGATGTCTTCTCGGGCCGACTCCAAAAATGACTGGTCCAATCCCGGTGAGATTATCGTGGTCCACGGTGCTTGTTGGCCCCATCACATGACTTGTTTCAATATGAACCATTGGCTTAAAAAATGAAATTTATGTGGCAATGATAAAGATATATATTGTAGTTTTATACAAGCTATTTGTCAACTAAAATAATTAATCAATGGATCCTTAACCTGGGAAATAATTGTAACCATGTTTTTTCACCTTTTTCCTTATACTTTTTCTAAAAAAAATTACAATTTGTATGTGCGCTTCGCCTCTCATAAAAATAGACATCCATACGAGATTTTAAAATATTGCTAGAAAATCTTTTATAGTTTTGCTTATAAAAAATCATAGAAAATATTATTTGACACTTTATATAGTTTTATAAGATTTTTAAAATATATATTTTTGATAAATTTCTTTTTCAATCAACTTATAGGAGCTAAAAAGGAAAAAAATACAGCAAAAATATTATTTTGATTGTGGATAAGAAATATAACTTGTACTCTTTTTCAACCACACAAAATTTTTATTTATATAATTTATTTAGAAATCTATGCATGTAATCTCTATCACAACTCAACTCAACTCAACTCATCTAGACCTTTTTCCAACTATATGGGTCAGCTACATGAATCTACTTTCTCCACTTTTCTTTATTCAGGACCAAGTTGACATTTAAATTATGAATAATTATATTTTTTTAAAATTATTTTATTATATTTAAAAAGTTAAAAGTATTTTTTAGCTCCACTAAATTTTTTTAAATATTTCTCAAAAACTCTACTTGCCAAATATTAAGAAATTATTTTTAGACTTGAAAGGTCACATGTTCAAACCATAAAAATAATAATATTTAATATTAAAATAATATAAATATAAATATAAATATAGTTATAATATGTTATATTGCAAATAAGATAATACAATAATATTGTAAAATACTATATTGTAGTATACAAATATAATAATATGATTATACTATAAATGCTATGATTTTGTAATATTGCTGTAATATATGACATAATATATGATATTATATTATTGGATAATAATTACCATAAATTTAATAATATATTATAATGTAATTATTAAATAGTAGTAAAATAATATAATATGATAATTTTATATTATAATCATTATTACATTAGAATGTTATTATATTTTCTTATAGTATACCATAATGTTATAATATGATATTTTAACATTATTATAATAATTTTAAAATAATTTATAATAATGATTTTTAACATGTTAGATAGTTAAAAGTATAACATAATGTCATCTTTCATCATTTCTATTTTAAAAGAAAATTCTTAATTTGGTCATCAATAAAAATTAAAAAATCTCATAATGCTCAAAAAATGTAAATACCAAATAGTAAATAGTTTTTCTTAAAAGCTCTATTTTTAAAAATCTTACTATTAATAGCTCCACAAAATTAGGCCAAATGTATTGCTGTGAATTAACTTGATCGGCCTTTTGAGTCGAGCTTGAGCCTATTGAGGCTCAGACCTAGTTTTTTTTTTTTTTAAACAAAATTGGAGCTTATCTCTATGTGACACTTGAAAAATTAGGCTTAGGTTGGGATATGGCTTGATCCCAATTTGGGTAACTTCCAACCCTACCACATGAAGCATACTCGGCATGGCGCCTTCACCATCAGATAGTTTTTCTCTTCATAGTTGTCAGATCCAGCCCGGATATTAACTCGGCCAAGGACTCGGATCACTGGGTCTCTCTCTCTCTTTAACAATTCTTTCTCCCCACTCCCTTCCTCAAACCTTCCCCACTTCTCCTTTCTCCATCACTATTGCCTCTCTAAGGTGGTTGTCGTTGCCTCCTCCACCTCCTCGGCCTCCATGCTCTCAAGTCTTCGGTGATTAAAGACTTACCGACAATTGATGGCCTACACGCTATTATACATATAATTTTTATCTTAATTACATGGTTATTGCGAATGCACTGACTTAAGATTCTGATCCAGAGCTTCTTGTTCATGTAGAGGGGGATGGCAGCTAAACATGATTTCATATTTGAAAATGATGGCTCAATTTTCCTTGAAGAGAAGAAAATGATGGTCCATTGATATTGGACTTTGAATATTTGATAACCTTTGATAACTTAGCATATCTAGTTTGTTGACGAGAGCATTAAACTTAATTATTATTCCTATATGAAAACATTGTGCCTATTTTCCAAACGCCACTCGCACATCTTGTACAAGCAATCTCGCATTTACTTTGAATTCATGTGCATAGGTTTTTCTTTTTTTGTTTTAGGGTAGAAGGTAGTATTCAAAGTACAAGTTTTGAGTTATAGAAGATATCATGATACAAGTATTTGCATATACTTCCTTTTATGATGGAGCGTAGGTTTTCTCATATGAGGCTCACCAAAATTTTAAACAATATTTTTTAAAAAAAATATTTTGCTGTTCTCTTTCATCGTACATATCAAAAAGAATATACTTTCCTCTCAAACTTTTATTGGATTAGTTGGATTTTTTTTTCCTTCAATTGATCCAAAGTTTGAATACTCTTAGGTAGCTCCTTATTTCTATACTAGTGGTCAGATGCTTGATCATCATCCTTATGAACAGATAATTAATAAATAAATAATTTACGGTTGAAGAATTTGACCTTCTTGACTCCTTGTTTTCTCTTACTGAGTTGTACGCTTCTTGAGCCGGTATTCTTATGCCATTAGCTGTCTGAATGTCCGTAATCTTATTATTAAGGAGGATTCTATTATTGTTATCCGTTGGCTCCAACAGGACTCCTACGGCCATATGCCAACCAACCCCTTAATTTACGATATTTGATCTATCCTATCCTTCAGAGAGCTTATAGCGCCCAGATTTGGTACATCTACTGAAAAGCCAACTCAGCAGCAGACTGTATTGCCGCCCGAATGGCTCATCACTTTGGATTCTAGAGCTAAAAGCAGGAAGACCCATGCCCTCTTGTTCTTACTCAAATTTTGTATTCCGATATATCAGGTTTGACTCAACCTAAATTGGTATAATCATCGGCCTATACCGAAAAAAAATATTAATTATAAATTTTTTTTGCATATGAATATGAATATAATTTTATATTAATCATCAATCAATTGCAATCATCATCACTTCTTCTTCTTCTTCTTCTTCTCATTTTTATTCAGGCTTAGAAATAAAATTAGTGGAGTGTAAGTAATCTAGCATTTATGTGGGACAAAAATAACTAAGCAAACATTTCTGCAAGCTGCTGTCATGTGAAGGGATATTTATGATAGAGATATAGACTAAAAGATATGCTTTATGTTATGTCTTTACATTTTTAATGAGAATTCATTTTGAGCAATATGTGCCATTTACTATATATATGTGCACGTGTCTAGTATTTACAAAGAGTATTTGATCTAGTGTGTAGAGTATGACTTACACACAGAAGACTAGATCATCGGTTCTTTTGGAATACAAGTTTATTGTTCACAGTTTTAGATGGAATTGGACACACCATCAGTAGAACTGTAGCACAAATTTTAGTAGGTCTGTCTTGACTACGGAGAATGGTTTATTCTAACTATTTGTGCTAGTACACTTTGTGTGTATTGAACAGGACCCAGTTGAGTTGATTATTTTATACTGACTTTATAAAATAATTTAGAACTCATGAATATTATGATTACTTATGCTCTTAATCTGAATCTATTTCTAGACACGTGTATGTAGTGATTATTGCTTTGATTACACATAGAGTGAGATTCTATATGAGTCAATAAACTCAGTGGGTTGGGTAATAACATTATATATATGGTGAATATTAATAGTTGAAGGAATCCACGTCCTGTTAATTTGGATTGATGATATCCCCTTGAGAAAGCTTATAAGTTTTGATCGTATCAAATCTTGCAAGTGGATTTTGAATCCGATACATCAAATAAGTTAAGTGGATAAGTCTCAAGGATAATAACAGCCAATTAAATTATATTGTCAGTATTTAAATTTAATTGGTGGATATCTGTAATCTTAACGTGGGGAGATAATAAGTATTTAATATTAAGGCTCGAAAATATAAATTCGAATGTGATTAGGAGTACAATTGTAATTCTTTAGTGGAATGAATTATAATTTACGTAATTGAATCCTAACCCGGGATAGGATTAGGAGATTTAATTACGTGGAAGTCCTTTCATATTTGTCTATTTGGTCCATGTTGTAGCCCTATAAATACCCTCTCAATTGGTTGCTAGGGTCAACGTTTTTTGAGAAAAAAAAAAAGCAAGAAACCCTAGGTCGGCCAAGAGAGATCCCACCATCTTGTGAGAGAAGAAGGTATTTCGAGAATACGGCGGAAGGCTAAAAGGTTAAGGTCGAGCAATCAAATCGAAGAGTTCCAACGTTCAAGTCTGAAGGTATAATCTTATACTCATAGATTAGAACGGTAAAAGATTTTTTGTATTACTCATATACGCTATAGTCGTGATCTTGGGGGTATTCCGTGCTCCCCAATAATTTAAACCCAATGGCAAGCGGGGCATGAATTATTCTACTTGACACGTGCACTCTGAACAGGCGCAGAAGTTGGAACTATTTTCAACCTCTGCAATGTTGAAATGGTCCAGGGTCTGTGGTCCACCATGGCATATGTAAGACATACATGCTTTAAATTCGCACGTAATTCCCTCCACTGTGATCATCAAGTGCCAATTTGGCAGCCACCTCTTGGCCATTCCAGTGGTGATAAGAAATGTGCCATGCTGCTTACAACTCTTCAAGGGTTCAATCCAAACCTAAACAGTCCAATTATAACTGGATAATATGAAGTTAGGTTAGATAAGGACTGAGCTTAAACCAAGTCCAGTTCCATAAATAAATATATTTATATTTTCTTGTTTCACACGAAATGCGCAAAGGTATTTTGTCAAGCTATATTTTTAGCATTTTTAAATTATAAAATCAGGTGGAATACTCACTTGATTACCATAAATTCGGGAATTTCTATATGCACCACAAAAATAACTCTCTACACCAACACTTAAAAAAAAAATATATCCAATTTACCTCATTGTGTAATGACCTTTGTATCCTTTGAAAATTTCTCTCAACACCCCCGCCCCTCAATTACCCCCCCTTTCCACACCGTTTCAATTTCTTAACCTCTTATTCCCCTCAATACATGTTTGGCCTAATCATGCCAAATATATACATGTTGTTCAGCCTAACAGGTGAACATTCCTTGTTCACGTGTTCAACTCAAAAATGCGTTCGGTTCCGTCTTTTTTTTATCTTATTCCCACGATTTCCATGAAATTTCTAAGATGGACCCATTGGAGGCAACACCTTCTTCTTTTTTAACATGATATCCTTTATTTAATCCTTTTATTTAAAATTAAATTAAATATAAATTTAACTTTAACAATAATTTGGCTTTATCTCTTATCAGATAAAAGATAAAAATTTAACTTTATCCACTGGAGGCAACACCTCCTCCTCTCACCGCCGCCACTCGTTGGAAAGGAAGGGAAGTTTCTTGGTTAGAAAGGAGAAGGGAATGAGAGTGAGGAGAAAGGGGTGGAGAGAAATTTTTAATTTGTGATATAGAAAACTATTTTAAAAAATATAGATTGTATCCAAAAATTTGAGTTGTTTTGTTGATTTTAATATTCGAGAATATGTTTGGTTGGTGTTTTCGAAAATTATTTTTTCGAAGAAAGTCAGCAGCAAATCGCGTGAAGAAAGGTCGGGAAGAAGGAAGTTTCAGGCATTTTGAGGAAGAAAAGATAAAATCTAGAAAATGTCTGAGATGAATATGAAGAAAACGTTGCTTTAATATTTTCTAGATTCATTCAAATATTTAGAACCGTTTCAAAAAGTATTTTCAAAAATGATTTGGCCAAACATATTTTTCATGCTATGGGTTAGATTTCTTAATTTTAAAAATAAAAAATTTAACCCAAATTTGCTACCAAACGAGCCTAGGGTGTAGAGATAAAAAGAAAAATAGGGTGTGAGGGTAATTTTGAAATTTTTGAAATTTGAGAAGGTGTAGAGAAAAATTTTGTGATTGTAGAGAGTAATTTAAAAAATTTTAAAATTTTTAAATTTGAGAGGATATAGAGAAAAATTTCGTGACTATAGAGAGTAATTTAAAAAATTTTAAAATTTTAGAATGCAGAAAGTAATTAATTTTTGTGGTGTATATAGCAGCTCCCAAAAAATTCATCCTGACTTCAACCCAATGTAACACTCATTCGGCCAATATAAACTTAAGATTTTATTGAGTTAGGATTCGTTTAGGGTATGTTTGGATGAGAGGGAATGGAGGAAAGAAAATGAAGGGAAAAGGTCATAAGTTACCTTGTTTGGAAGGAGGGTTAAAGAAAGAGGATTAAAGAAAGAGGGGAAAGGAAATGGGAGTAACTGGTTCCCCTCCTTTCTTTCTCAGTAAGAGTAAATTTGTTAACCCCCGAATCGGAAGGTAAGCTAGGGGAGAAGAAATGTTTTAAGTCATATTTTTTTGAAAGACCAAAATATTTTTCATTTTCTATTCTTCGTTTTTTCACTCCCATAAATCATTCCCTATTCCGAAGGGATATAATTGTGTTGACCCAATTATTGATTTTGATGTATAACAAAAACCGTATAAGTATATCTCTTATGATACTAATGAGTTTGATTAAGTATTTTATGAATTTAAAATATTTAATTAATTATTCAAAATCCAAGAAAAATTGAGTTTGAATCCAATTCTAATATCAAGTTTCAGATATTAGAGCCGACTCTAAATGGATTAGAGCCGACTCCAAAGCGTATCAAAATATTTTGGCACTTTCGGTATAGATTAGAGCTGACTCCCACAAAGATTAGAGCCGACTCTAACCTGAGAACAAAGAACCTCTTTTCTGCATCAAATTAGAGCCGACTCCTATGGAGATTAGAGTCGACTCTAATCTGAAAATAAAGATTATATTTTTTGGAGCACAATTAGAGTCGACTCCCGAATTTGTTAGAGCCGACTCCAGCGACGGACGATTATTACTATTTTGAACATCCCGACTTAGAGCCGATTTTAGGACAGATTAAAATTGACTTTAATATGTCAGAGGCAAATTTCAGAAGTGTCAGAGATGACTCCAGAAGTTATCTTTTTCTAAATAATCCTTAACGGCTCTTTCCTTTTTTGTGTTAAACACATCCACAAGTATAATTAACAGCTAGCTTTTATCAAAAGATGGATTAAGAAGAAATTATAAAAGAGAGCTTCCGACCATTTAAAAAAAATAAAAAATAGGAAAAAAGAGAAGAGAAAAATAAAAGGAAAAAAAGTTCAGATTTGAAATCCCAAGTGTTCGAAAAAGAGTTTATAGAAATCTAAAGCATTTAAAAGCCAACTTTGAAGGATTTCCATCAAATCAAAAAAGAAGCAAAGAGCCCTAGTTCTTCAACATCCTCTACATCAATGAATTTTTCAAAGCTTCAATCCTATCTTGAGAAAGATCATCCGAGAGGAAAAGAGGAAAAGAAGAAAAGAAGAAAAGCTCAACTTAGAAATCTTCTAAATCAGGCTCTTCTATTTCTATCTCATTTATATTGATTATTTGATCATTTGAAGAGTTGATTTTTTGTTGTAACCTTACTTTTATTACATTTGATTATTAATTCAATCAGATGATTGAATTAGGGGAGGCATGTTAGCTTTGTGCAAGCTAAGTAGCTTGTGATAGGTTGTGTGCTGGTGAGCCTATGAAAACCGGCTAGGTTTATTGTGATTCTGTTGTTAAAACAACAAGTTTGGGTTGTGAGCTTGTAAAATAACTCGGCTGTAATTAGAGTGATTATAGTGTGGGTCCAAGAGTTGTTTGGAAGTGGATGTAAGTGTAGCTAACACTGAACCACTATAAACCTTTGTATTTGTCGTGCTTGTCTCTTCTTCTCTCTACTCTATCTTTATATTCTGCTTTGCATTCTTAGCATCATACTCATTACATATTTGCTTGTGCACTATCAATTGTGAAATTATTTTTTAAGCGCCAATATTTTTAAGAACCCAATTCATCCCCCCTCTTGGGTTGTTATCTGGGCCAACAATTGGTATCAGAGCTTGTGCTCATCCTTCCTTGATCTAACAATCAAGAGCTAAAGATTCAAATGGCAGCTCAAGTCGGTTCTTTTTTTCTGAGGGACAATCCATAAATCGTTCACCTTTATTTAATGGTACAAATTACTCATATTGGAAAGCTAGAATGAGGATATTCATTTAAGCTTTAGACCATGATTTATGGAATATCATTATCAATTGTCCTAACACTCCCATACACTTAGTTGATGAATCCATTATTCATAAACCCAAAAGGGACTGGAATGAAAATGATCAAAAAATGGCCCAGCTCAATGCCAAGGCTATGAATATCCTATACTGCTCCTTGGATGCGAATAAATTTAGTAGAATATCCACTTGCATCTCAGCCAATGAGATATAGGATCGTTTGGAAGTTACTCATGAGGGTACCAACCAAGTTAAAGAGTCCAAAATTAATATTCTTGTGCATAAATATGGACTCTTTAACATGAATCAAAATGAGTCCATCAATTGCATGTACACTAGATTTACTGATATAGTGAATGAATTGAAGAGTCTTGGAAAGACCTATACTAATTTTGAACTTGTTCAAAAAATTCTTAGGTCCCTTCTAAGAGCATGGAAAGCTGAAGTGACAGCAATCCAAGAAGCCAAAGATCTCAACACCTTACCTTTGAAGGGGCTTCTTGGATCGCTCATGACCTATGAACTCATTTACTAATTTTGAACTTGTTTGAAAAATTCTTAGGTCCCTTCTAAGAGCATGGAAAGCTGAAGTGACAGCAATCCAAGAAGCCAAAGATCTCAACACCTTACCTTTGAAGGGGCTTCTTGGATCACTCATGACCTATGAACTCACAATGAAGCAACACTAAGAAGATGATGTGAAAAAGAAAAGGACAATTGCATTAAAGGCTACTGAAAGAGAAATAAGCAGTAGTGAAGAAGATGAAGATGACGATGACATCGCTCTCCTTGCAAGAAAGTTTAAAAAATTCATGCAAAGAAGGAGACCATTTCACAAAAGAAAAATGGGTGTCAAGTTGGAAGGAGATAAAAATAAAGATAAGAAAAAAGAAAAAGATCCCTTGATTTGCTATGAATGTAAAAAGCCTGGATATTTCAGATCCGAATATCCTCAACTCAAGAATGGATTTAGAAAGAAGAAGAGAGCGTATGTTGCAACATGGAGTGATAGTGATGAATCTTCATTCGAAGATAAACAATAAGAAGTTCCTAACATATGTCTAATAGCAAATGAAGAAGATAAGGTAAGTTCTAAAACCCCTATGTATGATTTTTCATTTGATGAACTTTATGATGCTTTCAATGAATTGATGAATGATTTTAAAGTTTTGAGAACAAAGAACAAAGTTTTAAAAATAGAAAATCTGAATCTTCTCAAAAAGAAAAATGAATTTGCCATAAAATTTGAAAAGAAAAAATTTGAAAAGCAAGTTTTAGAAAAAGAGAAAAATATAATTTCTCCTAAAAATTAGAATTTAAAAAATAAACTTAAAAAATACAAGAGCATTATTAATAAATTTACTTATAGCTCGGAAAGACTAAATTTACTTTTAAGTAATCAAAGAGCTATTTTTGATAAAGCTGGTTTGGGTTACAAACCACATAAGAAACAAAAATTTGTTAATAATTTCTTTGTAAAGAAATCAATTTAAAAAGATATTTCTTATTTTTGATGTGGCAAGAAAGGGCATAAATCTTATATTTGCGATCATAAAATATTACATGAGAATGCTGGTTATAAAAGTAAGATGACGATTTGGGTTCCAAAAGGAACTATATTTGCTACTACTAACCATGAAGGATCCAAGAAGGCTTGGTACCTAAACATAAGATATGATTACTTTGCAGACACATCTTATAGCCAAAGGATTGAAAAGAAAATGATATCTTCATAGCGGCTGCTTAAGATACATGACAGATGACAAAGATCAATTCATCACCCTTGAAGCTAAAAGAGATAGAGTTGTGACTTTTGGAGATAATGGTCAAGGTCACATCATAGGCATTGATAAAATTCAAATTACTCCATCCATTTTTATTAAAAATATTTTATATGTTGGTGGTTTAAAATATAATTTGATTATCATTAGCCAACTATGCGATAAAGATTTTAAAGTCTCCTTTGAAGCATCTATTTGCACAGTGTCTAATCCCATTGACGATAGCATTATCATTGTTGAAAATAGAAATAACAATGTATACTTAATTGACTTGGATAATTTATCTATAAGTAACCACTTCCTAATTGCTGATAATGCTAAGGTAAATAAGATTGGATGGCTATGGCATCGTAGATTAGATCATGTAAGTACATACTTGATTTCAAAATTGCTTAGAATGAATTTGGTCAAAGGTCTTCCAAAATTAGATTTTGAAAGCAATAGAGTTTGTGATACATGTTAATTTGGAAAATAAACTAGGAATTCTTTTAAATCTAAAAATGTTGTTTCCACTTCTAGGCCACTCGAGCTACTACACATGGACCTTTTTGGACCTACTAGAACCACTAGTCTAGGAGGAAAGAAATATGATCTTGTGATAGTAGATGATTACTCTAGATTTACTTGGGTATTATTTTTAGCTCACAAAGATGAGACTTTCTCGGTATTTCTAAAATTCTTAAAGAAAGTCACAAATAAGAAAATACCACCATAGTGTCCCTTAGAAGTGATCATGGAACTGAATTTGAAAATCATTTATTTGAAGATTTTTGTATTGAAAATGACATTCATCATAATTTTTCAGTACCTAGGACACCTCAACAAAATGGGATGGTAGAAAGAAAAAATATGACTCTAGAAGATATGACCCATACCATTCTATGTGAAAGCCAACTCTTAAAATATTTCTGGACGAAAGCTATAAACATAGCATGTTACATCCTAAATAGAGCCTTGATTAGATCAATTCTTAAGAAAACTTTCTATGAGCTATTACATGATAGGAAACTCAACATTAGCTACTTTCATGGATTTGGTTATAGATTTTTTATTCATAACAATGGAAAGGATAATCTAGGAAAGTTTGATGCTAAATCAGATGAATGTATTTTCTTAAGCTATTCTACATCTAGCAAAGCATATAGAGTATTTAATAAGAAGTATTTGATTGTAAAAGAGTCAATTCATATAGTGTTTGATGAGTCTTTAGCATCAAGTTCTGAAAAGAAAGATGATGAGGAAGATAATAATATACTTGAAAGAGATTTTGAAAAGTTGAATGTTGATGTATCTTCAGATCATGAACCTAAAGCTAAGGATGATGACTCACATAAGAATGATGATTAATACTACTTGTAATGATACAGATCTATCTAGAGAATGAAGATATGCTTATGGTCATCTAAAGGACCTAATCATAGGAGATCCATCTCAAGGGGTAAGAACTAGATCATCCATGAGGAATATCAATAACCATTTTGAATTTGTGTCTCATATAGGGCCAAAAACAATTGAAGAAGCTAAAAAAGATAATTATTGGATGTTAGCTATGCAAAAAGAATTAAATCAATTTACCAGGAATAAGGTATGAATCCTAGTTGATAGACCCAAAGATTATTCAGTTATAGGATCTAAATGGGTATTTAGAAATAAGTTAGATGAAAATGACATTATTATTAAAAATAAGGCTAGATTAGTTGCAAAAGGATATAATCAGGAAGAAGGTATCGATTTTGATGAAACCTTTGCATCTGTTGCTAGATTAAAAGCCATAAGGTTATTACTTACATTTGCATGTTGCATGAACATTAATTTATTTCAGATCGATGTAAAAAGTGTATTTTAAATAATTTTATAAATGAGAAATTTTATGTTGAACAATCACCTGATTTTGAGGATCACAAAGCACTTTATGGTTTAAAATAGTCACCTAGAGCTTGATATGATAGACTTAGTAAATTTTTGATTGAAAATAAATTTTCTATAGGTAATGTTGATAAAACCCTGTTTTTGAAAAGAAAAGAAAAAAATTTATTAATAAATTTATGTTGAGGATATAGTATTTGGTGCTATTAACAATCTTCTTTATCAAGATTTTGTAAAGTTAATGCGGAGAGAATTTGAAATGAGTATAATGGGAGAACTGAATTTCTTCCTTGGACTCCAAATCAAACAATAATAAAGGGAATTTTCATTAACCAAATAAAATATATGAAGAACATTCTTAAGAAGTTTGGTATGAAAATTGTTAAACCTCTTGGCACACCAATGAGTCCTTCATGCAAACTCGATAAAGATAAAGATGGTAAGAAAGTAGATCAAAAGCTTATAAAGGTATGATTGGTTCTTTACTTTACTTAACAGCTAGTAGACCTGATATTATGTTTGTTGTATGTTTATGTGCTAGATATCAATCTGATCCTAGAGAATATCATCTAATTGCTGTAAAAAGAATTTTTAGATACTTAAGTGGAACAAAAATATAGGATTATTGTACTCTAGAGACTCACCATTTAATCTGATTGCATATTCTGATTCCGATTTTGCTAGTTGTAAACTAGATAGAAAAGGCACAAGTGGCGCATATCAGTTCTTAGGCATTAACTTAATCTCTTGGTTTAGTAAAAAGCAAAATTCAGTTACATTATCAACTGCTGAAGCTGAATACATTGCAGTTGAAAGTTGTTGTACTCCAATCCTTTGGATTAAGTGATAACTTAAGGATTATGGTATCACACTTGATAAAATTCTAATTAGGTATGACAAACTAGCGCAATAAATTTAACTAAGAACCCTAGTCAACAATCAAGAACCAAACACATAGAGATAAGACAATTTTATTAGAGAACATGTTGCTAACAATGATTTATCTTGATTATATGTGTACTGATGAACAATTAGCTGATATATTTACAAAACCCTTAAGTGAAGAAAAATTTTGTTATCTTAGAGGAGAATTAGGAGTTTGTGATCCATTAGAATAGTTTTAAAATTCTTAAAAATGATTATCTAGATTTCAATACATTTTCTTAAAAATCTTCTTATGTTTCTAAGGAAAATCATCTAGATGTTTGATTCCGTGATCCTCCATGCTTTAAGAAAAAATTTATAGAGTTTGATGCTTAATTTGATAAGTTTTAGATTCCTTGAAACTCTTAGTTTTTACTAAAACTATTGTGGAGCCGATTCTATTGGAGTTGGAGTTGACTCTAATTATTTGGACTCTCTATCTACTCATTAGAGCCGACTCTAGCTACTATCGGAGCCGACTCTATTTCGGGTGCTAATTGTGCTAGCGATTTAGAGCCAACTCTACACTTTTTGGGAGCCAACTCTAAGTGGTCCCCATTCGATATATCTAGGGCAGAGCCGACTCTTCTCCAAATCAAATTGACTCCAAATCATTACAAATTTCTTTCACTTCTCTTAAGCTTCCAAAGATCCTTGATTCTTATCTCCCCTGATCTCAATGGCCCCCAAATGCCGTGCATCTGCAATTGGTGTCTCCGTCACCACTGGGAGACGTTCCGTGCAACATTCGATGAGGCCGCCTTCATCATGCTCTCCTTCAACCTCTTCCTTCTTAACTCCAAGTGCAATCCCTACCCCTCCTTCACCTCATGTTGACTTAGTGGCTGGAAAGGAAATAACATTGGGAAGAAAGGTAGACTTTCATTTCTTTGACTCTGAAGGTTTCTCTATTAGTAGACAGTTAAAGATATGGGTTGGGAGAGAGTTTGTTCCCTAGACGTCCCTACTTACCCTGCTTTAGTAAAAGAATTTTACAACAATGTAAGTAGAGAGGATGGCGGACTGGTTAGCTATGTCAAAGGAACCTGAGTTCTAATCACTTCAAAAATCTTGAAAATCTTTTGAAATTTTCTGTTAGTGGAATGATTGCTACATCACATAGTGATAGAGGTGAAGCTTTGACAAGAATGTTGGGAAGAGAAGTTACTGACTTTGAAGATGTAATGGCCAATCAACTGTCTTTGAAATTAAGACTGTTACATAACATTTGTAGTAGAATTTTATTTTCAAAGACTGGCAGATTTGAGTATGTGTCTGAAAGAGATGTTGTGGTAATGGATTGTGTACTTAATGGTTATCCAATTAATTTGGCTAGTATGATGATTGGGTATATGGCAGAGGCCGGGACTAAGAAAAGGTCCACTTTACTATATGGGATGGTATTGACTTTGATCTTTAGGAGCCAAGGTGTAAATATTTTAAAAAATGAGCCACAGAAGAAGCTAAGGCATACAGACTATTACAACGTCTCCACTCTCCATCCGATGAGCTTCAGAAAATTGAATGATCAATGGCAAAGAAGAGGACAATATGATGTGTCTATGCTAGTCAGAGCAGCGGATAATATTGATTTTGTTTAGGGGGTTCCTGGACTTTCAGCAGCTGGACCTTCTGCTCCTGGTTTATCTTTTCCTCCTTCTAGACCAAGTTCTTCGTCACCTCCACTGGCACCGGCAGCTCCTTCTGGACCTTCCCTTGTTTCTTCAGTTTTTACTCCAAAGTAGCTTGCATAAATCAAAGAAGTAATGAAATCTGCTTTGGTTGAGCAAGAAAAGAGATTAAACGAGAGCTTCAGGGATCATTTCTTAAACATAAAGCAATTGATTTATATTTTAGAAGAGAAAGTTGAAAAGGTTGAAAGTTCAATCACTTCATCTGTTGAGGGCTTGAAGATTGAATTGCAATACATTCTGAATAAAGTTAAAGGAATTGTAGAAGAATCAGATGTTTATGCAAAGTCTTCTAAAGAACTTCAAGTCAACATTAAGAATGCATCAGAAGCAATTGAAAATTTGATGAAGGAATTTTGTAAAGGAATGGAAGAGATCTTACTGAATTAAAGAGACTTTTAAATATTTGAAGTTTCCTTTTCTGGCCTGCTGATCCAAGCCAAGCCAGGCCAAGCTAGTTCTACCAATCCAACCAATCAATCCAATCAATCTTAGATTATCTTTAGAATTTAGGATTTCACATATTGTACTTAGATAGTTTTGAAAGTTACAATATGTTGTTGTTATTTTATGTCTTCTAGTTATGATGTTGAAATGTTGTATTTGCTTTATACTTCATTTCTACTTTGTAATCATGGTATCAGATTATGTATGAATGATATTTTGACTCAATGAAATTGCTTTGATCTTTTTGAAATTCTATGATGTTTGAATCTTATTCTGATTGATTTGTATCCCAATTGAGCAAAGACTACCCTATACTCTCTTAACCTTTTTGTTGATAACAAATAAGGGGGAGAGAGAGTTGTATATGTATATGGATTTTAAATGAACTTTAAGTATTTAAGTAGTCTACACATATACAGGGGGAGCTGTCTTACTTAGGGGGGTTTAATTAAGAGCTTGTTTGAATTAGTTTGAATGTATCTGAATTGATAACTTGAAGTAAGTTTTGAAATTTGTAAAGCATGAATCATTGTTGATTTAATGAAATAAAGTTGTTAAAATTCTATTATTATCACTTTGATTAAAGAAGTTGTTTATTTGCTACTTATGCTTTAATTGGTTATGCATATACTCAATGTTTTTATCATTAAAAAAGGGAGAGATTGTTGACCCAATTATTGATTTTGATGTATAACAAAAACCATATGAGTATATCTCTTATGATACTAATGAGTTTGATTAAGTATTTTAGGAATTTAAAATATTTAATTATTCAAAATCCAAAAAAATTGAGTTTGAATCCAATTATAGTGTCAAGTGTCAAGTTCAGACATTAGAGCCGACTCTAAATGGATTAGAGCCGACTCCAGAGCGTATCGAAACAGTTGGCACTTTCGGCATGATTAAAGCTGATTCTCGCAGAGATTAGAGCCGACTCTAATATGAGAACAGAGAACCTTTTTTCTGCATCAAATTAGAACCAACTCCTTCAGAGATTAGAGCTGACTCTAATATGAAAATAGAGACTATATTTTTTGGGGCACAATTAGAGTCGACTCCTGAAAAGTTAGAGCCGACTCTGCATGCGATGTGTCGATCCCACGAAAAGTTAGAGCCGACTCTGCGACAACGGATATTACTATATTGATCATCCCAACTTAGAGCTGACTCCATGCCAGATTAGAGCCGACTCTAATATGTTAGAAGCAAATTTCAGAAGTGCCAGATACGACTCTAGAAGTTATCTTTTTCCAAATAATCCTCAACGTTCTTTTCTCTTTCATGCTAAACACATCTACAAGTACAATTAACGGCTAGTTTTTATCAAAAGATGATTAAGAAAAATTATAAAAGGGAGCTTTCGATCATTTTAAAAAAATAAAAAAAAGAGAAAAATAAAAGAGAAAAAGTTTAGATTTGAAATCCCAAGTATTCGAAAAAGAGTTTAGAGAAATCCAAAGCATTCAAAAGCCAACTTTGAAGGATTTCTATCAAATAAAAAAGAAGCAAAGAGCCCTAGTTCTTCAACATCCTCTACATCAACGAATCTTCCAAAGTTTCAATCCTATTTTGAGGAAGATCATCAAGAGGAAAAGAGGAAAAGAAAAAATCTCAACTTCAGAAATCTTCTAAATCAGCTCTTCTATTTCTATCTCATTTATATTGATTATTTGCTCATTTGAGGAGCTGATTCTCTATTGTAACCTTACTCTTATTACATTTGATTATTGATTCAATCAGGTGATTGAATAGGGGAGGCAGGTTAGCCTCGTGTAAGCTAGGTAGCTTGTGATAGGTTGTATGCTGGTGAGCCTATGAAAACCGGCTAGGTTCGTTGTGATCTCATTGTTAAAACAATAAGTTTGGGTTGTGAGCTTATAAAACAACTCGATTGGGGTGATTATAGTGTGGGCCAAGAGTTGCTTGGGAGTGGATGTAGGTGTAGCTAACATCGAACCACTATAAACCTTTGTATTTGTCGTGCTTTTCTTTTTCTCTCTACTCTATCTTTATATTCTGCTTTGCATTCTTAGTATCACACTCATTGCATATTTTCTTGTGCACTATCAATTGTGAAATTATTTTTTAAGCGCCAAAATTTTTAAGAACCCAATTCACCCCCTCTTTGGATTGCTATATGGGCCAACAAATTATCTCATAACTTTTCCTTTTTTTCTCTCTATCCAAACAAGATAATTGATATTACCTTTTTTTCCCTTCTATCCTCTTCCAAACAAGAAAAGAAGAACAACCCTTTTTTCCCCTTCCTATCCCTTTTTTTCTTTTTACTCTCTCCTTTTTTTTTTTTCCTCAAAAGATTTGAACAAAGCCTTAGATAGGAATATAAGATCGAATTGAGTTAGGATTCTTTAGATAGGAATATAATATAAATTAGATGTATGTACCATCAAGCTAATTAAAAGATATTTTAAAAACCAAATTAATTTAAATTAATTTTTTAAAATCAAAATAGAAGCGAGAACGACCGTTTCAATAAATGAAACATAGCCAAACCAAGAAATTTAATTTTAGTTTAATTTATCAATTTAATTTTTATAATGAATTTTATATAATTAAATGATAATATAATTATTCACAAAAAAAAAACTCTATCTCATGCAATCCAATTATATTTATATATATTAATTTTTTAAATATCTAAATTGTGGTTTCAAAAAACTTTTGCAGTGAAATCAAGCTTTTTTAAAAAAAATCAACGTAAACACAATGAAATCATGATTCGGATGGAATTTATTTTTTAGTTTAGACGGTTTTCTTTGACGGCTGTGATCCGAACGATCGTCCCAAGGGACCAAGAACTTTTATCATTTCCGTTCTTATTTCGCCCCCCGTTTATTTTGGTGAGGGCCCAAACCAAGCAACGGTGGCGAAATTTCGTATAAGGGTTGCCAACGCGACGGTGGCCCCACGATTCGAAAAAAAGGGCTTAAACATCATCCGCTCCCCCCATGTGCCTCTGTCGCTGCTCCCAGGCCGGGGCATACCGACAAAGAAACCAGAAAAAAGGAAAAAAGTGAGGGAGCTTTGGGAGATATAATCCGCTTCTCTTCCCCAATCCACGGTGGTCGATGAAAGCATCGCGGAGGCCAATGGCGGTGGCGAGGCCTCTCCTCCTCCTCCTCCTCCTGCTCCTCCTCTTCCTGGCCTTCGCCGCCGTCTCTGCCGACATGTTCAAGGTGGGCGATTCCAAGGGCTGGAACTCCGACGTCAACTACACCGAATGGGAGAAGAAGCACCGCCCCTTCCACGTCGGCGACTGGCTTGGTGCGTAGAGATATCTATCTACATGTCCATCTCATTTGCGACCAGATCTAAAAGGTATAGCTCGTCTTGGTGCTGATCTGGCTTCCTTGCAGTGTTCTACTACCAATCGGGGAGGGCGGACGTGGTGCAGGTGGACGAGGCGGCGTACAACAAGTGCGACGCGTCCAACCCCATCTCCAACTACAGCAAGGGAAGGAGCTACGCCTTCGAGCTCAACCACACAAAGCGCTACTACTTCATCTGTAGCTATGGCTACTGCTACCAGGGGATGAAGCTCACCGTCAGGGCCGAGCCCCTCCCCCCGCCCTCCCGTCCTCTCTCCTACAAGTCCTCCGCCTCCCGCTCTCTTGTCCTCAGATCCCCCGCAGCCGCCTTCGTGACTCTCGCCGTCTCCGCCGCTCTGCTCCGGTTAGTGTGAAAGGAGCCGCGTTTCCCTCTTTTCCCTTATTTTTTTTTTGCTCATCCTCTTTATGTTTCTTCATTGGATGAATGTTGCTTGAGAGCGCGAAACGCGTTTCCCTCCCCCGTCGCACAAGCCCTCTGCCGCCCCCTCTCTTGTCTCCAGATCCGCAGCTGCCGTCGTCACTCTCTCCGCCTCCGCCTCCCTGCTGCGGCTAGTGTGAAAGGAACCGCGTCCTCCCCTCTTTCCCAGAGAGAGTGATTTTTTTTTTTAATTTAATGCGAAGCGTAGTTTGTTTTTTTTTTTTTTGAAGAAAAAACATGAATGCTTAGGAATCTTTTTTATTTTTCTATTTTTATTTTTTATCCTTGTTCTTGTGATTGTTTTCTTTTTATCTCAACAGAGCTTTCCTTCTCTTCTAGCTTCATATGGATTGAATCGATTTAAAGATATTTTAAAAATAAATTTAAATTAATCTTTAAAAATAAAAATAAAAATCAAATCGATTATCCCTATGCGGAATCAAAAAAAAAAAAAATCGATTTACTTTGATTTCAACCGTTTCAAATGATAGATTTTTTCAATAAATTTTATGAGATTAAGTAATAATTTAATAAAAAAATTATAAATTTGCTATTATGCTAGCTATATGGAATATGGTGTTAAATAATATTAAAATAATATATAAATATGATAATATTTTAAAAATTAAAATTAAAATAAACATAAAATGAAAAAAATTAATTGTTATGGTTTGATATATAAAATATTGATCTTAGATTAAAAAAAAGGTGATCTTTACTGATGAATAAAATAAAATAGATCTAAATCAATATAAATAAAAAAAAAAAAAAATATTATTTATAATTTGAATATCGATTTGGTCTTAGAGAAGAGTAGAAGAGTTGAGGAGTTCATGTAGCCGATCTCATATAGTTGAAAAAAAAAAAAAAAACTTAGATGAGTTGAGTTGAGTTAATAATTAATTAATTATTTATATAAAAATAACTTTAAATAATATAATTATATTATTATTATTAGTATTTAATTTTAATTATAATATATAAAAAATTATAATATGTACATACGGTTGGATAACCGGTTATTAGTCATTGGATATGGGAAAAGAGTTCTTTACTCGCTTCGGATTTGGGATTTAGTCATAACAATTATTAATTTTTCCTTGCTACGAGCACTAGCTATTAATTCACAATTAGCACCTTGACAAATGTGTGATAATTGTTAGGTTAAACGGTTCACCATTAGGATTTCCTGGAAGAAGATATAATTTTTATTATATAATAATTAAAATCATCAAGGGTCTTCCTTCTCTGTTTCAAATTAAAAACCTTATTACTTCCCTAAAAGATTACAAAAGAAACACACAAACATACACTTGCTTAAAAACCATCGGTTGAAAATATCAATAGATGAAACAATAATTTCAATCGTAAATTTTTTGTTTATGTTTATTCTTTTGATGGTGAATCAAATAGAAAAAAGAACTTAAATTTGACCAGAAAAATACTCACTACACTGTGATTCCTCAAGAACTTATCTCCGATAATAATAATAATAATATCATGTTAAGAATCCAAGCGTATTGTATTCAAGGCAAAGAGGTCCACACTGAGACTGCAACACCCAAAAGTAAAAATCCATTTCTAAACTTAGAGAGTGAAGAAGGGAACCAAAGGTGTCAAAGAAGCTACCAAATTTCAAAGGCTCTTAGGAAATTATCAATGGACATGGTAGAAACCTTACTAACTATTGGAATTCTTTGAAAATATATTCATATCTCTATTAAATTTATATTTATAAGATGTGATTATAGTTATGTACCGGCTATCAACCTACTTTCAAGTATAAAACTCAATACATTGGCCTAGTTATTCTTTGCAAATATGGCGACTCTTTTTTTAAATATTAGTCTAGGAAGAAAGGGAGGGAATGGTACAGCATACGAGGTGTGGTAGGAATGAATAGAACAAAAACTAAGGAATGTTGGCATCCAAGGCTCAGAAGAATAAGGCTTGGTAACTGACCATTGGTGCATCTTTGATGATATTGTACATTGAAATTAAAAACGAAGGGCCATAAATTGGTTCATTCCATGATCCAGCTAGCTTAAATTTTTTATTTTAAACTTTCAAATCTATGTTCAGCCACTAAAGTAAGTGATGAACTTGGCAAACACAGTAAAGGGGTCAGTAGAACGTTTTTTTTTTTTTGATAAAAAGGGATGATCATAATTGTCTAGTATGAGTTAGCCTTGATACATCAGAAAAAAGAAGCTGCTTTAGAATAATGGGTAGGGATCTTTTTGTCTCCATATCCAAAAACTGGAGTGATAGGTCACAGAGGTCGCCACCCAGTTCACCGCAGCATTAGCTTCATGGTAAACATGTAAAATTTGGACAGTATGAGCCTTTCGAAGGATAGTCCAGATATCATGGAGTAAAGAATTGCTAGAAATGATAATAAAAATTCTGCCGAATCTATCGATAATCGTAGTAAGTCCTCCTCAATGAGAAGACAAAAATGTTTTTTTTTTTTTCATTGCAATTTTGGATCAAGCTTTGGAAAAGGCAAGTGTTTTTAAACATGGGAGCCAACCTAACAAAGATAACTACTACAAACAGAGAAAAGATGGAAGAAAGGTTACCCAATTTCATTTTGGAGTTGAGGCTTCCAAAACGTTGAGCCAATTCACCCTCCCCTTGGAGATGCTTAAAATTCTGAACCATCTGACCAAATCACAAAAAAGAAAAAAGAAGAACAAAAAAGGCCAGTTATTTGATAACATTGTCTTTTTCACTCACTCGAGCAACTGAAATAGCAACAATGGACAAGACAAAGTCTTGGTGCATCAGTTTTGTGTTGGTAAGAGAATGTATTTAAATGCTTGCAACGTATGGAATCATGAACCCAACATGATAACCAGCTCAATTTGCATCATTCAACAAAGCCATAACAAAATTTTAACCATTAATCAAGATGAACTAATCCTTATTTTTTTTTTGTCTAAGTAACTTAATAGAAAATTAGTAAAAATTACATGAACACAGCACAAGTCACCCTGAACGGTTTCTTTAAACAAAATGGCCTCTGGAGGTAAACAACATGCTGATGAAACTAAGCTTAACACTCTTCAAGCCGATACTGCTGAAACATTCAATCTGAGAAACATTAAATTTTAAAAATCAATTCAGAAAAGCAAGCAGCAGAGCCCAGGTGTCAATTAACAGAAAAACATAATTAATTCAGCAGAAAAAAGAAAACCTTAATTCCAAATTAATTAGACTTGGCTATATAATTTTTTTATTCTATTTAATTTTGAGTTATATTTTTTTTTAAGAAGTAAAGATTTCAAATCTTTCTTTTTTTATCCTTCTTTTAACGTAAATTTTTTGACTTATTTATCTTTTTCTTCATATATCAAACCATTTTTTTAGAGTAATGTTATAAATGTTCGAGACATTATATCGTACGTTATTATGAAGAACTTGGAGAGAACTATGTACTACATCATGTATAGAGTAGAGACTTTTGTTAACATTATTAGCAAGTAGCGACTAGCAACCGCTGGAACTCAATCAAAAATAAGTTCAAGGAATAATTCTAACGGTAAAAATATGTAGCTTTTCTCTCTCTCTCTCTCTCTCTCAAAAAAAAAAAAAAAAAGAAAATATTAATATTAAAAATATAATATAAGGAAGGATCATTTTTTTTTTTTGGTACAGGCGGGTGATCACACCAATATAGGGTGAGTCAAACCTATATATCAGAGTACAAAATTTGAGAGAGAACAGGGGGGCAAGGTTCATCCGGCTTCCAGCTCCAAGAATCAGAATGAGACGCCATCCTAGCAGCAATCCAATCAGTTGCAGAGTTGGCTTCCCGATAGATGTGCCTAATCCTGGCGCAAGAAATACCCTGAAGGTTAGAATGAATATCTCCAATCAAGGAGATATAGGCAAACGGGCGCGGGAATCCTGCCTAATCCAGCGGATAACAGTAATGGAATCCCTTTCAACAATAATGCTGCGAGCTCCCAGACAGCGAATAGCACAACAGATACCAGCCCAAGCAGCACACAACTCAGCAAGGGGCACTGTGGAACCAAGAAGACCAAATCCACCAGACGCCAGCATCTCACCGTCAGACCCATGAATCACAAAAGCCGAGCCTGCACATCTGCCACGAACACTACCATCAAAGTTGATTTTAACAAACCCTGGAGGTGGGGGCTCTCAAGAAATGAAGACCGTGCGCCGGTACGCTACCGAAGCAACAGGGGAGTCCCAGTGGCTAGGGGTAGCAGAAACACGAACTCTCTGATGGAATGTATACTCAGCAGCTAAGGAGAAGGCGGCCCTAACAACCCTGCAAGGATGAATAGTCTCATCAGCGAACAGAAGCCGATTCCGAGATAACCAAATCTGATAAGCAGTGTAAGCCCTCCTCGAAAATCAGTAGGTGGAATCCTCTTCCCATATCCTCCCTAATGATACTCAGAAAGTGACTACACAGGGATTCAGACCCCTAATCCCAAGGACCATTACCTGAAATCTGCCAAATCTATCTCGCTTGAAAGCAACTGAAGATAATCAACTGTCTCATCCTCCCTACCACATAATGGGCAAGTAGGCAGAATGCTCATACCTCTCGCGGAGAGCAGGGAACAAGTAGGAAGTGTGTTCCATGCAAGTTTCCACATAAAAAGCCGCACCCTCGGATGAATGGGGAGACGCCAGATCCACTTCAAATCAATCGAATGCTGAGGTTGAGGGCTGTAAATCTCAACAAGATCTCTAATAGGAGCACGGGACAGACAGGATCTCCTCCAAACCCTAATATCAGGGGTGGGACCCGGAGTAAGAGGAATGGCAAGAATGCGTCGGTAAAGCTTAACTCCAAAGAAGCTAGAGACCATAGAAGAAGACCAAGCAGAGCGATCCGGACCGAATAAGTCAATCACCCTCATACCCTGAGGGATGTCAGAACTCACAAAAGTCGACTAACGGGACAGTGGAAGGTCAGCAATCCAAGTGTCATGAACAATATCAACAGATGCCCCGTCACCTAGCGACCAAGAGATGCTGTCCAAAATAGTCGGAGCATGCCGGCAAACCTCTTTCCAGAAAAAAGAGTACTCAGGGGAAAGCTGAGGAAGAGAGGAAGAATTCCAGTCTCCATATTTGGCCCGCATAAAGGAGCTCCACAAACAGTGCGGATCAAGCAAGAACCGCGTAGCATGCCTCGCAATCAGAACATCCCTCCTAACAATGAGCGACTGGATCCTGAGCCCACCCTCGGTAATCGGCATAGAAACAATATCCCAAGCCAGAAGGTGAATACCATACCCATCCTACATCGAAGCCAAGAGGAAATCCCGGAACTGTCTCTCAATCTTCCTTAAACAAGACAAAGGAATGACAGCATTGGCTAGCAGATAGAGAGGAAGGGAAGATAGCACCGAGCGTAACAGTGAAAGCCTCGCCATCATAGAGAGCCCCAATTTTGAAAACCTGTTAATCGCATGCAGGGGTTGCAAATCCCGTCCGTTGGCTCTCATGGATGCACGCGTGATAAGCAAGATTTTTATCCTTTTTTTATTTTTCTTTTCCTGATAAGTCGTTTGACTAATTGACCTTGGTAAGTCATTTGACTGACACCGAGATAAGTCTTTTTATAAGCCGTTTGACTGATTGACCGACACCGAGATAAGTCTTTTTATAAGCCATTTGACTGATTGACCGACACCAAGATTATCACGCGCAGGGGGGTGCAAATCCCATCTGTTGGCTCTCACGGATGCGCGCATGATAAGTAAGATTTTTATCTTTTTTTATTTTTCTTTTCCTGATAAGTCATTTGACTGATTGACCTTGATAAGTCGTTTGACCGACACCGAGATAAGTCTTTTTATAAGCTGTTTGACTGATTGACTGACATCGAGATAATTCTTTTTATTTCGTTGACCAGTTTTTTGACTTATACATCTCCATGTTTGTCTTTTTGATTTGTTGACTGACCGTTGGACTAATTCAATCCGTTGGATTGGATTGATTTGTCGCTCTCAACCGGTGCTTGCTTCCTTATAAATTTGAAGCAATGCCGGTATCAGCTCCCCCTTCTCTCTGGGGCCACCGATAGCACACCTGCACACCTATGGTAATCGGATAGAGGTTTACTAGTCTTTATGTAGCGCTCCATAAAGTGCTAGAGAACCCCAACAAATTTTCATAAGTAGCAGACACTCGAAAACACATCCTGTTAAAAACTTTTTATTATCAGCTTAATTATATATACACATCACTCAATCAACACTAAGCATCAACCTGCTCAGATAATATTTTTCATGACATTCCTCAGGCAGTTTACAAGATCACATTCACAATCGACATCAAATCATAAGTACATACATCATGTTCATAATTTTCTCCAAAACATAAGTCTCGTATTCATATCCAAAAAGTCTGATACTCACCACATCTCACTGTACATATACGCATATGCAAATATACAAATATCATCCCACACTAACTCAATATACATGGCTATCATCTATACACCCTTGCATCCAAGCAAGCATCACCAGCTAAGGATTTGGTCCCGCTTATCCTTTGATCATGGCAGAAATACTCACTAATTTGAAAGTAAATATCAATCATAGAGGGTTGAGACCTAAGTCCTAGTGACTGAATAACCATCTAACTATGGAGAAATAGAGAACCAAAATCTCACATTTCCAACCATACGCTAATACAATATAACTTGTATGACTCAAGGTATACATTTAACATGATATCAGATAAAGTAAATATAACTTATTCTTCAAATAATATATCAGTTCTAAAATACTTTATAATAACTTTTCACTAAAAGATAACTCATCAGTATAAAAACCCATGCATTACAATATGAAGATATGCATTCTTTACCTACAGCCCAGACTTTCTTTATTAAATTCCCAGATTCCCACTGGTATCTGCTTGCTCATTGGCATCTCATGTAAACTCTTCCTCTTGGGATAACTACTTGGCCCATGGCCCTTTTTAAATCACAATATATGCTTTTAAAACTCATGATATTGGGCTGTGTGTATAATGCCTCTGAGGTACCACCCTACAGTCGCCCTCTTGCAGGTGTAGTCTTATCGGGTGCGTGACTAGCAACAGGATCCCCGCATAAATAGCACACCTTACCCATGTGGTTCACCAGGAAAGTGCTTTGTTCCTTAACCCTAGAACCTCGGGTTTTCTCTCTGCCCCCATGGGCTATATATAGTAACCAGCTCCACTGAGTTATGGTTCATGCCCCCACGGGCTGCTTACAACCTGCCCACTGGCCTGATCAAGCTTGTGCTCACCCTTGATTTCGGGGTTCATCGTACGATCGGTTCGCAAGGAGGTGCTGGCTCAATAGTAGTGTGCAATGCTCATGCTACAGTATAGTTTAAAGGATGATCAGCCCCATAGCTGCCTGATGCTCAGTATGATACATACATCATATGTAAAGCTCTATCATGCAATGTATACATCAATAATCCCCTCATCGAAACTCATGCTTATTTCTTTATGCTTAAAACTCATGCTCAAAACTCATGCTTGTTTCTTTATGCTTAAGACTCATGCTCATTTCTTTATGCTTAAGACTCATGCTCAAAATATCATATAATAGGCTCTCATTTCTTAGATTTAAAACATACATAATACTCTACTAAACATACATACCACAACTATGTATTAATCTTATTATACTAGCTCAAATTAACTTCTTATTGCTAGATGTGAAACCCACTCACCTTACCAGGTTACTCCTCAATTGGTACTCAACTTCGGTATTTTGGCTCCCTGTAATAACCCTCTTGACCTACGTCAACATACAGATACGATAGCTATTAGGGTTACCTCCACACGAGATTTTCCCACGAAACCATGCATGCATACATGATCTATCCTCTAATATCTATTATTTTTTCACCCTTTCTCTACTCATGATTACTTTCACTATTACCTCAAAATATAATAATCTAAGAAAATCTAAAGTCATGCAAGATTTAGGGAAGCTATAGCTTACCTGGAGTCAAACACAAACCCCAAGCTTCCCTTTCCCTTCCTCTTTCTTTCTCTTTCTTCTTTTCCTCTTCCTCTCTTCTCTCTCTTTCTTCTCTTTCTTTCTTTTCTCTTTTCTCTAGCTGAACCCATGTTTCCCTTTTTCTCTAATGATTTAGGGACCAAGTCATGGTAACTTAGGGGCTAAGGCATGCTAAATGCCCATTTTGCCCTCAAACACTCTTAACGCACCTTTTTAGAAAACACATGGCTCACTTATAACCATGATATTTTGCCCTTAGATTTTCTTTTCTAAATTGCTCTTAGCACAATTAGTAATTGACATTAGAGCCTTTTACCATTTTGCCCTTGATATAGCAATTTTTTAATCAATTTATAGCCAAGATTATTATTTTTATTTAAATAAATACTTTTATATAACATTTCTAAGAAAAGACCTACCAACTTGAAGAGCTCGATTTTAGAAATCCAACAATTCAAACGACACTCAAATCGGACTTAAAACGAATAAATATGAAATTTTTAAGATTTAACTCAGAAAATCTGTCGTCTTAAAGTCGGCTCCAACAGATTTAGAGTCGGCTCCTGAAAAAATTAGAGTCGGCTCTAAAAATTAGAGTTGGCTCTAATACGAGGTAGAAATGCTAACCTTCTATTTTTTCATTAGAGTTGATTCTCCCTTCTGCGGGTGTTGACTCTAAAGCATGTCGGAAGTTAAAAACCGTGCCAGAGTCGACTCCACTCCAATTAGAGTCGACTCTAATTACTAAAAATATCACTTAAGGGAAAAAACTCAAACTAAACTTGATTTTTCTTGTGATTTAAGCCTATTAAAACTCAAATTTCTCAATTTCTCAAATCAAACTATTAGCACTCAAAAATATACTCATTTATTCCAAAATTTTCCTTTTTACATTTATCAAAAGGCCAACACGCCCATACTTCACTGAAACCCTCTGACTTTCATTTCAAATGAAAAATGTCATTAATTACCAATAAATTACAAGGTTTTCAGGATGTTACAGCCAGTGTTTAATTAATTTTAAAGTTTTTTGCTTTCCATCTTTATCCAGAGATCCATTCCTTTATCCTTATCCAGTCCAGAGAATCATTCTTTTGTTCATTCTCTTCTGACATTGGTGTGTGCACGCCTGTTAGAAGATTTGCTACTGTTGTATCCTGGAAGATAGTCATGCTCTGATCTTCTGCAGTGAGATATTATCTCCGAGAGGTACGAATCTACTCTTAAGGACAGTGCCGTGCATGCTACAACATCTTCTCAAATAGATTCAAATAGATAATATCATCTCGGGTACTATCTTTTCCTCATCCTTATCTAACAATCTTAAGAGTAGATTATGGACTCTATTATGGTTGATGCTACTAAGTCCTTTTTCGATACATTCAAGATTGAGCAATTTACTGGTTCCCATTATAAACGTTGGCAAGAGAAAATATTTTCAATATTAGATGTTTATAATATTGCATATATTTTGACTGATCCTAAACATGAGAAAGAGGAGGACCTTCTAAATTGAAAAAGGTTAACAGAATATATATTATTCTTTGTACTCTATCCAATGAACTATTTGATATTTATTATCCTATTAAATCAGCCTCTGAGATTTGGAAAAGCCTTAAAGAAAATATATTCTTAAAGATGCTGGTTCTAAAAAATTTGCAATAGAAAACCTTTTTAACTTTACCATATCAGAAGATAAAGATGTGTCATCTCAGATCCATGCTTTTCATGTTCTCATAGATGATCTTAAAAATAAAAATATTATTCTTCTAATGCTTTTATTGCTGGATCCTTAATTGAAAAATTACATGAATCTTGAAAAGATTATAAGAATAATCTAAAGCATAAAAGAAAGTCTATGTCCCTTGAAGACGTCATTGTGCATATTAGGATTGAAGAGCAAAACAGAGCCCGAGAAAAGATAGAAAAGGCTAAGGAAATGATTGGTAAGGCTAATCTAATAGAGGATGGATCTAATAAGGATAAACATAAGTCCTATAAGCCCAAACATAGAAACCATTACAAGAAATATGATAAGAAGCCTCATGTTCAAAGAAGTCAAAATTTAAGAAGAAAAAGGGATCTTGCTATGTTTATGGGAAACTAGGACACCATGCTGCCCAATGTAGGTTCAGAAAAAATAATGATGCTCCAGCCAAACCAAAGGCTAACTTGATGGTTGGAGAAGATGTGATTGCTGCGGTTGTTAGAGAGGCCAATATTGTTGCACATACAAAGGACTAGATGATGAATTTTGAAGCTACTCGTCATATATGTGGCGATAGAAATGCATTGCCTCCTATATCCCACTGTTAGAAGGAGAGGAGCAAGTCTTCATGGGCAACTCAAAGTCTTGTTTAGTGATTGGCAAAGGAAAAGTCAATCTAAAACTGACTTCTGAAAAAGTCCTTTCACTTCGAGATGTGCTACATGTGTCGGACATCCGTATGAACCTGATTTCTATGGCCTTGCTTGGGAAAAATGGTGTGAAAGTGTCATTTGAGTCTGGCAAAGTTGTTATGACCAAATCTAAAAATTTTATTGGGAAATGATATTGTAACCATGTCTATTTGTATTAAATGTACTCGAAGTTATGAATGGAAATGCATTATCTTCTTCTGCTTACTTGTTTGACTCTGTTAATCTTTGGCATGGTATATTAGAACATGTTAATTACTCTTTTATTAAAAGAATAAAATAATTAGGTTTGCTAAATAACATGTCTACTTCTTATGATCATGAAAAATGTCAAACATGTGAAGAATCTAAATTAACCAAAAGGAGTTGTAAATCTATTCATACAAGAGAAACTGAATTGTTAGAATTAATTCATTCTGACTTAGGTGATTTAAAAGGTAATATGACTAGAAGTGGAAAAAAATATTATATTACTTTTATCGATGATTTTTCTTGTTATGCAATGGTTATATCTTTAAAATCAAAAGATGAAGCCTTCAAAATATTTCTAAAATATAAGGCAGAAGTTGAAAATTAATTAACAAGAAAAATAAAAAGACTTAGATGTCTGATAGAGGAGGAGAATATGATTCTGCTCCTTTTAATGATTTTTATGCACAACACGGTATAATTCATGAATTTACTCCTCCTTATTCATCTGAATCTAATGGAGTGGCTAGAGAAAGAGTAGAACACTTAAAGAAATGATGAATGCATTGCTCCTTAGTTCCGATGTACCCATGAACTTGTGGGGGAAAGTTCTTCTTTCTGCTTGTTTTATTCAAAATAAAATTTCTTATAAAAAAACCAATAAAATACCCTATGAGTTATGGAATGGTCATTTGCCAAGTTTTAAATATTTAAAAGTATGGGGTTGTTTAGCTAAGGTCTTGCTTTCTGAACCTAAAAAGAGAAAGTTAGGATCTAAAACCTTTGATTGTATGTTCATAGGTTATGTTCAAAATAATCCTGCAAATAATATAGTGCAGCCTATAGGTTCTTAGTGATTAAAAGTGAAAATAATATCATAGAACCTAATACTATAGTTGAGACCAAAGATGCAGAATTTTTGAACATAGCTTTCCTATGAGAACCTCCTTAGAAAGACCTTCTAGACCACAAGTGGTTGAACCTAATTTAAAGCCTGATGACATTCAAAGAGCTAAGGAGATCTAAGAGAATATCAGAAAGGAAACCAATCTAGAAGATGATTTTTATACTTTTCTTGCTGATAATGATCCTCAAACTTATTCTGAAGCAATTTCATCTCCTAATGCTATTTTTTGGAGAGAGGCTATAAATAATGAGATAGATTCCATTATGAGTAATCATACATGGGAATTAGTAAGTTTACCCTCTAGAACTAAAACTATTGGGTGTAAATGGATCTTTAAAAAAAAGCTAAAGCCTAATGGTTCTATTAAAAAATTTAAAGCAAGGTTGGTTGCAAAAGGTTATTCTCAAAAGAAAGATATTGACTACTTTGATACTTTGGCACCTGTGACAAGAATAACTTCTATTAGAGTCTTGATTGCTCTTGCATCTATTCAAAAATTGATAATTCATCAAATGGATGCTAAAACTGCATTTCTTAATGGAGACCTAGAAGAAAAATATATATGGATCAACCTGAGGGTTGTGTTCTTCCTGGTAATGAGCATAAAGTTTGTAAATTAATTAAATCTGTGTATGGCTTGAAACAAGCACCAAAATAATCGCATGATAAGTTTGATAAAGTTATATATGGATCAACCTGAGGGTTGTGTTCTTCCTGGTAATGAGCATAAAGTTTGTAAATTAATTAAATCTTTGTATGGCTTGAAACAAGCACCAAAACAATGGCATGATAAGTTTGATAAAGTGCTAATTTCAAATGGATATCAAATTAATAGTGCTGATAAATGTATTTATTCTAAAGTTGTTAATCATGAATGTGTTATAATTTGTATGTGTATGCTAGACGATATGACTCATATTTGGCACTAATTTTGATATTGTGTACTAGCACCAAAATGTTCTTGACTTTGAATTTTGATGATGAAAGATATGGGAGAAGCAGATATATATAATTTTAGGAATTAGACTTGTAAAGAAGTCGAATAGTATCATACATTTCACAAGAATATTATGTTGAAGAAGAATCTTGGAATACTTGTTCACAGTTTTCACATTTTGATTGTAAGCCTGTGAGCACTCCTTATAATGCTAATTCACAGCTTAAGAAAAGAATAAAAGATTACACATAGAGTGAGTCTATGAGTCAATCAATAACAAATATGCTCCAAATGATATTGGTGAGTCTTGGATGAATATTTGATGATAACTGCACTCTGACCTCGACATTGCTTATGCTGTAGAAAACTAAGCAGATATACCCAATGTCCTAACAAGGATCTCACCATTGGATTGCATTACAAAGAGTGCTTAGATATTTGAAAGGAACCATGAACTATGGTTTAATGTATTGTGGGACTCCTACAGTATTAGAAGGGTATTGTGATGCTAAATGGATTTCAGACTCTGGTGAGATGAAATCCACTAGCGGATATGTGTTTACCCTTGGAGGAGGAGCAGTGTCATGGAAATCATCTAAGCAAACATGTAATTGCTCAGTCTGCAATGAAATCTGAGTTTATTGCCTTGGAGAAGGCTGGTACTGAGGCCGAATGGCTCAGGAATCTTTTGATAGATCTTTCCATTTAGATGAGACCAGCTCCATTTGTCTATACATTGTGATTGTCAGGCTGCCATAGCTAAAGCTAAAAACAAAATTTATAATGGAAAGAGTAGACATATACATTTAAGACATAATATTATGAGGCAGCTTATTAATGATGGAGTAATATCTTTGGATTATGTAAGGTCAGAGTTGAATTTGGCCGATCCTCTGACTAAGCCTCTAAGCAAAAAGCTTGTGAGCAATATATCGAGGGAAATAAGATTATACCCAGATCAAAAGTTGAAGTGATGGTGACCCAACCATCATGAACGGAGATCCCGAGAAAAAGGTTCATATGGGAAAATAATTCACTGGACAACTTGGAGTATACTATCATAAATATTTATATTATGAAATCCCTTTCTATGGTGTGAGATAGTATTCTGCATTGTTTAGGTTGAACTAATATGTGAAGTTCTTAATGGATGTCATAGCCTAATTTGGGTGGTATATAAAACTGCAGTGTATACTTGATGATAATCCACCTATATGAGTATGAAGGTGGTGGCCGCTTCCTATAAGACTTGGGTGGGATCTGTAGAGCACTCATGAATATCCAGGTAGACGCATGGCCAAAATGCGTCAACCCGCTTGAACAACTGAAATTTGAGAGATGGAATGTGAGTTATAAGTCAATGATCCAATAAAAGAAGGATTGATTCATAGAAACTTAGTTTCACTAACCTTTTATGGATTACATTTATTTTCTCTATGCCTGGTTCATAGTCATATAGACACCATGGCTTATGCATTACATTCTTAGTTCCTTAAAGTTTGTCTTATCTTCTTTTGTATATTCAAATAGTAGGGGATTGTTGAAAATTTTTATATTCCAATATCCAAAAGTTTTCCTCCTTTTTCTTATGAAACCACTCTTTTAGTCCCACATGGAAAAACCATCCAATCTACTCTTACATATATATGTGTTACTCTCTTACTTGGTTGAATGGTTGTGAGAAAGCTTATGCACGCGTGAGCCGAGCCAAGCCCAATGCATATCAATGAAGCCAATTTTAGAAACCTGTTAATCGGGCGCGTCGGTGTGTTCATCGCGCGCAGGGGGTGCAAATCCCGTCCGTTGGCTCTCACGGATGCGCATGTGATAAGCAAGATTTTTATCCTTTTTTATTTTTTTTCTTGATAAGTCGTTTGACTGATTGACCCTGATAAGTCGTTTGACCGACACCGAGATAAGTCTTTTATAAGCCATTTGACTGATTGACTGACACCGAGATAAGTCTTTTTATTTAGTTGACCAGTCTTTTGACTTATATGTCTCTATGTTTGTCTTTTTGATTTGTTTTGATTTGTGACCGACCGTTGGACTAATTCAATCCGTTGGATTGGTTTGATTCATCGCTCTCAATCGATGCTTGCTTCCTTATAAATTCAAAGCAATGCCGGCGTTTAATTAATTTTAAAGTTTTTTGCTTTCATCCTTATCCAGAGATCTATTCCTTTATCCTTATCCAATTCAGAGAATCATTCCTTTACTTCCGTTCTTATTCAAAGAGAAGGAACCCATTCGGTTGTTCATTCTTTTCTGACATTGGTGTATGCACGCTTGTTAGAAGACTTATTGCTGTTGTATCCTGAAGGATAGTCGTGCTCTGATCTTCTGCATCGAGATATTATCTTCGAGAGGCACGAATCTACTCTTAAGGACCGTACCGTGCATGCCATAACATATTCTCAAATAGATTCAAATAGATAATATCATTCCGGGTACTATCTTTTTTCATTCTTATCCAACATATGCATCAGATATGACTAAATTCTTCTAGGAGAAGAACTTGAAAAAGGATGAGGGAAAGCTTATTTCTCTCAGGGAGAGGCAGCGAGAGATTGGGAGAAGGGATGGCGCATTGAAGAAAGGGAGAACTTGGCATCGCCATTAGGTGCTGGAGATGAAACCAAGCTCTGCCTCCCCAATAAGAAAAGATAGAACCAAAGCCTCTGCCTCACTTCTCCCCTTCGGTGTCACAATTTTGAGGGACACGGCGGCGAAAGGAACCGTAATTCCTAAGCCATGACTAAATCTTGGTCCCACCAAGAGGCGCGTTTGGAAGGGCCAAACAGATTGTTCGATGAGAAGCACTTGGTTTATGGTGCTTTCCATTTATGGAAAGGACTTTATGCACCTGGTGTGGTGCAGGTTATTTGCATCGTGCATGATGATTGGCTACGCATGCATATCATGCATCGCACGCGCAACTTGCACATATTCGTGGCCAATCAGTACGATCGCACATGCGGCCTGCATGTTGTGTAGAAAGACTTTTTCTTTCAATTAGATAATGTAGGGCTCATCGGGCCGGATTGGACCAGGCCCTGACTTAAGTTAGCTTCATTTTTTTAAATTTCACATGGGCAAGGTTAAAAATTATTATAAAATTTAGGTCCGAATCCAATCCGAATTAGCCTCATCTGAGCCAAAATACTAGATCAGCTCAATTTTGACAATACAATTTATTTTACAAGATTATTTATTCATTTGCTTAGATATATTGATTCTTTGCTTAAATTAAATTAAAGCATATATAAATAATTGTTTGATTAGAATATAAATATATAGACTTGTATTTGTATAAATTAAAAGTAAATAAAGACTCAACCAATCCAATAAAGAGCCTCAACTGGATGATTTAGGCTTTAATTGGGCCTCATTTGGGCTCGAGTTCAAGTCGAACCAACCATCTATTCGAGCTTAGCTCAAAATTAATATATGACTCAATTTTAAGCTAAATCCAACCCGAAGTTCAAAAAACCTTGGTCTGAGTTTGGTCAGGGCCTACTTTCAATCCTAGATACAATTGATCAAAATCAAACAGTTAACATCCACATTTATCTCTAAAAATTCAGAAAATCGGGCCAAAGTCCAATCTATCAGAATTTTCCTCCTAAATAAATACAATTCTAATGGCAATTTATATTTCAAAGAAAACAAGAAGAAAAATTTTTAACTTTTAAAAATAAAAAATTATCATGAAAATTTGATCCTTTTAAGACATTTCAGGGTCTATTCAGGTGCTTTGGTGACATGCAAGTTTCTAGCTGGGTAACGACTTGCAAAGGGTAAGCATGCCAAATTTTGTACTTTGAACCTTGATATTAACTAATTTTCAATCAATTCCCACCCAGTGCTAGCTAGAAAAATACTAATTGCATTATAATGCAAATATTTTGAGAATGCATAGTGTTACCATAGAAATCCGTTCTCTAACTCGGGTGCAGCCCGCTTTTGGACTGGGTCTCGACCTTTCGCTTGGACGGACTTGCAAGATAGTTCTCACGCAGAGAACGTTGGGGTTGGCCCCTACGGAAGACCCTTCAATGCCCAAGTCAGTGAAGATTCGCAAGATATGAGGAGAAGGCTTTTGCAGAAGAGTCCCTCAAGAATGGTCTCTCGAGAGCTCTGAATGCTACTTGAGCTTCAAAAGGTTTTTCAGTAAGAGGGTGAGTGTACCTCAAGAAATTTTAGGACAAGTATTTATAGGCGACTGGCATGATTGCAAACAATTACATGACTTCTTGGACATATCACAAGGAATCAGAAACCATCATGATTCGAATATGATTCGAATCAAATTTGTTATGAGGCCGGTAGGATTCGAATCTGATTGGTTAGAGAATCAATGGTTAGAGAGGCTAGTTGATGCTTTGAGATTCGATGATTTATAGACTCTAGACCATATTTGGCATTATTGGCTTTATTTCCCTCTTAGGATGATTGGGGACCCATGTGGTTGGAATCTCGCCAGATAATCATGAATTTGAACTTTTGTTAATTCTTCACACTCGGTTCTTTATTTCTACTTTGAGGAAATTACTTTGGAAATCAGATGATCGGAGTCATTCATCGTGTGAAGGATTCATCGTGATGATAGGTAGCAAACACACTTGGGCTAGATGTGGAGGTAGCTCAGTCCCGCGAAGGTTCAAGGATACCTCTGTTCTGTTGAGAAATAAAAGTGACTTGGCCTAGCCGAAGCATAGGAATAGCTCGGTCTAGCCGAAGCATAGGAGGGTACTTTGGTCCTGCCGAGGTATAAGGGTACCTTGGTCCTGTCGAGGTATGAAAATAGTTCAGAATCATCGAAGCTCGAACCTACCGAGGTATGGCAATTTTATCTTTTTTTGCATGTGATATATGGTGGGAAAAATCAGAAATGATCCTAACCTTTTTTGTCACATGCACGAATATTAATGCGATAATGATTTTACCCCGTATCACATGCCCCCCACTCTCTAGTCCGAAGTGTAGGTTCGGGCATAGGAAGTAGAGTTCCATGTAAGCTTTATTTGGATGGAAGAATTTGAATTCGAAGAGGTGTGCAATGATGGTCTCATAAATGCCATATTGCCGCTTCACCATTTTCCTCAATGGGTGAAACAGAACCCTTCGTTCCTCGTAAATGATGATTGGGGAGACAAAATGCGGCAAATCCCTGCGCTTATGGCATCCGTGCTGGTAGCCTGGGCGTTTGGGGATCCTCCTCGATAATATCATGCTCTTATACCAGGGCGGTTTAAAAAGGGGCCGGGCGGTGTTATCCTTTGCCACATTGTTTCTTTGTTTCTTCTTTAAAGATTCATCTCTCAAAACTCCTGTGATTCTGTTTGAAGCTTGTCCCTTTCAACTTGAAAATATGAAAGGCCCGAGCGATATGGTCTCCATGATGACCTCAAAAAATTTGGATAGAGTCCGATAAAGGTATAGGATTCCTTGGGACATTACTCTATGATTACCGAAACCTGAGCAGAGGGTCTCAGAGCAGCTGGAGTCTGGGGTCTTCTTTTACGAAGAGAGTTTGAGGGCGGGTCTTTGGTTCCCCCTTCATCCATTGGTGAAGGAGATAATGAAGTTTTATAACATATACCCAACGATGGTGGCTCCGAATAGTTGGCGCAACATCATCGGATTCATATCGATGTGCAGCCATGTTGGAGTGATAGCGACGCTTCCTATGTTCAGGATTTTTTACAACCTAATCTTCGGGAAGAGCTTTGAGTGGCCCTATTTTGGGCCTCGAAAGTCATTCAAGATGATATCGGAAACCCCATCCTCCATAAAGGAATGAAAATCTTGGTTCTTCATTGCCGAAGGGAACATCAGTTCAGATTTTCTCCAAGTATGGACGAATTATGTTAAGGATTTGGATGCACACTCGGAGTTGTCGAAGCGAGAAAAGGAGGATTTGATCACCCTTCGCAATGGTCAGATATTCTCAGCTAGTGTTCTCTTGGTGGAAGATGCCCTTTTCACCGCTGAGCTTAGCCCTGTTGATCCCCAAAGTAAGCTTTTGCTCCCTTCATATGCTAATTATATCTTAGCGATTTCACTATAGACTAAATTATCATTTATTGTATCTGCAACCGATAGGTCGGAGTTCATAGCCCAAATGAAGGGGGAGCTGGGTAAGCGCCAGAGAAAAATCGATTTTGAGGAAAGGCACAAGTCTGAGAAAAAGCTCCGTCTTTCTAAACTGCATTCAAAGGAGGCGAAGCGAACCAAGATTGGTCGGCAATCCTCTACGCCGAAAAAGAAGGAGATGGGAGTGTCGGTAGAGAGAGAGAGAAGTCTCCCCATTAAAGGGGGAACCAATAGTAAAGGAGGTGTAGGTGGTTGAAGAAAACTTAGAAGAGATCATCGAGGCTTCCCATCCACAAGTAATGGTGATACTGGATGACTCTGATGGAATGCCGCCGACCGGTTCTATAGCCCCTCTGCCTGAAGATAAAGAGTTATGCTCTGAGGGGGTTAGCAGCCCAAAAGCGCCCTCTGTACATGAAGGAGAACACTTAGTTCTAACTGAGGAGATGGGGAAGTCAATATAGATATCGAGGTAGAGGAGGAGCCTTCTGCCGGGGGGCTCCTTTTCGAAGAATCGAGGGAGGCCGAGGTGCCGAAGAGGATGGAGGAAGTAGGGCAGATGCTCGTGGATTAAGAAGAGTCCTCAGACGAGAAGGAATTCCGGAGTGAGGTTCCTCCAATCGAAGTATCAAAAAAAGGTGTCGAGGAGGCCGAGGCTTTTGAGGCTTCCCAGATCAAAGCTCTGATTGAAGAGGTTAAGCGAATTGGAATTCCTCGGATCGAGGCCATTCAAATCAGCTCTTCAGCCATGAATCTGCTTTCACCTGATCCAGACACTAAGGAAATGATGGCCACCCTAATGCGGTATGTGTTATAAAGAGGAAGGCTCTTCGGCAAATGGGCCCGTTGAAGAGGATCTTGTTGAAGCGGCATTTGGGCGATCAGGTGTGCCGAAGGATACTTACCTTTTATCCAAAATTGACAACCATCCCCTCACAAGGATTGCAACAGTATATGCTTCCCATATAAGTCGAGGTATCAAAATACCCTATTGTTATTGGTTAATCTGGTTGAACCTCCTCACCCGGCTTTATTTGCAAACTACTTTAACAATAAGGTCGCTGAGCTGGCATCTACATTTAGCTATGTGAGCTTGTGCTCAAGTCAAGAAAGAGGTCACCATCCTTCGGGAAAGGGCAGGATCGGTCGATAAGCTTTCCAAGGCCTTGAGGTTAACTCAGGAGAAGCTCGAGAAATCAAAAAAATCTAAGGGAGTCGCTCTAGAAAGAGTGTTTAGGCTCCAGGCTGCAGTTAATGAACTTGAAGGAGTTTGCGAATTAGCTGATAAAGCTCGGTCGAAATTACTGCAATGCAAGTCCGAGCACGCTCAAGAAATAGAGACCTTGAAAAAGCTCTTCGACGAGAGGTGGAACGACTTACATAGGTGTTTTGCCAATAAAAAGAACAGTTTGAATAGAAGGCTCACTGAGGAAGAAGATAAATCCAAGTGGCATCGAAATCGGATTGCCAAACTTATTACCGATCTAACCCAGTCTCAGCAAGAGGTCGAGGAGAGATAGTTGAGGATTAATGATATCAAGGGGAGGATGTATCAATACAGAGAGGATAAATTAAAGGCTCATGATAAGATTCAGGAGCTGAATACAAAAATGGCTCGACGAAAAGAGAAAATATGGCATTTCCTTACTTCTTTTCATATTTTTCCTTTAATTATCATTAATTTGATTGACTTTGTATCTTCAGGTGAGCAGGATGGTGTTTGAAGCCCATAACCAATTAAGGGCTTTGAGAGCGAAGTTGGTCTCGAGTCGTCAAAGGTGTTCCAAACTCGAGGGTTAAGTAACCGAAGTCAACATATAGGCTGCTCTGGTGATAGAAGAGTACAGAAATTCTGCTCAATTTTAGATGAGCGCAAGGCAGCCTGCGCTGATGCATTCCAATTTGGAGAGGAGAAAATGCGAGCAAAGATTTCTTAGAAGAATCCAGAGTTAGACCTCTCCTTTTTAGAAGTCGAATACTATGATGTTCGTACACCAGGGACTGAGTTGTTTGCTGAAGCTGAGTATGAGGAGATCCTGGATATTGACTTCGAAGCTATTCTTGGCACAAACCAAGTCATGGATCCAGAAATGGTTAGCCGAGGGGAGAAAGTCCTCAGCGTGCCGCCGAAGAACCCGAGGCTCTCCACCGGATCACATTTAAAGTGGGTGAATCAAGTCAGCCTTCCCCAAGTGCTACTGAAGCTACCTCTGAAGCTGAGCCTAAGTCTTAAAGACTATTTTTGTAATTTTTCTTTTTTTGTAACTGAGGAGGCTTAGTAGAGCCTTACTTTGCAATATCAATATGAACAAATATTTGTTTTTCTGTATATTTTCTATTGTTTAGGTGTCGCATGTTAAAATGACCCTTTTTAGCCCATATGTGGCTTGCCTAAACTCAGTTTATAGTCAGACCGAGTAAGTAAGTTAGCTCTACCAGGGTTTGGAGAATCTTTGATAACTTCGTTGAGATAGAAGGGATTGCTCAGCCTCGCCGAGACTAATTTGAACAGATCCGTAGGAGTGAAAAATAGCTTAGCTCTTGCTGAAACAAAGAAGATAGCTCGGCTTTTGCCGAAGCAAGGGAGATAGCTCGGCTTTTGCCGAAGCAAAGGAGATAGCTCAGTACTCGCCGAGCAGTATTTTATTTTTCTTAAGGCATTTACCTTGTTGTTAGTGCGTTATCTTTTTCGATGCAGCTTTGCTTTTCATATACGTTAAGTAATCGATCGCTATAGGACTACACATTTTTCTGCAGAGGCTTTCCCAGGCTCATTCGTACCGAAAATAGCCCCTTGCATTTAAGTCTTCTAATCCAAGATCAAGAGGAGATCTCTTGCCTTTTATTGTTACGTGGGTAGAGTTTTTCGATATACCCTGCGGAGTACCGAGTTCCAACAAGATATTGACACGTGGTCTTAATGAATTAAATGTGACTCGATCGTTGCGCCCTGAGTCTTGAAGCTCTCCCTTTTGTCAATAACCGCCCCTTATTTAACATCTATAAAATGGGAGGAGCAGAGGATGCTTGAGTGTATCCTAAAAATTTTCATATTCTGAGAACAGAAAGAAACTGTACGTCCTGTCCTATGTCGAAATTGAAAACCATAAAGCTGAATTTTTCTTTCGAGATTTGGCTTGGCCCTGATGGTTGGGATGATGAAGTTGTCAAAAAGCAAGCTATCCTCAAGAGAGGAGTCATGAAGGTCATATGCGAAGCGCAGAAGGGGCATATAGGCCATATGGGAAATGCATGCGGGCACTTTCTACTTAGCTCTATCCGTTCATCGTGGAACCACAGAGACTATTGGAAATGCAATTTTTATGGGTCTCGGTTTCCATAGGCCGTCCGCCAACCATGGTAACCTTAAATGGGTGCCATTTTGGATCTCTCAGTTTATCCAACTGAAGGTCCATGGGATGGCTTCTAACGGGAAAGAAGGCCAAAGTTAAGCGCAATTGAGTTGCTTCTTTTTTTCGTATCGTTGACCTTCTTTCGGGTGGCTGAAAGACAGAGTTTCTTTTTTGATTTCGCTTTCTGAAGCAGAAGCCCCGTTGATGTAACGTAGGTCGCCGAACTCGATTTGTTCAAGCATTTTCTAGAATTTTTTGTGCTGTAGCGCACTTGTAATCTCCTACATTTGTAACTTTTTGTAATTAATAAAATGACTTTCAATTACTTGTCTTCTCATGTTGTTTTGTTCCTTTTCTGCTAAGAATTAGCTATCCTAATGTATCGATGTTTTTGCATCATTCCAACACATAAATCGTTCATATGCACATTAGTTTTTCCGAATCGAACGAGGTGCGGGATGAAGGCTCGGGCTTATCGAGATATAGGAATACCCAATAGGGTATCCCTTTGCTAAGGGGGAGACTTTTGAAATGCCTATAATGATAGGAGCGCTTTAGGGACTTGGCTCTTGCCAAGTATTTTGGCGATTCAATTTAGGCTTGCTGATGTGCACTGAATTATGTTGATCCTTCATGGATAGAGCGCATGACTCGTCTTAGATTATAGGAAGACCTGGATGGCCTTGCTGGCTCTTGGTGAAAGTTCGGTCATGCCAAAGCTCCTTGAGAAATTTTACTTAGTTTATTGAAACTATAATGAATGGCTCTGTCATGCCGAGGGATAAAGAGGGTCGTTTTAACACGCGACACCTAAACAATGGAAAATATACAGAAAAACAAAGACCCTCTATTGCCGTAGAAATTCATTCTCCAACTCAGGCATGGCCCGCCTTTGGATCTAGGTCTTGACCTTCCGCTTGGACGGACCTGCAAGACAGTCCTCACGCAGGGAACGTTGGGGGTGGCCCCTGCAGAAGACTCTCCGATGCCCATGTCAGTGGAGATTCGCAGCAAACAGATATGAGGAGAAGACTCTTGCAGAAGAGTTTCTCAAGAATGACCTCGGGTTTTTAGTAAGAATAAATTTAAGGGGAAACAGTCCTTATCCACAAAGAAACTTAAGATTTTTCAAATTAAGAGACCTGTATTTTACTGTCCCATGGCCATGCTCAACTGATTCTAGCTGGTTTGTGTGTAAAGTGTGCGGTAAATGAATGAAACTTCATGAGCTATTTTAAAACCTACAGATCTTTTGCATGGCAACGGTGGAGCAAGGACGATGATGGTGGATGCCAATGAGAACTGATGTAGGAGGTGGCAATAAGGGCAAATGATGGCATCGGATTAGGAATTGATGTCAATCAAGAGCAATGGCATAGGCGTTGCCAAAGGTCCGGCAAAAATTTGAAGAGAAGCCAATATCGGCCAACGATAGTGGGAGAGAGGGACATGGCGATAAAGAATAGGAAGAGAGAGAGAGAGGACAACACCAACACACAGAAGAGAGCGAGAGAGATGGATGAGATAGATCTAGAAAGGGAAAGTAGGTTGAACTAGATAATGGAAAAAGATTAGCCGGTTGCAGTAGTTAAATTACCAAGAAAGTTTTTAATATTTCAATTGTCCTAATTGCTTTCATTTAAAACAACAACAACAACAACAACAATAATAATAAAAGCATCGTAACACAATCTAATTTTTCGATATGTAATATCCAACAATAATCTCGTATCAAAGTGAAAAAAAAAATTGTGTGCTTTTAATTCAATTTCACATGCTTTTATTGAAGGTTTTGATCTGTTAACGAATTAATTAAACTAATAGATAAATTTGAAGTATTATGAATCTTTTTTGGTTGACTGATGAAATAAACATTTGATTTATATATATAGCTACTTTTATATCATTGCGTGAGCTAGCTAAACATAAAGTAATTCTATAATTGCAACTCATCATCTTAGATTGTCGCAATTTTTTTTTCTCCATTGTAGTTTTTTTTTTTTGATACAGAAGAGGGGAAGGAGGGCTAAGCCGATCCGTAGCTAGGTCCCATGTGGCCCCGTTCCATGCCAGGGAATGTTCCGTGCACGGCGCTGGATTTTCGCAGCCGTTCCCCGCCCGAAGGCAAGTTGGTCAACCTGACCCCACCCAGGTGCTAGCAGTTAGAACAGGAAAGCTTTTAGACAGACCTTAGCTCCTCCAACACCAGAGTTTCAGGCTCCAAGGATTAACCTTGAAATTATTCGAATCGAAACTTGAGACCTCCTGATAGCGTGGAGAAGGCCCTGACCACTAGGCCACCGCCTGAGCGGTCATTGTAGTTCTTTATTGCGTGGCTCCCTTTGCGCTCTCCTTTTTCTTGCTCTAAATTAAGGTTAGAAGTAGATTGGCCAAGTCAAGTCACACTCTAGCTTGACCCTCACCACAAAAACAGGGTTTTAAGCTTAGGTTCCAATTTTGGCCCAGGCTCGGGCCCTACCCAATTAAAACTCAATTGGGCCAACCTGCAATAACTCATTGAGGTTAAAAATTAGACTGGTAGAGTTAAGGAAAATTCTTTCTGCACTGCGCTCGCAGTGCAGAAAGACTTTTCTTATAATTAATTTTTAATTCTTAAATGCTTATACAAAAAATAACTAATATTTAAAATAATTATTTCTAATCATTTTTTAAAAAATTGTTAGCTATTCTCACATAATCGGTAGAAAATCTAGTATAAAATTGTAAAAATTCATCATATTTTTAAATTTTTGGATTAGATTTGAGATAGATTTAGATTTAATTAAAAATCTTTAAATTTGATTAAAAACCAATGCTTTAGTGCTTCCTGCTCAAGCTTTGGATTGTGTCCGAGCCGGGCATAATAGTTGTCCGAGCCTGGCCCAAATAATTTTGTGCCTAAGCTTTAAGCTCGTGTCAAACCTAGAAAGAAAAAACTTTGTGTGCGTTGCCTTGGGTGCACAAAGAGGCACAATGGGTACATGCATTGACTTTGCGCTTGTATGAACGCACATGCCATGGTCTAATTTTTGGGCCTGAGCTTTAAGCTCGTGTCAAACTTAGAAAGGAAAACTTTTTATGCACCACCTTTAATGCACAAAGAGGTATAAACGGTGCACGCATTAGCTGCACGATCATGCAGGCATGCATGCCATGGCCCATTGGATCGAAATGCGCATTCGTACTGACGCACGGCCAATGCGCGCACTTGTTGTGCCTTTTTATGCATCGAAGACGGTGCATAAAGACTTTTCCACTTAGAAAAACTCTTGCTGCTCCAAAAGTTGCATCTTGCTCGATAATTAGCGCATATTGCATGTGTGTATTGAAAAAAAATAATAATTTAACTTTTGACACGTAGACGTATATGCGATGCGCATTAATTATGGTGCACTGCACGATCCTTTGGTGCAGCAAGACTTTTTCGTTTAAACCATAGTTGCTCAAACTGATTGATTGGACCGATTGAACCGGAACCCGAAGGCCAAGTCAGTTCGGTTCTAACATAAAACCAGATGTGTAAGTGATCCAGAATAATTCGATCAATCCATCCGGTTCACCTGATCAACTCAATCTGAACCAAATGAGGTCACTTGCTTTATTATTATATTAATTTTAATTTTTTTTATTAAATTTAAAATAATTGATTTTAATTATTAAAATTAAAATAATTAATTTTTATTATTATATATATATATTAAATAATTGATTGATGTTCAATCAGTGGCTCAACGGTTGAACAAGTAACTCAGTGATCGGAGTCCTTGATTGGGTGGACCGAATCTGACAACTATGGTCTAAACCATGGCACGTCTCATATTCGATCAGCCCCCCGGACGGCAAAAGCTCTCCAGCGGCAACCTTTTTGCCCTCCAGAACACCGCGGTAACCAACGGAACTTCCCCTGATGTCCGTCCCCATCCGACCCCCACGATGGGTCTCCCACCGCCGCCTCTTCGAGCAGAAGCTGGCCGACCTCCAGCAGTGCTCCAACCTCCACCACGTCAAACAAATCCAAGCCCAAATCTTCAAGTCCAACCTCCACCGCGACCCCTTCGTCGCCCCCAAACTCGTCTCGGCCTACTCCCTCTGCCGCCACCTCTCCCACGCCGTCAAAGCCTTCCGCCTGGTCCCCGACCCCAACGTCCTCCTCTACAACACCCTCATCCGTGCCTTTGCCCAAAACTTCCAGCACTCCCACGCCTTCTTCGCCTTCTTCGACATGCAAAAATATGGGATTTTTCCTGACAATTTCACGTATCCTTTCCTCCTCAAGGCTTGTTGCGGGCCTTCCGGCCAGTCTGCGCTCGCCCGTATCGAAATGATTCACTCCCATATAATAAAGTTTGGATTCTTATCTGACATCTTCGTCCCAAACTCGCTCATTGACTTGTACTCGAGGGCTGGCGCTGGTGGCGTTGCATCCGCCAAGAAGATTTTTGATGATATGCCGCACAGAGATATCGTTTCTTGGAATTCTATGATTGCCGGGTTGGTGAGAGCTGGAGAACTGAAAGAGGCACGCCGGCTTTTTGACGAGTTGCCTGAGAGGGATACGGTGAGCTGGAATACTCTGCTGGATGGGCATGCCAAGGCTGGCGAGATGGATAAAGCTTTTGAATTGTTTGAGAGGATGCCAGAGAGGAATGTCGTCTCATGGTCCACGGTGGTCTCGGGTTATTGCAAGTTGGGTGACATGGACATGGCGAGGTTGTTGTTCGATAAAATGCCGGTGAAGAACTTAGTGCCTTGGACCATAATGATATCATGTTATGCTGAGAAAGGCCTGGCAAAGGAAGCTACGAGGTTGTTAGATCAGATGGAAGAGGCTGGATTAGAACTGGATGCTGCTGCCGTTGTAAGCATCTTGACTGCTTGCGCTGAGTCTGGCTTGCTCAGTCTTGGCAAGAGAATTCATGCCTATGTACGAAGCAGTAAGTTAAGAGCTGTGACCCGAGTGTGCAATGCATTGGTTGATATGTACTCCAAGTGTGGGTGCCTTGACATGGCATGGAGTGTCTTTGAGAGAATGGTCAAGAAGGATTTGGTCTCTTGGAATTCTATGGTTCAGGGACTGGCCATGCATGGACATGGTGAGAAAGCACTGGATCTCTTTGTTCAAATGAAGAGAGAAGGTATAAGGCCTGATGGCGTGACCTTTGTTGGTGTTCTATGTGCATGCACCCATGTGGGACTCATTGATGAGGGTCGATACTACTTCTCTACTATGGAGAGAGACTATGGGATTGTCCCCCAGATAGAGCATTATGGTTGCATGATTGACCTTCTAGGACGTGGGGGACTTCTGAATGAGGCCTTCAACCTTGCTAGGACTATGCCTTTAGAGCCTAATGCGATTATATGGGGCACCCTTCTTGGTGCATGTCGATTACACAATGACGTGTCTCTTGCTGAGGAGGTGGTTGATCAGCTGGTCAGATTGGAGCCCTCGGATGCTGGGAATTATGCCATATTGTCAAATATCTATGCTGCAACTGGCCGCTGGGATGGTGTGGCTAAGGCAAGGGTTCAGATGAAGGTTGCAGGGACACAGAAGACAGCAGGGTCCAGTTGGATTGAGATTGATGATAGAGTCCATGAGTTTACAGTAGGAAATAGAACACACCGACTTTCTGAAAGAATTTTTAGAATGCTTGATAGGTTGGGGCAGCATCTCAAGCAAGTTGGATATGTCCCAAGGGCCTATTTGTAAATTGTTGATGCAACTATGCCAGTGATGGTTAAAGACACTCAATTTATGAGTTGGTTGATGCAAAATTGCTACAAGAGGATTTAAAGATTTGGAGTTTGAATAAAATGACACTTGGCCATTTCCTTGCCTTTCCATAAAGTGTTTTGGAACAACAGCATTCCAGATATGTTATAAAGTTGCATGTGGAAATTGCTTCATTGAGCTAATCTTGTTACAGATAAAATACCATGAGCTGGGTTGTACAAAAATGTATTATATGTATAAAGAGGTGGAAGAGATAGAAGGGCACAGCTGCTAGTTCCAAAAGACAAGCCTTTTGGTTTCGGGGAATCCAACTTCTACTTCAAGAGAACTTCTTAAGAATCTGCCCACTATTTCTCGTTTAGGGAGGCGAGCATATTGAATAGCTGTACGTTGGTCTATGTGATTTGAAAGAGACTAATAGGGTTTTCAACTCAAAGAGGAGAAATTAGTTTGGGACCTTTTGGTTGTGCAAGATGTTCCCATAAAGTCATAGTTTCCATTGTCAAATGCCCCTCAACAGTGAGTCCCACATGTGGGTGTGTGCATAAGCTTTCAGTTGCTCTGCTGCTATCTCATTGCTACTCTGGGAATTTACCAATCTTTGCTATTTATTTTGACAGTATGGTATTGTACTGACTCACCCTTCAGATTTCCTTGCATTGTGTATTAAGTTACACCAAGTTTTGCCAATCTAATGTTAAAAAAAAAAAACTATCAAATCTTTTTGTAATCGCTGTGATTCCAGATGTCCTTGAAGAATTTTATCAGAAGGCTGTCTTTTGGATTTCAGAGTCACAATCTCACAGAAAAGGTAGCAGTTTGCGCTCAAATATATAGTTAAACTCCTGTGGAACAGCATGGCAGCAGTCGTCCTTTCTTGTTCCAGAGAAATGAATGCACCACTTCTTTTGGTCAAATAGGCACTGCATCATAGCCCATTATAAACAGGTTAAGATAATTGTGTCCACACCCGGCGCTCGCATTGCAAGAGATAGGATGGGTTCAAGCTTGTTCTAAATGGACCGACCTCTGCCGTCCACAGGGCAACATCAGCCTCAGTACCAAGAACGGGCTCTGTCTTTGTGTTGACTCTGCAGTGACAAAAAGCCACCGGCCAAGACGACATAATCTATTAAGGTACCAGACCTTTTGCTAGGCCTGACTTGAGATGGTCCATACCTGAAGTGCTGAACCCACTCTGAGTCTTCTGAGATGTTGCTTTAGCAGACAGATGGGAGCCAATATCTCACAAACTTTTGTTTTCTTGAATATTACAATAGAAAAAGCTGTTCTCAGATTGTCATCTACTAGGTCGTGAACTAATCTTTTGACTGAAATGAGCATGGTTGATGCATTTGCCAGGATGTTCATTTTTTAATCTTTGGTGGGCCCATATAAGAGATTTTTTTTTTTTCTTGGTGAGCTTATCAAGAAAGGAGATGAGGAAGGGTTTATGGTCAATTGAATAATAGGGTTGGATTGGAGACCTTTCCTGAGGTCCCTGTTGCGGAGCAAAAGGATCATTTGAAGTAGACTGCAGCTGGCTATTGGAGCAGTTGCTTGTAGTCCAAGTGTGGTTGACTTGACTAACTTTGCTGTTTTGGCCTGTGGGATTAAGCATGGTGAGTGTGTGCAAGGTGGCCAATCCAGTCGGCAGCCACTTCTTTTTCTAAGAACTCCGGTCAGAGAAAGAACAAGAGATTGATGTTGATCTTTGACATGGAGTGCCTTGTAAGGAAGCCTGAATACTATTTTGGTTTAGAAAATCTATTACATCCATTGGAAAGAGGGTCCCTTCTATGCCATTGTAGATTGATGTACTTACCTAATCTGACAGGGGTTCTCACAGGACATTTAAACACTGTCCTGAAGGTTCTTAATTTGGATTGTCTCTATGCATTAGTGTTGGGCATATGCAAGGCGAGGAGAAGTACGAATGGTTATGGTCACAATTGATGACTAGTTGGGATATGTATTTATTGTATGAAGGGACAGGTAACACCACTTGACAATTGGTGGAAGGTCTGGACCACTGTTGAAGGCTTGGGTTATTTCTTTTTTGCATCCTAATAGCAGAGATTTTGTTTGGAGCTGTATTTCTTCTAATTGTTGGTCATGATTGCAATATGAATAAGCCAATCATGCACAAGAATATACCATATATCACCAAAGATGTTTTTGACAAAGATGAAGTAAGATAGACAAGAAAGAAGCATTTATAAGAGAGTTTTCATCAAGGACTATATATATGCTTGCACCTTATATAATATATGAATTAAAAGAAACATCTTAGTTGTTAGGGGGGGCATGGTTGGTTACTTTAACTTATATGCTTCCAGTTCTTTAACAATAAAACAAAGTTATCTTTAGTATCACAAATAAGAAGGATGGTGACACTTTAGACGTAATGACCCAAGTTATCATAGGTGCCCATGAGGGAAAGGAAATTGATTCCACCCTCTATGAAGCTGACTTATTTGTCCCAACTTGAAAGTAGTTAAGACGACTGATATATCTAGATGTGGTGCAAATGATGCTAGACTTTGTTGTAATTAATCAATCTTCTAACAATATGCTAATGGCTCCATATACCCAAAAACTGAATAAAGATAGGTATCTGACAAAATCTGGTAGGTCCAAATAAGAACTCAGGGGTTCATTGCTTAAATTTCAGAGAATAATATGACATTTCTGATATAAATTTTTGGGGGTGCTGTATACAAAAATCTTTGAGCATTGGTTATAAGAATGCAATATGTAGTGGTTAAGTAGCAACACACATTTATCCTGTGCTTTTATTCTATTGGAAACTAATAATGATGGTAGGAAGAACACAACATGGGATGCTTTTCTTAAAGAATAAGATGAGTTTCCCATCCTTTAGAACTCCTTTTTATGCTCATACTTGGCTGAGTCATAGATTCTTCCCTCTCAAGTGCTAATTGTTAAACCTATTGTAGGAGGGAGCGAAGCCAGTTAACTCTCATTTTTGCCAAGCCAAGATCTGAAGAACTATGAAAGATGAGATTTCCCATGATGATGGTGAGGTCTTACTGCACCTCTAAAGATCAACCTAAGTGCTTGGAGTTCTGGAAGGAATTGCCAACATGAGATTCAGCCACGGCCTAGCTGGAATGGCATCTTGTTTCAATCCAAACGATTTCTTTAGTGCAGGACTTCTATAATCCAGAAGTCAACGCAGATCTTAGTCCAGAAAGTTGGGTTATAAATAAATCATAGAAGGGATCGTGTTTGAAATGGCAGGATAGTGGGAAATAAATAAGAAATAAAAAAATAATGGCATCAATTATTAAAAAGCAAGCATGCAATAAGGTATCATTAACTATTGACTAACTCTTTCCGTAGAAGAAAATATCATTGACTAAATTATACTCTCTGCACGAGATAATCATGAATTTATGAATTCTCGAATGGTTTCCGGATCATTCAATTGTAAGCAATAATTTTCTAAATCATCGAAGAAATCATTGATGGATTTTATAACTCTTTAAGGCGTGGGGATGGACTTACCGTCACTGTATATATAAAATTTTTCCCCTGTTATTGTCTGATACATCCGTACACATACAGTAATTAGAGTCAAACTAGAGGTTTAAACATGTGGATTAGTGAAAGTCTTTTCAAAGACAGCTTCGTTACATGTGCTGTTGGAATCCTATAATGAACTTGTGAGCTGACAAAGGGGAGGACACTGAAGAGATGAGGCAAATGCACTGCATTTCTACTGAGCTGATTATTGGATTTATTTAATTAAAAAATTATTTTTAATAATCCATAATAAAAATAAAAATAAAAATAAATCTAAATTAATATAATTAAAAATAATTAAAATATAATTATTTATAATCTAAATATCAATTTGATTCTGAATAGAGTAGAGTGAAGGAAGTAGATTCATGTAGCTGATCTCATGTAATTGGAAAAAGGCTTAGATGAGTTTTTTTTTTACTTAAACCGATTGAGATATAAAAAGAAATTTTAGAAAAAAAGGTAAAGTCTTTCACCTTGCAAAATATAGCTTTTTCCTCGTTCCCCCCCTTCAAATCCAACTGAAATTTTTTAATTTTATTCCTTCAAAACTTAATAGATCTGAGTATGGATGTGCCAGAAAATCACTATAAAATTGAATCGGACTATGTCTTTGGTTTGGTTAGAATAATTGAATTAAATTTTTTTATCTCCCAATTTTAAAAAAATTAAAATAAAAAAATCAATTCGATTATTATTTGGATTTAAAAAATTACATAAAAATCAAGAGAATTATGTGTATATATTATATGAACAGTAAAAATTAAAATGCTACATGTATATGTAAATAATTAGAATAAATCAAATTGCAACCAAACCAAACTTTTGCGGGTTTGATTTAATTTGCTAGAATAATTAGTTTTGATTTTGACTTAAAAAATTGATTCAATTGTTTTGGTTTAAATAAAAATAAAAATTGTACCAACCCAACCAATGAGAGCCCGACCAATTCTTAGCTCATCCATTGGTTTGGCAGCGTTTTGGCATAAACTTTGGCACGCACTAACAAAAGTATTGGCCTTAGATCCGTCGCCTCCACCTTGTCCACATCCTTACAAGTTTTATAATGATACAGACTAAAACCTGGTTGGCAAAGGGCAGCTTAGTTATAATCCAACAAGAATCCAAAGTAGCTTTAATTTAAGCATGATCACTCTGACAGCCAAAATAATATATCTCTTGGTGATATTTCAAAGTAAACTAATGGGAGATATCACGTTTACATACTGGTCAACGAATTAGCACTTGTCATCCTTCAAGCACTCTATCTTACTTACCTCAAACTAATAGCATAAGTTTAATTATTTTATATATTTTCTTTAATTTAAATATATTTAATTTTTTTTAAAAAAATATTTTTGATAAATTAAATTTATTTAAAATTAGTATTATAATTATTATAATTAAAATAAAATGAGATGGTAGAAACTAGCTGCTTTAAAATCTCTTTAAAATGAGAACCCTCACCAAGACTCTCAGTTATAGACTAACAGGAGGGGGCATTTGCCCACAAGGTAAGTAAGATTGATTCCAGTATTCCAAGTTGCTGAGTTGACTTCATTTGGGGGGGTTAACCTTGGAATCACTTCAGCCATGGCTGCGGTTGGAAGGAACCATTTGAATCCTTGGTGACCGTTCCTTTACCATATGCGGGCGGCGGTGCTCGCCACGTGATCCGAAGATTTCACGACATAAATATTTTAAACTGGAATATTTTTGAGGGGGCGTTGGAATGTTGAATCGAGGACAAATGGGAAAGGCTGCTTTCCCAGTACCAGGATTCGTAATTGAGCCAAATCTCAGGGGCTATCTCTCGGTCCAAGGTACTCCGAGATTGTCCTGCGGAAAGACGAGGGGGGAAATTCTATTTGACCCGTCAATTTTGCTCAGAAGCCCCCACGCCAACTAAAAATAATGGATATTTGCTTCTAAATTTTTTTGATCAAAATACCTTTTCTTACTCAATAGCCCCCTCTCAACGTTCAAACAACCCTCTATGCCCTCTACCAGCCCCTTCCCCCTCTCCTGCCCCTCCTCCCGACTTCCTCACTCTGAATCATCCTTGGATCGTCCGTTTGAAGGTTGATTGAAGCGATTTCAACTTATAATCGAGCAATGAGCAAGCAACTAGTAATTTTTGAAGGTTTTACGATTGCAAAGGTTAGTTTATATCCCCGTCGTCTATTTTTTTTTCCGATTCGTGCGTTGTTCGGCCCTGTGTGGCCGAATAGGTAAACTCTGTTCGATCACACAGGGCCGAATCGAGCAATGGATAAGCAACTAGTAATTTTTGTTCGGCCACTCAGGGCCGAACAGAAGAAAGCTGTTTGGCCCTTAGTGGCCGAACATAAAGTTTATTCTCTATTTTTTTGGATTAATTATGATTAGGGTTTGAAATTATTATTTGATTGTGCAGAACGATGCTTCGACCGAATGCAGCGTGATTGGCTCTGATTGTGTGATGGATTACACAAATGAATTTATAACTTACGAGGTAAAAAAAATTAATTGCATTTATTTTCGTATTATTTGACTGAGCAATGTTTAAAATTGTCTACTAACATAAAACTATTTATTTTATAGATATTCAAAAATAGAGAAGAAATGTATAATTGGTGTCGGAAAGTCGGAAAGAGGAATGGACCCGTGCCGGTATATACCGGCACATGCCGGCAACTTCCGGACCCGTGCCATTTGTTATTACAAAGCGATTGTTTACCATCTAATTTATTCGTTAATAGTTTGCAGGTTTCTCGTTATCGAACCCGGTCATATAAGTCAACAATCTATATTCATCAAATTTCAGATGGATTGAGACCGTTCATCCAACATATCAAGGATGCTAAAGCTGACGGCAACTGCGGATTTAGAGCAATAGCTGACTTGCTAGGATTTGGAGAGGAGGATTGGCTCCGTATTAGAAAGGATTTATTACATGACTTGCAATGTCATTCAGAGCACTATCGTGCTTTATTTATTGTCAAAGGGAGGTTTGAGGAGATTGAGCATGCATTATCATATTTTGATAATGCTCCACCTTATGACCGATGGATGACTATGCTGGATATGGGGCACGTTATAGCATCCCGCTATAACGTTATCCTATACCACCTCTCCTTGCAACAATGTCTTACACTCCTACCTCTAAGATCAGTGCCTCTTCCTCCTTTATCCCGCAAAGATATTGCAGTGGCATTCGTTAATGGAAATCATTTTGTGGAGGTATTACTTAAACAACTCTTAATCATCCTTAAATGACTAATAATTCATTATATTTACTAATTTATATATTTTGCAAGTGTTTCTATTACCGGGTCATCCCGTTCCCCCAATGGCAAGCAATTGGCAAAAACATCATTTACCCTATGCTTCCGGATGGGCTACTTCATATGCATCTAGGATTCACCAGTTCAGACAAACGATTCCATCATATGTTATTATTAGCGAGACTATTGAGTTGTAGAGTTAATTTTGTTAGCAACAATCAATTTTGTATAATGTTTGACATATTTATATTAATTCAAAAAAATTTCATTCAAATTGAGCCAAAAGGAAGTAAAATTTTATTCAAATTTCAATGTCTTTTACAAAAAGATGCACTATATGCTAAAAGATATAAAATACATGAGGTACATCAGGGATCCCCACCACGCCGTCGTCGACGCCTGTACTGTTGTGGCGATGCATGACTAGGGCCAGGGATATCAGGCTCAACAAGCTCAACCGTAGAGATATGCTGACCCTGCAACACATGTGCAATCTGCGATATGACATCGTACATGTACGTCCCTATGACGCAGTAGCCTCTTCCTGATCCATATCAAGTATGCTGGTGTAAAGGCCAAGCGCATCTGCAATACGCCGGCCTTGCACGTCAGCATCAGCAACATCGGGATATGATCGGGAGTAGATACTGGATCAGATCTCCGGAGGGTGAACAGCCAGATGCATGATCCGAGAATACCACTCCAAAAATCTCGGTACGCAATCTGAGGGTTGGGTCACCGGATGGCTCCTGCTCGCTGGGCTCAGCAGGTGATCCTCCCATCTCTCCCATAACTGCTCATAGAAGACATACCGGATGCGGTACAATGCTGCTGTCGATCCTCTGCTGGTTCGCTCAGGGGCTAGTGGCGCACGGGGGATCGTCTGTATCCTGCCAAACTGTCGTAAAACCCTTTCAGGATGATAGGGTTCTACGACATCCATGCATTTCAGGCATCCACTAAAGAATGCAATATCAAGGAATGGACGATCATCCCGGATAAGACGATGGGGATCCCAAACTACCTGCATTATATTAAATCATAAAAAGTTTGATAATATATGACAAATTATATAAATACACAAGTGCATGGTCCTATGGTACATACCTCATCTGCCCTCAATACGTCCAATGACTCGCGTAGAATCACCAAATGGTCCATCGTAGAACGGGGTGGAGTGCTGAGAGTCCATCGGTATAGTCCAGGACTGGGTGAGGAGTGAGAAAGGGAAAATGCTCATAAATCCATGCCTGGAGAAGCGTCATATATCCACTGATCTGTCTAACGGATGCCCTAGATGCAATCCCCAACTGCCGATATAAATGAGCCAAGGCACCCGCACCCTAGGCATATGTGCTTACTCTATCCAAATGCCGAAGGAGAGCAAGATAAGCTATAGGCACCCTCGTCCTGCTCTTATCGACAAAAAGTGTACATCCTAACAAAAAAAGCAAATACGCTTGCGCTGCACAGTCTATCCTACGACGGCTATCTCTATCTGATACATCATGGAAATGACTCTTCAGCCACTCTAACGTCACAGACTGACCGCGGACAGATAGAACCTCCTGACGCGCGTCATCCCCTGATACATCTAATAGCTGCACTAGTAGGTTCTCAGCATCCCTATCACTCATCCTATCTGTAGACAAGAACACTGAGGCACCCATGACACTAATCCCTAATATGGTAGCAACATCATCCAATGTGATTGTCATCTCGCCAAAGGAAAGATGGAAGGTATTCATCTCGGGCTGCCATCTCTCTACAAAGCCCGAGACAAGAATCTTATCGGCGAACCGATAAGAGCAATGCACTAGCTCAAGAAGACCTGACTGCTGAACTATATCCCTGAATCTTCTATTCGATTGTCCTGATGCCCATCACTGCCACTCACCTACTTTGGCAGCATGGTTCATGCACTTCAGTGAAGTCTGTTCCTGTGAAATATAAATGGATAACATGAATAACACATAACAACATCGAAATAATACATTAAATAAAATACGGTAGAACAACAAACAAATACCTGTTGCCTTCAGATGGAGGCTGCAATATGTGTCCTGAAACTCCTAAGGACAAAGTTATCCTAAGGACCGCTTGGACAAGGACCATCCGCTTCATCATCATCAACATCCATAGCTGGGATATTGTCGTCTGCTATCTCATCTAGGAGCGATGGTGCAACAAGAACCTCAGGAACCTCAGGAATCTCAATAACCTGAGGCACCTGGGTTCTACGTCTCCTAGCAAACGCTGTGGGTCTAACTCGTGAGGGGCCAGCATCCATATCTGAAATATTGCATTATTCATCATTAAAATCAAGATAAAATTATGTCAGAATAATATATTTTTATTAAAATATATTAAGAATATAAACTCATTTAAAATAAATTTTTAAAAGATATATATTATATTTTTTTAATCTCTTTAATTATATATTTTTATTTTAAAGTCTATATTATTATACTTTATAATACTTGATTAAATAATAATTATAATATACTTTATTATAATTATAATTTATAATTTAATTATTCTATTTGGCCTGCTGGGCCGAACAGAATTGACTTTGTTTGGCCCAACAGGCCGAACAGAGATCGCGGAGGGTGGGAGGGAGGGGGAGAGGTGGCGGAGAGGGGGCAGAGCCGTGGACGGGATGCAGACGTTGGGGAGGGAGGGGAGCTTAGCTAAAAAAAAAAACCTATTGAGGGAGGTGGATCGAGTGAGGAAGGGAAGGAGGGAGGAAGGAAGGGAGGGAGGGAAGGTGACCTTACCTGCCAGGGAAGCCACCGCCGGGGAAGCCGCTGCCGGGGAACACCGTGAGCGAGAGGGGCACCGTGAACGAGAGCGAGCGGGGGAACGCAGTCGGACGGGAGGGAAGGGGGGAACACTGAGTAATTTTGGGAGGGGGAGGGGCGGCACGGGAGGGGATGAAGGGGTAGTTTAGGTATTTTGTAAATTTAGGGGGGCTAGTGAGTAATTTCGGGGGGCTACTGAGTTAAAAAAAAAGTAAAATGAAGGGGCTCCTGAGCAAAATGTGCGGGCCAAATAGAATTTCCCGACTGAGGGGAGCTTCTAAATACACCCCCAAAAACTACTCTTCACATCCCAAATTTTTTTGGGATTTCAAGGTTAACCCCTCAATTTTGGGATTACTCTCCACACCCTTTAATTTTATCTCTGTGCTAAAAAAAAAAAAAAAATCTAAACTATCCTTAAATCCCTCACATCCCACCAAACACCCTCTTCCTCTCCTTCCCCTTCCTCTCCAACAGCGATCGATGGCAGCAGCGGCAAGCGACAGCACCCGATGACGAACGATCTTCATTTTTAACTACAAAGAAAGAAAGATAAATAAATAAATAAATAATGCTATCCTTTTCTGTCTGACAATCTCTATCATCCTTTCTCTCTTTCTCTTTCTCTTCCATGCCTTTGCCAAATCTTCTCCTTGCCAGATTCAGGCCCTCGCTCCCTAGATCCTTAGAAAACATCTCCCCTGCCTCCGTGCAACAATGGAGGAGGCACTGGAGCTGGCGAAGACCAAGTATTGATCCAATTATTGATTTTGATGAATAACAAAAATTACATGAATATATTTCTTATGTTACTAATGATTTTAATTAAGTGTTTCAGGTATCTAAATGTTTAATTAATCAAAATCTAAGAAAAAATTGAGTTTGAATCCATTTCTGATGTCAAGTATCAAGTTTCAGATATTAGACCCGACTCCGGAGCATATCAGAATAGTTTGGTACTTTTGGCATGGATTAGAATCGACTCCTGTAGAGATTAGAGCCGACTATAATCAAAAGACAATAAGTCCTCATTCTGCATCAAATTAGAGTTGACTCCTGCAGGAAATTAGAGCTGACTCTAATGGTTATACAAAGAATGGTTTTTTAGGGCTCAATTAGAGCCGGCTCCCACATTTGTTAGAGCTGACTCCAGCACGTAAAGATGTCGACCCCACAAAAAGCCAGAGCCGACTCCATGATGATCAAATATTGTCGTTTCGAGGATCCCGACTTAGAGCCGACTCCAGGCTAGATTAGAGCCAACTCTAATATGTTAGAGGTGGATTTCAGATGTGTTAGAGACAACTCCAAAGCTTATCTTTTCTCTAACAAACCTTAACGGTTCTTTCCTCTTTCGTGTCTAACACCTTCTCAAGTACTTTCAACAGCTAGTTTTTATCTGAAAGTGGATTTAGAGAAAATTATAAATGGAGCTATTCGATTGTTTGAAAATAGATAAGAGCAGAGAAAAATTAAAAAGAAAAAAGCTCAAATCCGAAATCTCTTGCTCGAAATTGAGTTTAGAGAAATCCAAAACAACCAAAAGTCAACTTCGAAGGATTTCTATCAAATCAAAAGAAGAAGACGATCCCTAATTCTTTAAAAGCCTCCACATCAAAGATTCTTCCAAAGCTTCAAGTCCAACTTGAGGAAGATAGTTTTAGAGGAAAAGAAAGATCATTTCAGAGGAAAAGAAGAAAAGAAGAAAAAGCCCATTTTCAGAAATCTTCTAAATCATGCTCTTCTATTTCTATCTTATTTATATTGCTTATTTGCTCATTTAAGGAGCTTTGTTTTGTTGTAACCTTATTATTATAACATTTGGTTACTAATTCAATCAGAGAATTGGATCAGGTGAGGCAGTTGTGCTTTGTACAAGCTTGGAAGCTTGTGATAGGTTTTGTGCTGATGAACTTATGAAAATCGGCTGGGTTCGTTGTGATTCCGTTGTTAAAACAACAAGTTTGAGTTGTGAGCTTGTAAAATAACTTGGCTATAATCAGGGTGATTATAGTGTGGGCCTAAGAGTTGCTTGAAAGTGGATGTAGGAGTAGCTAACACTGAACCACTATAAATCCTTATGTTTATTGTGCTTGTCTCTCTTTCTCTCTGTTTTATCTTTTATACTCTACTTTGCATCATTAGCACTACTCCTATTGATCATATATTGTGCATCTCTTTGAGATTGTTTTAAAGCACCAATTTTTTTAAGAACCCAATTCACCCCTCCTCTTAGGTTGCCATTTGGGCCAACACCAAGGACGCTAAGAAGCGGATGGCCGAGGTGGAGCACCTCCTTCAGTTCTTGGAGGCATCCAGGAAGAGCCTCTCATTGCGTCGCTCGTCGATTGCTGCATGGATCTCCTCAAGGACAGAAACTTCCGAGTCTCGCAGGAGGCACTCTAGGCCCTCTCTTCGGCGACCGTGGTTTCGCATCTGATATGATTTACCTCCATGCTCTCGCAGGGGCACCTCTTCCCCTTCTTCCTCAAACAATTCTACCTCTTCATACCTCTTGATGAGGGCCTAAGCTCCTCTACTCCTGCTCTTATTTTGCCTTTCACGGTGGGACACTTGTTCGTCTATTGTTGGATGCGAATAGTCTTTGTGGCCGAACAAAGGACCTATATTCGGCCCATCATTGTTCAGCCCTGATGGGCTGAACATAGAGGCTCTGTTCGACCTATCAGGGCCAAACGAAACACGATCCAAAAAAAATTCATTGGGTTATAATGATCATTACACAATGGGATAAATTGGGTATTTTTTTAAGTATGGATGTAGAGAGTAGTTTTTGCGGTGTATTTAGAAGCTTACGAAATAAATATTGAACCAGAGGAGCTTCTAAATACACCCTAAAAATTACTTTCCATACCCACACTTTAAAAAAGAAATCCAATTTATCTCATTACATAATAACCATTATATTCTCATGATTTTCTTTTCACACCCCACCCTCAACAAACCCCCTTCTTTTCCTACCTTCAATTCATTAACTAGCATTTAAACTCCTTATTTGAAAGGATTTAAACTTTCATTTCAATAATGGAGAACCAATTAATGATTTGAAAAGATTCAACGGATACAAAAGAAAGTTTTTTTAATGTGTTTCAAATTTTTTTTTAATCATACTTTATTTGATCGATCAGGACGAAAACAGCCTCTGTTCGGCTCATCATTTGCTCTTTCTACCATTTCTGCTGCCAAACATAAGACAAAGTTGATAACGTCAAAAGTTTGTCTCCAAATGTCATGATGGATTTCTGGGGGTCCCAATCTTTTGTTCGAGAAAGAACGACGACAGAGCATCAGAACGTTCCCTCTCTCGGCTTCTATATAGTGCAATGCAATGTGGCACCAATCCATAGATGCCACAAAACCATGGGGATGGCATCAAGTCATTAATGTCTCCCTATTAATTTCTCTTCTGAACTCTATGCTTATTTCAAGACCATTAGCCGTGTTCTTCCTTTCTTTCTTCTGGATGTATCTCGTGATTGTTCTGGACGGATCGTGAACCACAGGGAAGTTGGAGCAAGCCCACTGTGATCCAGGAGACAATGTCGAAACAACGATACGATAGTGTTGTTGTTATTATTATTATTATTATTTTGTGATCATGTTGTTTAGATTGATGAGGCCAAACAATGCATGACTGCTCGAACTGATAAGTTGGAACATAGTTTGAATGTTCGATCTGATCAGGATGAACAGAAAAAGAGAGTTTGACCTGTGGTCGAGCAAGTCAAACTCTTTTTTTCTGTTCGTCCTGATCAGGCTAAATAAAACATTTGCAGGTCAAACTCTCTTTTTTTGTTCGTCCTGATCAGGCCAAATAAAATATGATTATTCGGCATGATTAGGTTGAACAGTTTGATTCGTGCCGGATTTCTTACCGTCGCTCACTATTGAGGAATGGGTGCTCGCCGCCGCTTGCCTCTGCTCGCTGTTGCATCTCGTCATTGGCTGCTGCTTATTGCTTATCGCTGCCGTTGTTGCCGCTCATCGTTGGGGAGGAAACGAAGCCGAACATCGCCGCCGCTCGCTGTCGGAGAGGAAGGGAAGCTAGACACCGTCAGAAAGGAAGGGGAAGGAGATCGGATGGGGAATGGGAGGGCTTTGAAAAAAAAATTGGGATGGGGGTGTGAAAAGGAAAACGGATGGGTTGAGATAGTTTAGAATTTTAAAAAAATTCAGGGGGTGTAGAAATATAATATGCGGGTGTGGAGAGTAATTTTAATTTTTTTTAAAAATCTAGGATGTGGAGAGTAATTTTTGGGATGTATTTAGAAGCTTCTTTGAACTAGGAATCAAGGGACGTATGAGCCCTCATATAAGCCCAACAATTTGGACATTATTACAATCCTGCCCTACCAACCAAGTTAAAAATATATCCTGCCCTACTAACCAAGTTAAAAGTATTGCTTTCTAAAGCAGAGTGATAAACTAGGATTTTCTAAACTTTTAATCATCAGCTGGCTCCTTGTGAAAAAGTCTTGCTGCATTATGATTGACATATGGTGCGTGCATGCACATACTAAAAGTAAATAAATATTTTTACCTTTGGCATTTTGTTTTTGGCGCATGCACATATGTAATACGTCAATTATTAGAATTAATGCATGCAAATTGTACCGCTTTCAATGCATAAAGACTTTTTCGACTTCTTACGCTGCCAAATAATCTCTAAAAACTGCATCAAATAAATCTATATACCGCTCCAATATGGCTACAATTAGTAACACACAAATCAGTTATTTATTGCTCAAGCAATAGGATCACTCAATGAATGAAAATTTTGAGAGTAATTTAAATCATCTATGTGCTTTTGTGATTGGGTTAGCAGTTACTAGATTTCCAACATGGTTCTCATCAAGGTATTTCTTTAGATTTCATAATTCTCTCAATCATCGATCTAAAATAATGAATGTCTCACACATGATCATATGAAGCAAGTAATTTAACCCTTTAAAAGAAAAAATCATCTACAAACTCTTACGAGTTGCAACTCTTATGGTGATTGGACTATACTTTAATATTGCTTGAAAAATATATTAGTTTATTTTGATTGAAGGAAATTGAGATCAAGCTAAGGAATACATTAATAGTTTGTCAATTAAAAATGCCATATACGTTGCAGCATGATGTAATACACATTATGGATATAATGCCTTTTGCTCATCATTGGGGTCCTAACATGGATACACATTGAACTAAGTTTAAACTTTTTATAGAAATTTATCTAATAATAAAACTATCTTTTCACTGAGTTGTTCATAATCTAATTGGGTACATTTTTAAAAATAATAATTTAGTAGCCAATGCAAGCTCTTAGATTAGATCAGAATCCAATAGTCCATCCATCAGTCACTGCACATTGAGTTTAACCCCTTTACTAATCTCTCATTTTCGGTAGGATTATAATTCATTTCCATTGCTTGTGCAAGTTATATTAATCCTAACAACATCAGATTAACATGAAACATCATAATTCATTCATAGCCCAGATTCAGGACATTTGGCTTGCATTGAAATCGAATTGGGGCTTGCATCATTAGATTCTAACAGGGTTAGGAATCAAGTCACATCCAAGTGGGATCAAGGCCTATCTGGCTCACCTACAGGCAACATGGGATCAAGAACAGTATGCAAAAATTGACTCCATGATAGTTGGTGCATGCTTATCCACATCATGGTCATTAGAAGAGATAAACTCAGTGTATTTATATTTATATACTGCTTATTAGTCCATGATGGCAATTTTTTCTGGGATACTTTATTCATAGTGCTAAGGGATGACAAAGAGAACAGGACTTTCCATTGCCTGCTACGGCAAAAGGGAGACCAACGATGATGTTACGTTGCTTTCAAATGAAGCACCCCAGAGGTACATCCCATGATCTACTAGGGCCTGAGGTACCCCAGAAGGTATCATAATTAGAGCTTTTATGGTGGCCCATGCCATCAATGCATGGTGATTCATTTGTTCTGTGGTACATCTACTGCACTCCTCTCGTGACCAGTGAAATTTGGCCAATCACATGCCCCAAAACGTTATATCATCCATCTATAAAAATAATTCCAGAAAATCTGGGACCAGATTGGCATGGAGGAACGAACTATACCTACCCACCACCTCTAAATTTCAACCATCTAAAACCCAAGGGTGGTTTCAAAGTTCCATGCCTTTCCCATGACTGGAGTTGGGTGGTGGTCCATGACATGCACTCAAGCCTAACTGATTTAGTTAATGGATGATTGCCAGAATTCCTCCCCCTTGGAATCTTGTAACGTTTTTACAAATCCAAAATTTTTCGGAGCACCGATGGCTTTAATGAATAGCATGTCTTCTACGTGCACTTCAAAACTTTTAATTGGAAATAGGACAGTAGTTAAGTTATTTAACTTTATACTTCGTTAATGATGATTTCAATGAATATGATAGGATCACTGAGTTTCATTACACCTTGATGATTGTATAAGATTAGTAAGATTACCGTCTTATTAAATATTTTTATTAGAAATATGATGATAAACATATGCCACTTATTAAATGAGATAGTTGTACAAAAGTTACTTATTAAGTGTAAAATCAAATGATAAGGTTTTATTCAATGAGTTTCACGGCATCATTGCTATCATAGGTGAATTTTCTCTTCTATGGGCTTATGAAGGATGAGAGTAGTCCCATCATTGCATCTCCATTTAATATGCCCTGACTTTGCGTTGTTATTGGATCAAAGTCTATCAACCAAACAACCTTTCACAGGGACCCATCCTCAATTGCTGCATCCCATTTGAATCACCACCCATAATCTCTCCCAGGATGCAAGAAGCCCCCAAATGTCCACAAGAATTCCCCTTGACCCTTCTTTGCTTAATTAAAAAATCTCCATTTTCCAAACATCCTTGGCCTCTCAATTAGCAAGATGTCCAACTTATGGTGGGCCCGTTTACTCCTTCAATAAGTGTAGTTCTTGAATCTTAATAGAAAAAGTCTTTCAGCATCATCTTCGATGCAGAAAGTGCACATCGGACCAATGAGTCATACGGGCGTATAATCAATAGCCACGTTTGAGGCATGCATTCGTGCATCAGAGCGATGCATAAAGTTATTTTTATCTTGATATCTTTTTTGCTTGCAAATTTAATCTGATGCAGAAAGTATATATCGGACTAATAGATCATACCGAGGCATGATCAATAGCTCTGCTTAATATATGCATTCATGCATACAAGGCAATGCACAAAATCTTTCCCATCTTGATATCTTCCTTGCTTGCTTGCAAATCTAATCCATTTGCTCTAGGGGGGAGGGAGAGCACATGGTGTTCCCATTTCTTATTACGGTAACATTGCACAAAGGTGATGGCATTACCACTTCCACCCAATTTTTCTCCCAACTTCCCATTAAAAAAAACCACCCCCTTGCGGGCCCCACACCAGCTACTATTTCAAGTCAGTTGTAAGAACCTTAGGAGCAGACAAAGATAATAGAAAATTGAGTACTAAATTCTATATCGTATATTATTATTCTTATGTGATCTGATAATCTCATGCAAAATAAAAGGAAGGGAAAAGAAGGCTGGTGCTGTGGATTTGGAGAGCGTGGAGGGCTGTCTTTTTGGAGGCTTCAGGTAATAGGAGAGTTATGGGTGCTTGCTGGTTTATTTTTTCCCTCTTCTCCCTCTAAGACTCTAAAGACAAGGAAGGTGCATAGAATCTCCAAGGCCATAAAGAAAGAAGAAATAAAGGTACCATTTTTATCGCCACCCCTCCCAAAAACCAATAGGAAAGGCTATGTACATGTTGGAAAGAAAGAAGAGGAGAAATCAAAATAGAGGGGAAGAAGAAAGAGAATAGGAAGACCAGGTGTTGACAAATTTCCTGTCACTGTTCTTAGAGGGTCGTTTGTTCTTGTGAGAGTTTTTTTTTTTTTTTTTCCTCGTGGATCTCTCCCTCTTTCTCCTCTCTGTGGCCCAGACGATCGAAATTTCCCAATCTGATGTCGATGGGAAGCTGGGTCTCCTTCCAATGGACCTGGTCATGGGCGCAATACTCCCCCATTAGCGCCGTTTGATCGCCTTCCGTTGTTGTTTTCTCTCAAGTTTTGTTTTTTCCCACTGTTTTCACTCTCTCTTGGCTTAGATTCGCTTCTCTTACCTCCAAGTTGGGAGCTTGGGATGGAAGGTTCCAGGCTCTGATGATGAATCCGCTGCAAAGGAGTTATAGACGTGGATGACGAGAGGCGGTGACGTGGATTGAGGTAAATTGGTATTTTTGATTCTGTATTCTTTCGTTTGGGATGGGCTTGGTGAGATCTATTTGATCTTTTGGTGATTAGTCTTTCGGTTTGCTTTGTTCTTGTGGTTTTCGAATTTGATGGCTTCTGTGAAATTTTTCCTGTTGTTTAAGTTATTGCATATAAGATATGTTTTTTAAGTTGCTGAATTGTCCAAATTTGCGTCCTGATAAATTTGGATATCTGATGACATTATTGATTTGAGTTAAAGGTCTCTTTTTTCTAATCTTTTACCCTTTTTCTCTTTGCTTGTAAGCTGGTGATTCTTTCATCTGAGGATCTGGACATTTGGAAGGTTCGAAGCATAGATTAGAGGCATTTATGCAATAATTGTTCTGACTTGATATCGAGATCCTTTCTCTGCTTTTTTGAGATTTTATTTTCTTTTGTTTTGTTTTTGAATTCCCATTACAGAATCAAAGTGGGTTTTAATTGCGGTTGAATCTGTGATTCATGCAAGATATTGCCGTATTTTTTTTTAAAAAAATATGTTGTTCGGTTTTGGGGTTGTGTTGTTACTGTTATATGATAGCAATACATGGTGATGAAGTTTATACTACATTGTTTTACATGTAAATTCTCTCTCATGTGAAAAGTATTATAGATTTGACATCCTTTTGAATACACCGATACTGTTTATCACCTTCTTGCTTCTGATTTTTACTTATTAACATACTGCATTTTTAGGTTTCACCTAGGTGGACAATCTGGATTTTTGGTTTTGATAATGAATTTGATATCGCCTGTTTGGTGGAAGTGACTTGCACAACACTGCTTGATGGAGCATGATTGTGACACTGGACATCAACCAAGTGACTTTTTTAATCTTCTGGATTGGCTGCATTTCTGGAAATGAGCTTCCCTTGAGCTGGCCTGCTTCAGATTTTCTGCTAGCTTTTTGAATGATGTCAGACATGTGAGCATGAAGGATTTGATGAGAAAGTTTTGCAAGTGACCGTTTCCTTCTTGATTTGGTAATCTTTAGTTCTTATTTATTGTTCCTGAAGTATATAATGTGATAAAAGTTCCAATTGGTATTTGAATTACTTGTTTTGTTTTTACTCTGGAGTTTGTTCCCTTTCACTTTTTAGTAGCTTGCCTAATAGGTGCTTTTCTGCTGCTCTCTAACTAGTAGAAGTTTTCTGATTTAGATTCAAGCTGCAACATTGATTTGAATCTATGCGTGAAATGTCAGTGGTTTTAAACAGAGTCACAGTAAACATTTGATCTAAGTAAAACTTTTTGTGTAAGAATCTGGATCAGATAATTTACGTAGGTGCGAAAAATGATAGTTAACAATAAACTTTCATTGTTGGGAATTTTGTTTTTTTTGTTTTTACTATAGAAATCTAGCTGATGCTGATCATGTAAATTTATCTATGTTTCTGAGATATCTTGGTAAATTTGATCTGTATGTTGGTTTTGGACTTGAGCATGGGGTGTATGAAGTGGTGAATCTATGTATGGAGCAATTGATTCATTGAGAATTCATGAATTATTAGAAATCCTGATTGATAATTAAACCAAAAAAAAGAGAGACCAACTTTTATTAAACCACATTACTTTAGTAGGATGAGGTTTAATGTTATTGAGCTTCAATAGTGGCGTAAAGATTGATTTTTCTTACTTTATTTTGAGTTTTTGCTAGTGCATAGAATTATGATGTTTGAGTGAGAATATAGGTATGAGAGATGCAGATCTAGTTTGTGTGTTTTTAGTGAAATTATGTTATACTTATTGCCCTTTAGAGGTATTTCTTCTTACTGAAAGATGAAATTATTGGAATCCCCTACTCTGGATGAGATTTATGCCTTTTCAGAATGGCTAAATTGGGAAATCATCATTGGGAAGCATTTCTGAATAGGATATTGTCGTTGATAATTTATGCATCCTTTCTTGAAAGGAGGAAAAAGCAACCGTGAACTTTAGTCCTTGCTTGTTTTTACTTTGTCCTTTGGTTTTGACCGTTAACATGTAACAAGTGATTGTTAAATTGGAAACTTCGGAGATGTGTGTTTAACAGATTAAAGCATGTTGCCATATGCGATATGGTGAATAATTTGTAATAAAATAAACATAACTTCTCCTAAAATAAACATAAGATGACAATTTTCTTATAGAAGTAAAGATTTTAATTGCCATTTCGTAGGGTACCTTCAGAGATATACATACTGTACCAATCCTTGACAGTACAAGGAGGCAGTTTGGGCAAATACTGTCTGAAGCGTGCTTAATCTGCTTGACAATCCCTGGATTGAGTAGTTGGAGAGGGATTGAGGTCAGTTCGCCCCAAGTTTAAAACAATCCCTTTTTCACTCATTCTCTACCATTTGATTTTGTGAACAAAATGAGGGAGAAGGGAAGATTGCTTACAAACATTGGCTTACATGATTAAAGCTTCATTTTCGACTTCTGGTGCTGGTAAATTATTCTCGCTAGGTAAATCTTCTCTTTCTTCTCTTTTTCTTTCCTAAAAAATCCAAGTGGAATGTTGTGTTTAATTATAAAAAAAAACCATAGGGATATTTTGTCATGCGTGGACCGAATCTTGTTTGATCCTGTGTTAAAGCATGAACTTGAGATCAAAATCATTGTTTTTTAGGGTTCTGGTTTGAACCCCCAAACCTACATCCAAGATTGTGTAGAAGTGAAAACAATCTAAAAAAGGCCATATCAAGGGTGTAGTGGCCATATCCATGTGCATCCATTGTTGTCATATATTGGCATGATCCTCAATATGCTCAATTGGCGCATGCTGTGCCCAACTCTAAGGGTACACCTCCTTAACTCGATATTTTGAATCTTAATAGAAGTTTAGATTCTTGGCATGAAAAAGGTATCTTTTTGTCAAAAGAGTGAATGCTATACGTCTCTCAATCTCTTGGTCAATTCCTCATGCTGGCATGACACATGGGAAGAGATGGAATATTTAGAGACAATCTAGTTCATTGGCCAAACAAATTTTAAACATATAAGAGAAATGGAACTAAACTAACAAATCAAAACTGTCATATTCTGATACCATAAATGGTTGTCTGCTTGATAAGCTCTCCAGAATAAAGTCATTTCGTAAATTGTATATGAATAAAGTCATATCATAAATTGTAAATAAGTATAAAACTTCAAAAGATTCACATGCTGGGTTACAGTAGACATGGATATTAATGTGAACAATGACCTTGAAAGTGCAAGAATTTGAAAAGAGAATTTTAAGAAAAAACTGTTTGTGGTCCTTCCAGAACATCTAGAAACAAGTGTAACGAAAATCCAGACAGTTCTAGAATGAATACTCAATTTTAGACATAAGTTTGAACTAGAATAATCTACAATTACTAAAAATATCTGCTTGCACCATGTATAGTTGACTGTGCAATGAGGAAGACTGAAGAAAGCTAGTGAAACATGATTGTTCCTTAATATTTCAGCAGGACTGACCTATTGTCATGGGGCAAGAACTATGATTGCTTGTGAAAATCACTGTTGTATTCTGTTAATATTTTACTTCTGTTTTCTTTCATATTAGAGCACTGCAGTTTGAAAATATTTCTAATTTCCAATAAGTTATGGGTTGGTTATTCTTCAACACCAGCTAAGTATTGAATAAGTTCTTCCATAGTTAAAACACTTCTTGCATGGTCATTTCGAAATCTCTTGAATGAAGCAGCACTCATATACTAAAGTGCTAAATAGGTTTGCTTTGAATCCACCTTTTCTTGGCAGTGGCAGGGATGGTATGCACTATTAATCAAAATAAGCCTTCAGAATTATATTTTTTATGCTATGATGGTAGGTTAGAACATGGTCATAGTTGAAATATGATTTTGCTAGATCATTTTATGAACTAGTCAGTTGTGATCAACATAAAAATATTTCATACTTCAATGGTCCATTTGATTGGGCAACATTGATGGTTTTAAGTTGTCTAACTTCTAGTCATTTGCTAAGTTTATCATTCCCCCTTGACCATAACATCTTTATGTAGCTGAAGCTAGGCTTGTTGCTTCAGAATGCTCAAATAAGCTGATAATGGTGATTGCAAACTATAACAACTTATTTATTGGCAAGACAATATGCATAATGATATTATAAAAATCTCCAGTATCTATTGCCTTCTCATTGAGCAGTTTTGTTCATCTTTTACATAGCATAATGCTCACCTCAACTTCTCAATAATTATCATATTGCTTTATGATCAATGCATATATGCATATGCTTGCATGCAATATTAATTTGAGAGAATCTCTTTGATAAGTTTTGGAGGAGGAGACTCGGATTTCAAATGTCTTGGTAAAACTTTTAATAGAATCTTCTTCCATATGAAGTAGAAACAAGAAAAATAATCACTGTAATTAACCTATCTCTATCTACATGTATGTCTGTCTGTCTGTCAGTACTTCCATCTGCATGTAACTTTATGCTTAAAGAATGCGTGTGACTTAATTAGTAGCATGAGAAGAAAAAATTACCTTTGGTTGTAGATGGGACATACGTGGCCAAAAAGGAAAGAAGCCTAGGTAATAAATCCTTGATTTTTCTTATCTTTTCTCTTCCTGTGATTTTTCTATATTGTAGCTAGGATTACAAGTTTCTCCATGTTCTCGATTCACCATCCTGGTCCCTCCTATAGCTTCTTGTTTTCACTTGTTTACATGGCACAAATTCCATCTTTTCCTTCTTTTCTTTAATACAACCTTCACCAGGTCTTCTTTTACATTGTTCAGGAAATGACTATAGCACTTGAAAGCATACTAGCATCCCTATAGTGCAATATGTATTTACTGATGCACGCGCATGCATGCATGCACTCAAAATAAGTTACAGTTTTGGGTGATGAATACTGAAAAATGAGCACGCTTCATCTCTGATAAATATATATTTGGTTGTCGAATTTCTTATATCATATTGCTTATGAAACAAACTATGAATTAAGAAAATAAGACATTATTATTGTTATTGTTAGTAGGAATTACTTTTATTTTTGTCTTAATTGTAAATTCTCTCTTTAATTGTAGAATATTTTTGTTCTTTGATAGAATAGTCTATTCTTTATGGGGCCATTTGGCATAGGGTGATCCATCCAAGATCACCATCAATCGGAGTGAAGGTGATGGGATTGCTTTGGTTGCACCTTAGTATTTTATGCGATGGTGATCTTAAATCATCTTCTCTTTTAAAATCACCATTTAACTTAGTGATCCTATATTTGTTCTTAAGGTTCGATATCCAATATTACCCCTAGATAGTAATTTTGACTTAATATTTGAGGACCAAAATATCCTTTATCCATATAAAAAATATTATCGGTATTATTTTCATATTAATATAATACAATTTAATATTATAAGGCTATATTATAATATCATAATATATTATATTATAATAATTATAATATTATATTATGATATTATATCATAATATCTATAGGTATACATCAAGAATCTACCTTAAGTCCGTATCTTTTTGTATTAGTTATGGATGAATTAATCAAATATATTCAAAATGATATCCTATGGTGTATGTTATTTACAGATGATATAGTGTTGATTGAGGAAACTAAATCTGGAGTAAATGCTAAGCTAGAGATTTGGAGAGAGGCTTTAGAATCTAAAGGTTTTAAGATTAGTAGAACTAAAACTGAATAAATGAAATGTAATTTTAGTGGGAGTAGAAATACAAATGAAGAAACAGTAAAGATTGCAAGTCAAGAGATACCAAGAAGTAAAAATTTTAAGTATTTGAGATTAATTATCCAACAAGAAGGTTAATTAGGTGAAGAAGTGAATCATAGAGTTAAAGCATGATGGATTAAGGGGAGTGCTTCGGGAGTATTGTATGATCAGTGCATCCCATTAAAATTAAAAGAAATTTTATAAACCCGCTATTAGGCCAGCTATGCTATATGGAACAGAGTGTTGGGCAATATTGAAATAACATATGAATAAATTAAGCGTAACAGAAATACATATGTTAAGATGGATATGTTGTAAAACTTTAAAAGATAGAATTAGAAATAAACATATAAGAGAAACGATAGGAGTAGCCCTAATTGAAGATAAAATAAGAGAAAATTGATTACGGTAGTTTGGACATATACAATGAAGACCTTTAGATGCTCCAGTTAGAAAAAAGTGATCTTTTAACAATCCATAGTAAGGATAGAGATAGAGGTAGACCTAAACTAACATGGACAGAAATAATTAAAAAAGATATAACTATTTGTAATTTGAATATCGACTTAGTCTTGAATAGAACAGAGTGAAGGAAGCAGATTCATGTAGCCGACCCCATGTAGTTGGAAAAAGGCTTAGATGAGTTGAGTTGATATTATATCATAAGACAATATTAAAAAATATTTATAATTAAATCTAAATATTATAATAAGAAATATGACATAACGATAAATTATTATGATAGTTGCAAAATGTGTTAGAGAAAGTTTTGGTATTATATTGTCAGCGATCTTGGATTCCCATGGTATACCAAATAGTTTAATTATGGCTATCTAAGGACCTTTAATCATTATAACAAAACATACCAAGTGTGGTGATTTTATAACACCAGGAATAAGATCACTTCGGGATAAAGATCATTTCGGGATAAGGATCACCAATGATCTACGCTCATCGTGGCGATCCCATTTTGGTTACCAAACATCCCTAAGAATTGCCCTCATGTATTCCAAGTCTTTGAGATTGTAAATATTATCTTCTCAACCTAGTTGGATTTTATGTTGAGCTTCTTTGAAATAATATTCTTCATACGTTTTTTACTGACTTCTTTTTGTAATTTTTGCAGGAATGGGAACAACAGTCCGGTGCAAAAGCTACCTTCCAGGATATCATCCCATCAGAGTTCTTAATGAGAAAGCAAGCGGCAGTTGGTCTCAGTGCTATGAAGATAATATGTTGAGTGGACATCTCTACAATGGTTTCATGTTGAGGCCAATGAATGAATATTCAGAATGTGATAAAGAAATGCTAAAGCAGAAAATGCTTGAACATGAAGCGATATTTAGGAAGCAGGTAAGTCTATTCATACTTTCAATTTAAATTGTTTAAGACAATGATTTTGTTAGTGATCCAGAAGAACATGTTCCATTTTGTTGGCTGTTACCTTTCCAGTCATCCCTGTTGACCGAGCAACGTGACTTGATGGACACATCTTATTAAAATTTTAATGGATTTGAACCCCATTGAACCATGATATAACTGACTTTGGAAGTTCCTCCCTTTTTTAAGTTCCTTTCCAGTCATGGATCTTCAAAGGCTCCTATTTCAAAAGAAAACAAAATTCAGTTTGATACTATAACTTTGTCATCACTGAATTTGATGTGTTATTATTGCAATCTAGGTATATGAACTGCACCGTCTTTATAGAATACAGAGGGACCTGATGGACGAGTGTCAAAAGAAAGGGTCGTACAACTACCCCCCATACCATCTGATACATCACAATCAAATTCTATATCATCTCAAATGCCATGTGAAGGAAGCAAAAAGATATGGCAGCTGTCTTACCTGCCTGTAGTGAACACCAATTGTGACAGAGCACCTTTGGAAGAACTGACGACATGAGGTCCTCCTTAAACTTTCTGAAGGAAAGTAGTGTGCAGTCTGGTCCCGTTTCAATAAAAAATGGAGTTTCTCTAAAAGATGGTGAATTGCTTGACTCTAAGGTTCAGAAATTTCCTAGGGGAATGTTTGACCTACAACTTCCTGCTGATGTATATATTGATGGTGAAGATTCTAAAAGACTGGGAGACACAAGTTTTGCTGATTCATCATCTAGAGTTACTATTCCACCTAATGGAACTTGCAGCGATGATCCTGAGAATGATGTAAAACTTACTTTACACACTGGTGACGGTCCTGATTGCAAAAAGGAGCGAAAGGTACCAGAATCACGAACACAAAATGGCTTGTCCACTCACAGCTTGGTTAATTTGAACAAACCTATTATCAAAGATATATGCTTTCAAGGAACAGCGGATTCTGCTTCCACTCATTTTCTGGGCCTGAGGACTCACAGTGAAGAGAATCAAGGTGATCTAGATCTATGGACATCAAGATCAAACGCAAATTCCCTAGGCCTACAAAATGTTTTTTCTAAAGGTAGGGATGGTGATGAAGCATCTAGTTCAAACTACTTGCGTGCAGATAAAGAGGAAAGAAGACAGGAATGGCCATTCTTCTACAGTGAAAGTGGTAAGACCTTACTGACCTGTTTTAGTGATATTTGTAGGCAAAATATAGCTCCCCTTTTAAATGTCATGGGTAAAAATATTATGTCAGAAGTGACAATTCTCTTATTTTTGGCTTTATAAATTTCACCATCTAGATTCTGTTAGATCTTAAAGGGTGATTTGATGATTTATAAATGTAGAGCATGGAGGTGAGACTTAGTGCAGTGATAAGGTTACTCTATCATGACCTGAAGGTCACAAGTTCAAAATATGGAAACAGCCTCTCCACATTTGGGGTGAGGTTGCAAATATCCAACTCCTCTAGACCCCTCAATGGTGGGAGCCTCAAGTACTAGGCTGTCTTTTTTCCCTCATGTATTAATCTATTTTCTGTAGTCAATGTTGCAAACAGATACAGTGCATTCATTTCATTTGCATCAACCGGAATTCTTCATCTCGAATGAGATATCCGTCAAGATAGCAGTTCGCACTAATATTGCACACTCATTAGCATGATATATGTACAAGGTCCTTATTATCCTGGAGATATAAACCAATATATCCCAAGAGATCAGTAAGTACAATATCAATATATCAGTTGAGTTTTTTTTAATCTTTCTTTTTGAATTTTAGGAAGGTTTAATCAATGGGTAATAATGATAGTTAATCTTGGCTTTTCTATGTCAACATATATTTGATATCTTTATTCCCATAAATCAGCTGAGATCTCAAAAATTTTGATAGCAGTATCCATCTTTTCCTCCTGAATTAGGATTGTGGTGTCTTAATGGGTAGAGGACTGGGTATATGTTACAAGTTGCACTATGTTTGCCTCATAGTGCATCTAAGCTTGGCTTATCGGGTTTGTGTGTTGTTTTATCCACGATAATTATTTAATTTTACTTTTTTTAAATTAATACTTAGATTTATATTTGTTGCCTTATGTAATCAAGAGTTGTTAGAATGGGCATCAGAGACGATGACTTAATAATTAATATTTCCTTTTTGAGCCAAATGTATTGTCAATCATGTAATGACAACATGGATGGAGTGACAAGGTCATCTGGAGTTGCTAAGCTTATTCTGAGGTAAAAGCTTTTAAGAGTTTAGACAGAAATTTATGACTCTGGAGTTTACAAATGGTATTAGGTTTTAAAATTTTCTCTAGGCAGCTATATATCTACAGCTATATCTATTGAGACATTTATTTTAAGCAAGGTCTATAGAAGCAATACTGAAAACTATATCAGTGTAGTACTGGTTTGGTAAGATATAGACTGATATGATATGGTACATACCTTCTATCAAGAGGGAGTACTAACTCTAAACAATAATACCACTCAATATTGGGTAGCATGAGTCATTACCAGGTGATATAGGGTGGTTCCATTGGTTTTGACTGGTTTAGTTTATATCATATCAAAACTCAAAACCAATACCTTATTGGTATGGTACAGTCCGTACAGGTTGGTGTAGATCGAAACGAGGAACCTTGATTTTAACATTTTGGATATAGATAATTATGCCTCTTGTAATTTAGTCTTATAAAAAGTTTTGGTGGAATGAGGCTCAAGAAACTCCAAGCGTTTATAGTTGCAACACATGGTCCACTGTAGAGTACCTGAGTTTGAAAGAATCTCCTACTTTTTGTTTATGGACAATGTCTATCCCCACCATACTCCCACACTGATGCAATGCATGCATAAATAGCATGTAGAGAAGATGACAAAAAGAATTTTAGGAGTGAGGAAAATCAATAAATGGTCTGTTAGTTTACCTACAACCTTCTCATGGTAGTTCATATAAATTTTTGACAAACTAGAATTAAACTAAATAACTCTTAATTTTAATCATGAATATGCCAAGAGTGCTTCTATGATAATTAAAGTTTTTCAGTAAATAGTCAGGAAAAATCTCCAAATATAGAAAAGGCTTACCTGAAATTATATGCGAGGATTGTGACCATATTTTAACTCTTAAAACTTTGGAAATTTTTACTAAAGAAGTATGAAATAACGCATCAGGATGTTGAAGGAGTTTTTCAAGGTATAAGATCATCCAAATTGATCTCCAGTGTCAAAATATGTATTTCAGAAGATTGTTAATACTTTTAGGATTACTTGCAGCCCTTCAATTTGAAGTGTCAGGTCTATTCCACATCAGCTTCCCTTCAACTAGCCGAGAGCATTCTCTTTTTTTTTTTCTTTTAGGAATGGGGAGAGTGTGTGGATGATGCATGCATGAAATCTTTTGCAATAACAGGCAAGGTCCTTAAAGTAGTCTCACTGTCATATTATTTAATGGTATGAATAATTTTTTTGGCTTCATATTTAAATGAGTAAAAATTTGTGCCAGAGTCATGATTTTCACCCTTGTGAAAAAGCATGATATAAGTACGTATTGCTTTAGAGAGGATAATCTTGTACATCATTTGATCATATGGTTTCTGTTGAAGAAATTAAACATGCATCTTGGTATTCTGTTCAAGGTCACATGACCATGCTATTGGAAATGGGAGAAATGATCTCCACCTACAGGGTTAACTTATTAATTCTCTCTGTTGTATCAAAGTTTCTGAATGTCTTTGATGGCAGTCACGCTGTTGGATATCACCCCTCCGCAACTTTCTCTTGTTTAAAATATGTCGGTGTACCTTGAGGCTGATTGCATTTTAGACACTGCAGTGAGGATTGTGAATCAGCTGTTTTCTTTCCATGTTTCAGCATTTGGCAAGAAAATGTTAATACCTTGACAAGTTTGACACAGCCATATGTTACTGGATCTGTCATCTTGCCTGTTCTCTTCAATTCATGAAGGGCATCTCCCTGCCAAATTCACACCTTGGATATTATATGGGATGTTCAAATCTAAAATGATGGAGACATCTCAAAGAGAAGAAAAGTTTCCATCATAGAGCGAATGAATTATTGGCACTGAATATTCTATCTAAATCACATTGAGTGATTTGCATGCAATCCTATCATACGCCTAAAAGTAACTTCTGAATTTTGATGAGGGAAAAGCTGGACTTAGATATTTTATCTTGAATAAGCGGATGGTCCGCTTCTAAAGTTGATGATCTCCATTATCGTCGGACACTATTGTGTAACTATCCACTTCTTTGGCCCCTTCTAGAGTTTGAAGTATTTCAATTTTAGAATGCTTGGGCCCCTCCAAACATGTATTCTATATATTCATGGTTCCCCATAATGTGCTTTATTCTCCCATCGATCCTGTCCGACTTCTTCTTTCTAATACTACCAATAAAGTAGTGCTAACACAAAAATATAATCTTGAAAAGGTACATAGCTGATGTGGAGCTGTCCTACTCTCCCCTTGGCAACTTAAAAGGGAGTGAATACAAAAGACAAAAACAGTTATATAACCACTTCTTCATGTGATCTGATGTCACTAATTTTTTTCCTTACCCAACTTTCTAACATCTTCATGCCGCTCCTCTCTCATCTTTAACCTCCTCATGTTTCTTTCACCATGATGTCTATGCTTTCTCCAGGAAGACAAGTCTTTCCTCTGCTGCCTTTTTTTTCTTTATTTGGAAGCTGTGTTTTTCTTTTAGATAATAAAGAATGTATTATTGATTAAATTGCTGTCATGCTATAAGTTTTTCTTTTGTTCATGCCCCATTTATTCGCATAGATACAGCAGAGTCATTTTGTTTCCTATCAATCTTTTGTTTAATTAGGAACATAGGTTCACAAGGGTTAAAGTACCATTTCTTTTGAGAAATAAAGCAACAACATTCGCAAAATTTCAGTTTGTAATACCATCATTTGCGTGGATTGTACCATAAGATGTTACCCATTTAATTTATTCAACTCTTGGTTATTCTCACATTTAAATTTCAGTTAGAACTAAGCAACAGATTTGCCCACCCCTCGGGATGATTTCTGGCTCTGCCCCTAGTGCTATTGCTCTGTCATCTAATAAATTCAATGATATCGGATTTATGATTTACTTAGGGACAAAGATAACAATTAATTTTGCCTCTGTTATGTAAACCCAATATTTCTGCTTTAGCTCTGTTTGCATGTGTTAGACTTAATTTACTTAAACATAATTACCTCCAGCCATTATTATTTAATGGTGGTAAGGAATCCGATCATTGATCTTCCCTCTTGATCTTCCCTCTTTCTCGATGGATCGGTCTTCTAATCAACGAGCTCTCGCATTCAGATGGTGTATGCCTTCATGATTGCTCTTGATCAGGGACTCAATTCCAATGCCTCCACTTTTAGGTTTCTCTCTATAGAACCTTAAGATCTCTCTCGAGAACCTTGTTCTGAAACTTTAGGATCTCTCTTGAGAGAACCGTATTCAGAAACTTAGGATCTCTCTTGAGAGAAGTGTTCTGAAACCTTAGAGAAATGAAACCTTAGGATGGGTTCCTTTTATACCCTTTTCCTTCAACGCTTGCCCCATCAAGCGAGCGCGAATTTTAGGAATTAAGGGAGGGGGGCTGTTATCACTTTAATGGGGGATACGTTAGTTAATAAATTAGGACCATTATTAAGATAGGTTACTACATTCTCCCACTTGGTCCGTATATTTATCAACACTGAACAAGAAACTAAATACATGAATCATAGCGATAGGTCCTCTATAATTGAGTATTATCTTCTATGTATTACAATGCATTCAATTTCTTTATCACCATTCCAAATGTGACAACATAACATAATGAATAAACCATATGTTTATTCAGAGTCCAAAAGAAAAGTTTGTCATTTCTCAAAAGTCATATAACGTGTACACCTGAATGAGAAATAAACAAACGATTGAAATAAGAGTTTCTTTGTACAAATTGTTATCAATACAATTATATCATGGAACCAACTCCCATTCTTATCACATGATCCTTAAACTTCTTAATTGGCATGCCTTTAGTCAAAGGATCAGCTATCATCAATTCAGTGCTAACGTGTTCTATGACCACTTTCTCTTTAACACGTTCTCTTATGGCTAAATACTTAATGTCGATATGTTTACTTCGACTACCACTCTTATGGTTTTTAGCCAAAAATACAGCAGCTGAATTGTCACAGTACAGTTTAATTGGCCTAGTAATGGAGTCAACAATTCTAAGCCCTGAGATGAAACTCTTCAACCATACACCTTGCGATGTAGCCTCAAAACAAGCAACGAACTCCGCTTCCATAGTAGAGGTAGCAGTCAAGGTCTGCTTTGCACTCCTCCATGATATGGCTCCACCAGCTAACATAAATATAAATCCTGATGTTGATTTCCGAGAATCAACGCAGCCAGCAAAGTCCGAATCTGAGTAGCCCTCTATCTCCAAATGATCAGTTTGTCTATACATGAGCATGTAGTCCTTGGTCCCTTGAAGATACCTCATGACCTTTTTAGCAGCTCTCCAATGGTCTAAACCTGGATTACTCTGATATCTTCCCAACATTCCTACTGCAAATGCAATGTCAGGTCTTGTGCAAACCTGAGCATACATTAGGCTTCCAACAGCTGAAGCATATGGAATGTTGTGCATCTGTTCCCGTTCAAGTTCATTTTTAGGGCACTGGTTCAAAGCGAACTTGTCACCCTTCACTATAGGTGCAACACTTGGTGAACAATTTTTCATCCGAAATCTCTCCAAGACTTTATTGATATAAGTTTCTTGAGACAATCCCAAAATGCCTCGAGATCTTTCTCTATGGATCTTAATGCCAATGACATAAGATGCCTCACTCATATCTTTCATATCAAAATTTTTAGAGAGAAATTGTTTCACCTCATGTAGCAACCCTTTATCATTGGTTGCAAGTAGAATGTCATCCACATATAGGACCAAGAAACAAATTTTGCTCCCACTAACCTTCTGGTATATACATTGATCCATGATGTTCTCTTCAAAACCAAAGGAAGAGATCACATCATGAAATTTTAAATACCACTGACGTGAGGCTTGTTTCAATCCATATATGGATTTCTTAAGTTTGCAAACCAAATGCTCACCATCACTAGAGGAAAATCCTTCAGGTTGTTTCATGTAAACCTCTTCCTCTAGATCTCCATTAAGGAATGCGGTCTTCACATCCATTTGATGTAACTCAAAATCAAAATGAGCTACCAATGCCATAATTATTCGGAGAGAGTCTTTCTTGGATACAGGAGAAAATGTCTCCGTGTAGTCGATTCCTTCCCTCTGAGTGAATCCTTTGGCAACGAGTCTTGCTTTATATCTCTCAATGTTGCCTTGTGAGTCTTTCTTTATTTTGAAGATCCATCTACATCCAATGGCTTTTACACCATCAGGCAACTCAACAAGATCCCAGACTCGATTAGATGCCATAGATTCCATCTTCTTTCATGGCATTGAACCACAAGTTTGATTCCTTAGAACTCATGGCTTGTGAAAACGTTTCAGGATCATTTTCGGCTCCAATGTTATAGTCAGATTCATGTAGATACACAACATAATCACTAGGAATTGCTGATTTCTTTATTCTAGTTGATCTTCTTAATGTTGTGTCAATGACCTCTTGAGGAGTATCTTGCACAACTGATTGTTGATGAACAACACGATCTTCTAGATTACCATCAGCTTGTGAAATCTCAATGACTGGTTGTTGGGCACTTAATTGAGTTTGAGGAGTGCTATAAATAACAACCAATCCCTCACTTGAAGTGGAAGCTGGAATAACTGAATGATCTTTCTCAGAAGAAGCCAAATACTGAGATTGATCACTCCCACTGATCAAGTCATTCTCAAGAAATTTTGCATTTCTTGATTCCACAATCCTAGTGCTGTGAGATGGACAATAAAATCTATAACCCTTGGACTTCTCAGCATATCCAATAAAGTATCCACTGATAGTCCTTGGGTCTAGTTTCTTTTCTTGTGGATTATAGACTCTTACTTCAGATGGGCATCCCCAAACACGTATATGTTGCAGACTCGGTTTCCAACCTTTAAATAACTCAAATGGCGTTTTGGAAACAGCCTTGGTTGGAACCCGATTCAATATATACGCAGCAGTTTTAAGAGCTTCAGTCCACAAGGATTTAGGTAACTTAGAGCTGACAATCATGCTCCTTACCATGTCCAATAATGTCCGGTTTCTCCTTTCAGCTACACCGTTTTGGTCAGGAGACCCTGGCATGGTGTATTGTGCAACAATTCCATTTTCTTCAAGAAACCGAGCAAACGGACCAGGTGCTTGTCCATTCTCAGTGTATCTACCATAATATTCTCCACCTCTATCTGACCTCACGATTTTAATTTGCTTGCCGCATTGTTTCTCTACTTCTGCCTTAAATACCTTAAAGGCATCTAATGCTTCGTTCTTATTATGAAGTAGGTAGAGATACATATATCGTGAATAGTCATCAATAAATGAGATGAAGTATCTCTGACCATACGAATCCATATCTGGGCTACAGATATCCGTATGTATGATCTCCAGTATTTCCGAACTTCTCTTGGCATTTTTCTTGGACTTGTTGGTTTGCTTTCCCTTTATGCAGTCCACACAAGTGTCAAAATCAGTAAAATCAAGAGTATCAAGTACTCCATCTTTTACTAATCTTTTAATTCTCTCAATGGAGATATGACCTAATCTCCGATGCCACAAAATAGAGGAATTCTCATTTATAACACATCTTTTCATACCAGTTTGGGCGTGCATCACATTATAGGTGGTATTATTTTTCAGATTGATTTGGAAAAGATTGTCTGACAATGTACCATTCCCAATAAGCTTAGATTTATAAAATAAATCAACAGAGCTTTTATTAAAATTAAAGGAATATCCTGCTGGTACAAGCCTTGACACTGAAATCAAATTTCTAGAGAAACTTGGAATATAAAATGTCTTTTCCAAATCCAAAACAAAACCAGAATGTAAAATAAGTCTGCACGTTCCAATTGCTTCCACATGTGAACCCATCTTGTTTCCTGAATAGATGCTTTGTTCACTTCCCAATGGTTTCCTTTGATTTAGAAAACCCTGCAAGGTATTTGAAACATGGATTGTAGAACCAGAATCAATCCACCATGTGTTATGACATATAACCAAATTGGATTCATGACATACGAATGAGGTTAGAGTACCTTTCTTGTCAAGCCAAGCTTTGAATTTGAGACAATCTTTCTTTATATGTCCTTTCTTCTTGCAAAAGAAGCACTTGGACTCCTTCTTGTCTTCTGTATGGATGGATACTTTACCCTTTCCTTTGCGTTTGGCTTTGGGAGCTTTAGTCTTTCTCTGAGTGACTAAATGTGCACTTTCTCCCATTTCTAAAATCAGCCTCCCTTCCTCTTGAACACACATGGTCAGAAGTTCATTAATTGACCATTTGTCCTTATGTGTATTGTAAGATATTTTGAAGGGACTATATTGCTGTGGGAGTGAGCTCAAAATAAAGTGCACCAAGAAAGATTCTGACATCTCAACCTCTAGGGATTTCAACTGAGCCGCAATGTCCCTCATCTTCATGATGTGCTCACGCACACCTCCAACCGTAGTGAGCTTCATTGATGATAATTTTGTCATTAGGGTGCTAGCCATTGCCTTATCTGAAGACTCAAATTGTGCATCAATAGCCTTCAGAAGTTCCTTGACATTTTTGCACTCAGGAATTGAACCACGTATACTAGCAGAAATTTTAGTACGTATGAACATCATACTGAGGCGATTGGACCGTTCCCATCGTTCATACGCAGCAATCTCAGCCTGAGTGCTAGTAGATGTAACTAAATGTGGTTCATCCTTCCTGATAGCATAGTCAATATCCATGCACCCTAATTGAAGAAGAATTCTCTCCTTCCATAATTTATAATTATCACCACTTAAATCGGGAATGTCACATTTCATATCAGAAATATTAACAGGCAAAATAGCTGCATAAAAAATAAAATCATGTTCATGTAATTGAATTTGAGGCATATAACTGATGTCATGTTTTACCAATGTAAACATGCAATAACATGAATCAATAACATACAATAACTACCTGTGGGCTAAGTTATTATACTCAAATAGACTCATTAGCTTAATGATGTGACTAACAAATTATATTCCTTTCTTAATTCCTGTGGGTAATTAAGAAAATAATTTGTTATCGCATCCTAATTAATTATATTAGTGCAACAAAAATTCCTGTGGGATAAGATTCATTACATTAATATAATTAGTCACAATTAATGTCATCTAACCTTATGTGATCTTTGCAACTCAATATATAATTTTGATTAATCAAAGATGCTGTGGCTACTCCTCAATTAATCAACATCATATTGATCACATGACATTATATGCATATAGATTAACCAATTTAGCATGATTATTAGGTAGTGATCTTAATCAACGTAACATTTCCAAATCAAGATCCGAGTTAGTCAAATTGGCCAGGCCAGTGAAAGAGAAGTGGGGGTCCCCCCGTTGCTTTCCTTAGGTCAGTCAACGGAACCAATTAAGTAACCACAATCTCTTTACCTTTCTAGACACCAACTGACCAATCAGACCTTGAAAGGATTTGCACTGTGATTTTTACACTACCACCAAATTCATGCATAGAATAAATCTAGTATGCAGAACAGAAGATAACATTTCAATATCTATTTAATGAATTTTAAAATTATCATCTTAAGAAAAAAATTTTGTTAATTAAAACACGTCCGGCCGTAGCTCATTATTCCCTTGGGCCAGTCTATGCAAAACACCGTAGGCATAGAGACTCAGGAGGCGTATTTTAATACAAAAATTTAAACTCAAGAAACAAATGATAAAAATAAATCATGTTACATGATTTAATAAAACATTAAACAGATAATAAATGCATTTAAAATCCAACCAATCCATATTTTAAATCCCGTGAGAGAACGGAAAGACCATAAGCGAGAAAAACGAAAACCGAAAGTTTTCTCTCCTTTTTTAATATTTCACCGATGTGGTTATTGAAGCCACGTTTCCGCTGCATTTCTCTTCTTTAGTTTTTCTTTTCTTTAATGCTACGTTTCTTTTCTTTTTCTTTCTTTAATGCTATCTCTTTAATACCATAAAAAGAAATCCGGGAAACCTTTAATGCTAGAAAGAAATCTTTAATAGAAAAGAAAGAAGCCACGTTTTGTTTCCGCAAAATCGGAATCTGAAATAGGTTTAATGGTTTCTGTCAATTCCGTGATCAGAACTGATCGAAACCAACCTGAGATCCGAAAAACTAAAAACGGAAAACACGCGGCATTAATTGCTTGAAAAGAGAAACTTAATAGAAATCTTCGCAAAATAAGGCAGAGGTTTTAACCTCGCTCTGATACCAAATGTTAGACTTAATTTACTTAAACATAATTACCTCCAGCCATTATTATTTAATGGTGGTAAGGAATCCGATTGATTGATCTTCCCTCTTGATCTTCCCTCTTCCTCTCGATGGATCGGTCTTCTAATCAACGAGCTCTCGCATTCAGATGGTGTATGCCTTCATGATTGCTCTTGATCAGGGACTCAATTCCAATGCCTCCACTTTTAGGTTTCTCTCTATAGAACCTTAAGATCTCTCTCGAGAACCTTGTTCTGAAACTTTAGGATCTCTCTTGAGAGAACCGTATTCAGAAACTTAGGATCTCTCTTGAGAGAATCGTGTTCTGAAACCTTAGAGAATGAAACCTTAGGATGGGTTCCTATTTTATACCCTTTTCCTTCAACGCTTGCCCCATCAAGCGAGCGCGAATTTTAGGAATTAAGGGAGGGGGGCTGTTATCACTTTAATGGGGATACGTTGAGTTAATAAATTAGGACCATTATTAAGATAGGTTACTACAGCATGGTGATCATCCTTAGGTTTTTCATTCTCCATTTTTTTAGAATACTTAATTCAATCAAGAAAGGAATATATGTATTTCTTAACATGGTGAAACTAGACATATTTTAAATGTTATATAATGGCTTTTCTTGTAAAATTATCGTATTGCAGATGATACAAGGACAAGGTAGCAAAAACTGTTTTTATATGTAAATTATTTAAACAAGCTGAGCAATTTATTTGAAGTATTTGGTCAAGCTGGATGGACCACCATGTATGTATGTATGTAAATTTCCAGGCCAGGCTTAATTTTTAGATCAAGCCTATTTTTTTTCCTAGGCCCATCTCAGGGGCTCATTTTTAGTACCTAACACCTCAAAATTTTGGACTGAGCCAGGTGGCCACCTAGCCTGCGATCAGCTTTAGCTCCGCCATAATTTGCATCAGCCAATGCATACCTAATATGGCAACTACTTGTGGTAGGTTCATATAGTGGATGGGGTGGGGTTTGTTGTCGATTAGCACCTCAATACACTAGATCAACTTTTAATATGCTGTTGATAGACGTTTTTTTTAACATACAGAAATTTGAAAAAAGAGAGCTATTAGACCCAGTGGTTTTATAATATAAATGTGTCTCGTATTAGACTGAATATAGTATTTTGTACTGTAATTGCTCGACTAGTTGGCCAATTTTGCACATTTTGCTATTGGAAAATCACTTTGAAAATTAATGACCTGTAGCTCGGTGTTCAATTCGTGACACATTTTGTTTTGCTTGGTGAACTCTCTCTCTCTCTCTCTCTCTCTCTCTCTCTCTTCTCGCTTTTTTTTTTTTAAAAAATGTTAGTGGAGCATGTAGTAAACTCATCTTTCTTATCTGTTGATACTTTGCACTCTCTATGTAGCTTTCTTTTTTTATCTTTTCTTTTTCTTTTTTCTGACAGTTAATACAGGGCAAAGTGGGAGCAGCATGAGTTTTTTCAGTCAAAATCTCTCCAATGATAAATTCTCCATAGCATCTGAACCTGCACAACTAAAGCTTAAGAATGCACATGGAATTGTTTTACCGCATGGAAATAAAACTGAGACATGGATCAGACAGAAGCCAAATTATGGTATTGAAACCTCTGGAAGTTCTCGTCTTGCCACCTCAAATGATTCAACAATGACAGCTCCCTCTACGCCTGCTTCATTCTCAGTTCTTTCTCAAACAGACTCCTCCAATACTGCACCTTCCTTGGTTTCCTCTTGGACAAAGCCTGTGAACAGCATAAGCCACATTCCGATTGCTGTTCAAGCACTTCCATGCTTGAACAGCTTAACAACTCCGGGCATGCACAGCATGATTTCCCATTCAGCTATTCAGAACATTGGCGCTGATCATGAAAAATGGCAAACCGGTCAGGATTCAAAGACATGCCTAAGAGCTGGAAGCGAGGCACCTTCTTATCTGAATGGATCGCTTGATTGTTTTCAACTGGATTCTAAACATGCACCATATTCACAACCCCAGTCAATTACTTTTGGTGAGCCAAACCGCAATAATACTGGCAACAGTTCATCTCATGGAAATGCCATATGTCATGAACCCCAAAAGTGTTTTAAAGGTTTGCAGTGCACAGATGTGAAGTCAACAAAAGATGTAAATCTGAATCAAGCACTGCCAAATGGAATTCAAAATAATCTTGCTGCCCAACAGCATATGGTGATCCATGGTCTAGAGCAGAAATTTGAGGAGCCTTTGCAAGGGATCTCTTGGCTCAGAAAGAAACCATCTTGTAAGGAATCCATAGACTTGAAAAAACATGCATCCCAGATGGAGTTGGTCGTCACACATGGTCATTCTCAGCTGATGTCCAGTTCCAATGTTGATGCTCCTGAATCTGAGAAGAGAAAAGATAAGGAGTCTGGTCTCTGTAATCCTCAGGGTTTTACATCAATATTGCAGGAGAGGGAGATTGGCTTGCAGAAGAATGAGATTTCTGATAACTTAAGCAGTAGAAGAATTCTTGGCTTTCCTATTATTATTGATAAGGTTCAGCAGGATGCTGCTTCACAGCAGGAATGTTCCTTGACTAATGATAGCAAGTGCATTGATAAAGACATATGTTGCACTGACTTGACCAATGGCATGAAGGAGCACAGCTCTGAGAAACCAATCTCCATAGGGAGTAGTTTGATCACTGAAAAGGGGGATGAAAACATCAGTACAAGTGTTAGGAACTGCATCAATCTAAATGCTGAATTATCATGCCTGGATGACCCAAGCCTATTGCAAGTTTCACCCAAAAGCGAGGTGGCCGTTCCTTTGCCACTCCCGGTGCCAAGAGCTTCTGCAAAAGTTGATTCTGAGTTCAATTTGGATGTGCTGGTATCTCAGGCAGAGGGGAATATATTATCTCATCAAGAATATGTCATCAAGCAAAACGGATGGTTCGCAAGAAAGAGAATGCTCTCATGATGGACTTATCAGAGAGGCAGCAGAGAATATTGTTGCTATGTCAGTGGATGCACATAGCCATTTAGAGGACATTGCATGTCACCCATTGCCTCCAGCTCAGTGGATAACTTGTTTTGGTTTGCTGATGTTGTTTCATCCAATGCAGACAATGCAGGAGTTCGAAGGAGTGGTGGAGATGGTAGTTCTGAATCTTCTGAAGATGGATTGGATTATTTTGAGGCTATGACGCTAAAGCTCGAAGAAATTAAGGTGGATGAGTGCTGCCATAAGCCAAATGAGTTTGAGAATAAACAAGGAGCAACTGGTGCTGCTTCGCTACTTCTAATGAGGCCTCGGAGAGGTCAGGCGAGAAGGCGGCGGCAGAGAAGGGACTTTCAGAAAGACATTCTGCCAGGCCTTGCATCACTGTCAAGGCATGAAGTAACAGAGGATCTGCAAGCCATTGGAGGACTGATGAAAGCATCAGGCAAGCCATGGAAGGCAAGCTTAACACGAAGGAACACAGGCCGGAATGGGCTGCAGTGCCAAGCAAAGGGCAGGCAGGGTAGAAATTTGGCTGTCACTTTATCAGAGACTCAGGAGAGTTCGCCACCAGTGGATCCCATAAATGCTGACCTTCAAGTTGATGAGAGGAATATGATGGGGTGGGGAAAGACAACAAGGCGGTGTCGTAGACCGAGATGTCCTCCTGGTAATGTCTCTGCTCCTGTAACTGTTCCATATCCATGGTAATGATTTTAAACGGAGATTTGGCATTAGAATCTTATGTGGAGTCAATTGAGAGGTAACTATGGTCATGAAATTCTGGTGTACATGTTCCTTGGCCCTAATTTGGGCTTTATCACTGCCTTAAGTCAAAAATAGCTTGTACATTCTACAATAAATGTTGCATTTGAAGCTAATGAGGACCATTGATTATAGATTTGTAGTTGTATGTGTGTATATATAAGAGCTGAACTTAATTACATTCGAATGCCGTTAAGATCAAATTTAATCATCTTTCTTATTATTAAATCCATATGGATTTTGAAGCAAAAAAGTTATCCGTTAACAACCATTTATCATGTCTGTTCGGCCTCAATAAATGCGTTTCATTTTTTATGATATACTGCATGTAAAATAGTGTCTATTGCACTGAAAAATAAGAATATGAGTGATATCCATGTATTCTTTGCTGAAATACAGGAATATGAATCATATTCCTATTTTTTCAACTGAAAAATAAGGATGTGAGCCATAGGTTCTTGTATTTCTTTGTTAAAAAATAGAAATATGAAATATATTCATATTCTCTTAATTGTTTATAATCATGTTCTTCAGGAGATAATAGATAGGGCTCATATTCCTATGATTTTATCCAACTGAAAAATAATTGGATGTGAGCCATAGGTTCTTGTATTTCTTTGTTAAAAAATAGAAATATGAATATATATCCATATTCTCATTAATTAGTTTATATAATCCCATGATCTTCAGCAAAAAAGTATAGATAATAGAATAAAAATAGGGCTCATATCTCTATGTTTCAATTAAAAGAATAGGTAGAATAGGGATATGGCTTATATTTTAATTTATAGTGAAAAAGTATATGAGTAATAGAAACTATTTTATATGTAGTGTGTTATGAAAAAAATAAAAAGCATATTTATGGAGACCGAACAAACATGGAAAACGATGGTTAATAAGTAACTTTTTTACTTCAAGATCTTTGTAGATTTAGGAGTGAGAAAGATGAAGAGTTTAGACTTGATGTAGCTAAGTCTCTCTCTCTCTCTCTCTCTCTCTCTCTATATATATATATATATATATATATATATATATATATATATATATATATATAGGACTTTTGGATGTGACCAAACTGTACCTAACAAAGTCTCAAAGTAAGATAATTTACCTTTCTTTGGGAATATTTGGAGCCACGTAGTTGAAGTTGCGCTGCAACGTCGTATATAAAGGTGAGTCTGGGAAAAAGAAGAATTGTTCCACATATACATTCTGTTGAACACTTTAGGAAGAACACTCTTGAGTGGATGCTAGGTCAAAGCAATTTGTACACGCTTGGGTTAAGATGCCTGCTTGAGCGTAGGGCACAGGAGGAGAGGGAAAGGGAGGGATGAGGAGATTTTTTCTTATAAAAAAAGATTAAAATGCTTGCTTGAGTGGCTATAATTTATCTCATCATTATTTTATTTTTTACAAATTAGATTGTTTTGTTCATGCTTTTTGGGCCTGTAAATATTTTGTTTCCACGTGATTTAAATTTTTATATTTTATAAAAAATAAAATTTTATCGGTATCGAAAGATTTACTTTCTCATCGCAGCATGTTTTCTTTTTTTATCCAACATACCCCTTCTTTTTCTATTGTATGCCCTTTTTTTTTTCAAACCAGCAAGAAAGAAAAGGAGAGAAGAATTTTGGTATCTTGATTTAGAATTTTAGTATCTTAATATTTTGATCATTTTTTATAACTCCATATAGAAGTTAAAAAATTTAGATTGCTTAAAAAAAAAGTTTTAAGAGCTAAAGGATATAATTGATATTTTGTACTACTTTCTTGGGAAAGAAACTATTTAACTAAATGTGACAGCTTCGTTCTTTTTTTTTTAAATATCTGTTTTTTTATGATCAATCAAACATAATAATTGATAATTCAGACATTCTAATAATTTAATCTTTAGACATTTTATTTTTGTCTGTGAGTCACTTTTGTGAACAAAGCGAGCCCAGTGAATTTGCTGGATCCGCTTGGGTTCAAAGCAATTTGTACATACTTGGGCTAACCTTTTAACCCCAGTGGGTTTGACATGGAAAATGAGCCGGGTTGGAATCTTCCTAGCTTCTCAATGAGGAGACTTTCATCAGGCTCTATCACTGAATTTTTTTCTTCAAAAAAAAAAAAAAAAATTCAGCCTCCTATCCAGGGATTGAGATGTGCACTGGACCCAAATAAGTCAAGCTATTAAAACAGTCTGCACTCATGCATGAAGATTGAAGCCCGGCTCTATTTTAACCTTTTTAAGGTTTTTTTAATGTATTTAAAGCATTTTAAGCAATTTTACTATTTTAAAAATAAGGAAAAAAAAATTATATGGTTAGGAAGTTTGAAGCCCGGCCTGAAGCTCAAAATCCAAGAGATGGCTTGGGCCTAGACAATAGGCCTGACTGGGCCCAGTCTGGACCTGGCTAACTTATATTAGCTTTTGGGCAACTCAACTCGTCTAACATAGCACGCAATTGAGTTACAGGCATTTAAACAAATGGATTGGTGGGCATCTAAATCAGTGGATTGGCCTAAAGTTGAGTTGCATATGGCTTCACTTATGGGATTCTAAATAAATCTCCTCACTTCTTCGCTCCTACCATACCCAAAGTTAAAAAAGCTTACTTTGAAAACGTGACAAGCCTTTAGGATTTGCTTCTGTTGAGTGGAGCATCGTCCGAGCTTCCTCCTTCGCTTTATATTTGGAGCAGTGATGTCTCAAGTCAACAACAGCATCAGACTCAAACCCTACCTTGGTCAGCTTGAACGAGCTCATAAATCAGGTGCGGTTCATGATAAAGTGAAATGGCTTCTTTTAGGAAAAAGCCTTTGTACATTATCTTCTACGTGGGTTGCATCATCCCTTCTTATTGGTCTCCATGAATTTTACATGGCTTGACATGATGAAACGAAACAGAATTACATGATACGATCTTAAATGTTGAGCGTGACGTGTATTAATAACCATTCAACTTTTTTTTTAAATGTGTATAGACCAGAGATGGTGCTGAATGGGTATTGTAATTTTATAACTACGGTGTCATAAATTTATAATTGGCGTGTCATAATTTTTTTAGCTTTCTGAATAGATGTCGTAATTTTATAATTACGATATCGTAATTTTACAATTAGGGCACCATAATTTTTTTTCGGCTTTCTGAATAGGTGTCATAATTTTATAACTACGGTGTCGTAATTTTACAACTAGCGTATCGTAATTTTTTTTTTTATCGAAATGTCGTAAAGCTTTACCTTAACGTTTTCTGAATAGGTATCGTAATTTTATAACTACAATGTCGTAAATTTACAACTGGGTTGTCATAATTTTTTTTTCGGCTTTTTGAATCGGTGTCGTAATTTTATAACTACGGTATCATAATTTTACAATTAGGAATCATAATTTTTTCGCTCGAAATGTCGTAAAACTGTCTTAATATTTTTTGAATGGGTATTGTAATTTTATAATTATGGTAATATAATTTTACAATTGAAATTTCTTAATATTTTTTCGAAAGGTAAACCATTCCATTAGGAACAACGTATCACTTACAAATTCATAATCATGATTTCTACTGTCTCATCTCATCACGTTAAACTATATCGAATGTACCCGAATCAATAAAAATAATAATATACTTTACGTAAGATTTGCTGCATTGGTATACCAAGCCCTTTACTTCTTTTAGAGCCGAGCCCACTCATGGCCTTTGATCATCAGACCTCGCATGGAAAAGTCTTAGAACTTATCAAAGACCAATCCGGCAGCATCAGTGCTGCCCATCATCCCTTGTGATTATTTAAGCTTGGTGGCTTCCAGTAGTAGATCTCCTCGGAGGGCAGATGTCAGTGGTTGGGCATGGATTTGTAAGGGGTTTCTTTCGGTGGTGCAAGATCTCAAGTTGGTTATAAACAATGTCATATGATCTACCATGAAGGAAAAATTGTTTATGGGAAGTGAGTTCTGTGCCTGATTGGTTGGTCCAGGATATATTTTGTTGTAGAAAATTCTTGGAAAAAGAAAAGAAAAAATAAAATCATGAGAGAAATTTTTTTTCTGATAATCAATATGAACATTTTTAAATTCATTGTCTTTTAATACATAAATAAATATATAATTGAATTTGTCAGAAGGAAAAAAAATCCAATCAACTTTTCTTACAACCAAACATAAGTTGAAAGCAAAATGCTGAATGCTTGTAGGCGTGGAGAATGTTTAGTTTTCTTCGCTGCTTTAGTTTTTTTTTCCTATGAAATAATTAAAAAACATATATATTTATTTAAAAATTTATTTTTTAAATTTAAAAATAAAAAGTATGGTGAATGATTAATGGTGGAGATATAATAGTTGGTAGTCAAAAAAAAAAAAAAAAGATGACGATGATAGTAGATGGTGACGAATAATGAAGATATGGTAGAGATAATAATTATGAATTATAGCATAGTAGCAAAAATAATGGATATGAAATGTAGTGATACATGGTGGAGATGATGATTGTCATGCCCCAGTTCCAAAATTCGAGCTAGGATGACAATCCGTCGCATGCCAGACATGCAAGGCATCTCGAACTTCATCACATAAATCAATATAAAACAAAATCCAAATTCATAATTTATTACAAACCATAATTATCGTCTTGGGCTACCAGCCCTACACACAAGCAACACTGAACTATATCAATATAATGGAACTAAATTTAATTACTAAAAGCTCCGTCTATCCCAAATATCCTTCTTCATTCCCGAGGCTCTGAAAAACGTTGAGAGAATTCTATGAGCTCACACTCAATAAGTAAGCCTAATACAATTTCAAATTACATTTATTATACTACCAGCATATTCATGTCATCAGATCAAATAATTTGAAAGCTTAATAAAATAATAAATACTAGAATATGCGATGTAAACAAAACACTGTTTATACTGTCATTGTTTTCCTTTATGTGTCCCACGGCCCTACGGCACTCATCTTGTGTATCACTCTTAAATGTCCCCTAAGAGGAAGGATCCTGGTACCAGTATTATGCCATATCATAATCTGTCATATCATAATCTATCATATGAGAACCGCGGTGATACATAAATTTTTACTGTCATTATCATAATTGCATATTATCATCTCGATAGTAACAACATAATTTTGCAAGATTAACATAATTACATTTAACTGTAAGTTCATAATTTATAAATTAAATAATTTATAAAATTATAATACTTGGCTTACTTACCTCAGTATGCAAATTTCAATTGATAACCCAGCTATTTGGACACCTGGGTACCTACATTATCATTTTACATTATTAAAATTTTAAAATCTGAATAATAAAATGATTCTTAAAACTCTACCCAGACCACTTCACGGGCCCGACTTTGGGCTCGAATATCTCTCAATATATTTGTCCAAATGGGGATTTAAAAATATCCCAAGAAACTAGATTCAATCATGATTCGGGCCATATATTTACTTTGCCATTCTCGGCCCACTACAGTGCCAAAAAGTGACTCAAAAACGGCTCACAGATCGGCCCAACAAGGCCCAAATCAAGGCAGCCCAACACAAGATGTACAGGGTAAACTATACCTCAACCTCTTTGATTAATAACAATCCCAAGAAGAAGACAAGATGAATATGTGCCGTAGCACTGCAAGAAATCTCACACCGATCTCTTCCTCACCTTGCCTCAGGTTACAAGATCACTCACCGTAACCCATAGATGATCGACCGTAGGAAGCTCCTCAACGGCTCCGGCTCTGATCGTCTCTTCTCTTTCTCCTCCTTCTTACCCAAGGTGGAGAATAGAAGATGCCTTCAATTTGATGGTCGGTTGGATTGGATTCTCCTTGATTCCTCTCCGTTCAATGCTCTTCTCGAAGACCTCTGCCCTCTTATTTATAGTGCAGTTGTTACCTTATCCAAAGCTTCACCCGTTCTTATCTTATCCTCATGCACCGCCTCCTTTAATGCATCGCCCAAACTCTTGTAAATCTTATCCTTTGATGGGCGTTGGATAGGCTAATGAAGGACTCCTAGTTGCAGCTGGTTTGATGCCTGAAAACTTTATCCAAAAAGCTCCATCGGTAATTTTGGATAAAGGCCAACTTATCCATAACTAACTTCCCCAAAGATATTATCCAAATCTTCTTGTTTGTTGCTTGTGGATCCCGGGGATTACATTCTCCCCTCCTTATAAAAATTTCGACCTCGAAATTGATAACTTTCATTAGAGAAAATTAAAATTTCAATTTTGTCACACAATCAACTAAGTCTTTATTCAAAAGTCAACAATCGTAGCTATATCATTAACTATATTAAGATATAAATAGTTGTGGATACTTCTTTTTCATTTCCTCCTCAAGTTCCCAAGTAGCCTCCCTTTCAGAATGATTAATCCATTGTACCTTGACATATGGAATGATACACCGTCTCAGAACCTGATCTTTGCAGTCCACAATACGCACAGGATGCTCCTCATATGATAAATTTTTCCTCAACTGTATAGGCTCATACGCTATGACATGGCTGGGGTCAGAGATATACTTCCTCAACATAGAGACATGAAAAACATTATGTACCTCAGATAGAATTGGAGGCAGTGCCAGGCTGTAAGCAACCTCCCCGACTCTGCTCAAGATCTCAAAAGGTCCAATATAACGTGGACTCAGCTTTCCTCTAATCCCAAATCTCATCACAACTTTGATTGGTGATACCCTTAAGAAAACATGGTCTCCAACCTGGAATTCCAATTCCCTTCTTCTGACATTAGCATAGCTCTTTTGCCTGCTCTGAGCTGTATGAAGATGCTCCATGATCAAATGCACATTATCTACTGTCTGATGAATAAGTTCAAGGCTTAGCAATTTTCTCTCTCCCACATCATCCCAATATAAAGGAGATCTGCACCTCCTACCATACAGAGCTTCAAACGGAGCCATCTGGATACTGGCCTGGTAACTGTTATTATATGCAAACTCCACCAAAGGTAAATGGTTATCCTAAGCTCCACCCAAGTCCATCACACAGGCTCGCAACATATCTTCCAGAATCTGTATGGTCCTCTCTGATTGCCCATCTGACTGAGGATGATAGGCAGTACTGAAGTTTAATTTGGTTCCCATGGCCTTATGAAGACTCTGCCAAAACTGGAACACAAATCTGGTATCCCTATCTGATACAATAGATATAGGAACACCATGGAGTCTCACGATATGCTCAATATACAAATTAGCTAATCTTTCACTAGAGACCCCAACTCTGAAAGGTAGGAAATGAGTTGATTTTATTAGTCTGTCCACAATAACCCAAACTGCATCGTTACTCCTGGGAGTTTTGGGCAGACTAGTCACAAAGTCCATTGTAATCTTTTCCCATTTCCACTGTGGAATCATCAGAGACTGAAGAGGTCCCGCAGGCCTTTGATGCTCGACCTTCACTCGCTGACACACCAAGCACTTGGCCACATACTGAGCAATCTTCCTCTTCATACCTTTCCACCAAAAATTTTCTTTTAAGTCTCTGTACATCTTAGTGCCACCTGGATGCACAGTATAAGGAGAGTAGTGAGCCTCCTTCAAAATTTCAGCCTTCAGTTCCTCAATGTTTGACACACAAAGTCTTCCTTCAAATTTCAGGGATCCATCCTCCATTACATAAAATTCATTCTGAACTTCTGACTGCACAACTTCTTTAATCCTTTGTAGATCAGAATCTTCTATCTGGGAGGACTTGATTCTGTCAACTAGGGTCGGCTGGAGTACAAGTACTGCAATAAGCCCATCAGACTGCTGTACTCTCAGACCAACCTCCCACTTCTCTAGATCTCTCAATACGTGAGGCTGGGAAGTAATCATAGCAGCTAACTCAGAAGAGGATTTTCTGCTCAAAGCATCAGCCACTACATTGGCCTTTCCAGGATGATACTGTAGATTCAGGTCATAATCCTTCAATAGTTCCAACCACCTCCTCTGCTTTAAATTTAGCTCCTTCTGTGTGAAGATGTATTTTAGACTCTTATGATCTGTATACACATCACACGATACTCCATATAGATAATGCCGCCAAATCTTCAGAGCAAAAACAACAGTAGCCAATTCCAGATCATGAGTAGGATAATTCTGCTCATAAGGTTTCAGTTGTCTGGAGGCATAAGCTATCACCCTTTCATTCTGCATCAAAACACATCCAAATCTTTTCCGAGAGGCATCAGTGTATATAGTAAAACCTTCAGATCTGGTCGGAAGAACAAGAATGGGAGCTGATACCAGGCGCTGCTTTAACTCCTGGAAACTTTTCTCACACTCTACTATCCAGTCAAACTTCACTCGCTTTTGGGTTAAGCGAGTTAGGGGTAGAGCAATACAAGAGAAATTCTCCACAAATTTACGGTAATACCCGGCTAACCCCAAGAAGCTTCTGATTTCTGCCACATTGGAAGGTCGGCTCCAGCTAATGATAGCTTCAATCTTTTTTGGGTCCACTGATACACCATCTTTAGAGATTATATGACCCAAGAAAGATACTTGGTCCAACCAAAACTCACACTTCTGCAGCTTGGCATAAAACTTCTTCTCTCGAAGAATCTGCAACACAATCCTCAGGTGGTCCTCATGCTCCTTATGGCTCTTGGAATATATCAGAATATCATCAATGAAAACCACCACAAACTGATCCAGATATGGCTTAAAAATTCTGTTCATTAAGTCCATGAATGCTGCTGGGGCATTAGTTAACCCAAACGGCATCACCAAGAACTCATAGTGGCCATATTTGGTTCTGAATGCTGTCTTTGGCACATCCCCCTCCTTGATTTTGAGTTGATGGTATCCTGACCTGAGATCAATCTTTGAGAATATCCGGGCTCCTTGGAGTTGATCAAACAAGTCGTCAATCCTCGGCAGAGGTTACTTATTTTGCACTGTTACCTTATTGATTTCCCGGTAATCAATGCAAAGTCGAAGACTGCCATCCTTCTTCTTGACAAATAGAACTGGAGCACCCCAAGGAGAAACACTGGGTCTAATAAATCCTCGATCTAGGAGCTCCTGCAACTGATCCTTCAGTTCCTTTAACTCAGCCAGGGCCATGCGATAAGGGGCCTTGGATATAGGTCCAGTCCAGGAACTAGATCAATGAAGAATTCAACTTCCCGGTCTGGGGGTAAATCATACAATTCATCCGGAAAGACGTCAGGGAATTCTCGAGCTATAGGAATATCCTCCAACTTGGTCTCTTCCTGCTGAAAGTCCTTGACTACAGCAAGAAATCCTTGACCAACACTCATCAGATACTTTTCAACCTGCATCGCTGATATGAACACTGAGGCTAGGTGTTTCTGACCACCAATAAAACTGAATTCAGGCTGACTTGGAGTTTTTAAGTTGATAATCTTCCTGAAGCAGTCTACTGAAGCATGATAGGAGGCCAACCAATCCATTCCAAGGATAACATCGAAAAATTTCAGTGGAAGGACAATGAGATCAGCATTCAACCTCCTATTCTCCAAGACAATTGGGCAAGATTTGCATACTGTGTCAACTTTCATAACATCTCCATTTGGAAGTGCAATATGCAACTCTTGCTCCAAAGGAATAGGTGTCAATGATGCATTCTTGTCAAGATAGATGTCAGATATGAAAGAATGCGTGGCACCTGGGTCAATTAAAGTTTGAGCATAAGCAGTACCTATTTTAATTATTTCTAGACATAAGTGTAATTTGTTTTAATATTAAGAATTGAACCTAACTTTTAATTAACTATCAATGCATTGCACTAGATAAGAATGTAATACTAGATATAACATTAAAGGGTATACCTATCACCACAGAATTAGAGACGGCAACATCCTGCTAAGTGAGGTTGAAGACCCATCCCTGGGTCCTCGGTGGCTGCTGCTGCTGTTGCTGGCTCATCCCTTGACTTGAAGAAGGCTGCTGATCCTTCCGAAAGGGACAGGTGGTAATCTTGTGATCAGTTTTCCCACAGACAAAGCATGCACCAGTCAATCTGCGGTAAGGCTTTCCAGGGTGGGAGTTACCACAATGAATGCAACGAGTCTCCTTATTCTGTGGTTCGACTGGGGCCTGTTGTGTACCCTTCTTCTTGGCCTGAGCAGAGGATTGGCCAGAAGTAGGCCCTTTTCTCTTCTTCCGCTGCTCCCAATCCTTTTGAACAACATTCATATCCCTCTCAATCACCAAAGCCTTATTCACCACCGTACTGTAAGTGAGAAGCTCAAATGCATTGACTGCTTGCATCAGTCGGGGTCACAGTCCCTCAGTGAATCTGGTGACCTTGGCCATTTCATTGGTCATAACATTTGGAGCAAAACGAGCCAACCTGGTAAATTCAGCTTCATACTGGGCCACAGAAAGATCCTTTTGCTCCAATTTGATAAACTCTGATTCCATCTATCTCTATACACTCCTAGGGAAGTATTTGTCGAAGAATATCTTTCTAAACTCTCCCCAAGAAATAATATGTCCATCCCGATGCTGCTCCTCAACTAACCACCAATCATAAGCTTCTCCCTGGAGAAGGTAGGTAGCAAATCTGATCCGCTTCATCTCCTGACTACCATGAGCTGTAAAAGCCTTCTCTATATCTCGAATCCACCGCTCAACATCAACAGGGTTGGTGGATCCAGAGAAAGGGGCAGGGGCAAACTTCTTGAAATCTGCAAAGTTGCGGCTAACCCCTATCCAGGATTGAGATGGAGCAGGCTGGGTCTGTGGAGCAGTAGAGTCAGGCTGATTCTATGGAATAGGAGAGGCAGACTAAGTGGACAAAGCCTGCATAATCTGATGCTGCATGTCCCGCATCGACGACGCCATAACCGAGAGAATCTGAAGCATCTCGGTCTGGAGTCGCTGCTGATCAGTCCCAACTGAATTGGCAGGGGCAGCACCTCCAGTGGCTTCCAAACCTCCCGGTTGGCCAGCATTACCAACTTGGGAACCCTCATCATTTTGTTGACTTCTAGTGCGACGTGCCATTCCTATCTCCTGATAAATTAGTTGTAATCAATATCATGGTAAACTTTAAATGTCATGCTTTCATAATATCTGAAATTTATAATTGTCTCAATGTCATCTTAGTATTTTGCCTAAAGTGTCATCATGTATGTGTCCCTAATGTCGTAACCAGGCTCTGATAGTCCCACGAGCCCGTTTCATTACAAGAAAGCAAGACGAACAAGGTCCACACCAACTTGGGCCACCACAGCCCAAAAGGGATCCAATTTGTACTTGTCCATCTTCCTTAATTGGTTATAAACCATACAACAAACTCCCAATTTTTCAATGTGGAACTATTAGGAGGGGCATCACAATCTACCCCCCTTACAGAGGCGACGTCCTCATCGCCAGAGGCAATTGATCACAACCACCAGACAGGTAGGATTCTAGAGGTGACCCCCACAGGTTCAAGAGGTGGCTCCCATCCCCCATGGATGTAGCACTTTGCCCTATGTGGCACTTAGCTCCTGCACTTCGGACTGGTTCGTGGCTTTGATACCATATAAAGCTGTCATGTCCCAGTTCCAAAATTTGAGCTAGGGTGACAACCCGCTGCATGCCAGGCATGCAAGGCGTCTCGAACTTCATCACATAAATCAATATAAAATAAAATCTAAATTCATAATTTATTACAAACCATAATTATCAGTCTTGGACTACCAGCCCTACACACAAGCAACACTGAACTATATCAATATAATGAAACTAAATTTAATTAATAAAAGCTCCGTCTATCCCAAATATCCTTCTTCATTCCTGAGGCTCTGAAAAACATTGAGAGAATTCTATGAGCTCACACTCAATAAGTAAGCCTAATACAATTTCAAATTACATTTATTATACTATCAGCATATTCATATCATCAGATTAAAATAATTTGGAAGCTTAATTAAATAATAAATACTAGAATATGCGATGTAAATAAAACACTGTTTATACTATCATTGTTTTCCTTTATGTATCCCACGGCCCTACGACACTTATCTTGTGTATCACTCTTAAATGTCCCCTAAGAGGAAGGGTCCTAGTACCAGTATTATGCCATATCATAATCTGTCATATCATAATCTGTCATATGAGAACCACGGCGATACATAAATTTTTACTATCATTATCATAATTACATATTATCATCTTGATAGTAACAACATAATTTTGCAAGATTAACATAATTACATTTAACTTTAAGTTCATAATTTATAAATTAAATAATTTATAAAATTATAATACTTAGCTTACTTACCTCAGTATGCAAATTCCAATTGATAACCCAGCTATTTGGATACCTGGGTACCTACAGTATTATTTTGCATTATTAAAATTTTAAAATCTGAATAATAAAATGATTCTTAAAACTCTACCCAGACCATTTCACGGGCTCGAATATCTCTCAATATATTTGTCCAAATGGGGATTTAAAAATATCCCAAGAAACTAGATTCAATCATGATTCGGGCCATATATTTACTTTGTCATTCTCGGCCCACTACAGTACCCAAAAAGTGGCTCAAAAATGGCTCACAGATCGGCCCAATAAGGCCCAAATCAAGGCAGTCCAACACAAGATGTACAGGGTAAACTATACCCCAACCTCTTTGATTAATAACAATCCCAAGAAGAAGATAAGATGAATCTGTGCCGTAGCACTGCAAGAGATCTCACACCGATCTCTCCCTCACCTTGCCTCAGGTTACAAGATCACTCACCGTAACCCGTAGATGATCACCCATAGGAAGTTCCTCAACGGCTTTGGCTCCGATCGTCTCTTCTCTTTCTCCTCCTTCTCGCCCAAGGTAGAAAATAGAAGACACCTTCAATTTGATGGCCGGTTGGATTGGATTCTCCTTGATTCCTCTCCGTTCAATGCTCTTCCCGAAGACCTCTGCCCTCTTATTTATAGTGCAGCCGTTGCCTTATCCAAAGCTTCACCCGTTCTTATCTTATCCTCATGCACCGCCTCCTTTTGCACCGCCCAAACTCTTGTAAATCTTATCCTTTGATGGGCGTTATCTGAATAGGAGTGTAAACCGGGTCAGGCCCGGCCCACCCGCCCCTGACCCGGCACCTTGACCCTTCCTCCTGCCCCTCCAATTTGTCGGATCGGGTCGGGCCGCGGGTCATCATACCCGCCCCTGACCCGCCCCTACTTGAACAAAATAAATTACAAAATAAAACTCAACCAAATACATTAAAATAATTATTGACAATGAAATTTATGGGGTCGAGCCGGGCGGGTCGAAGGGTCGGGCCGGGGGTGACCCAAGCCCGGACCCGATGGGGCAGCAAGGGTCGGGCCATGGAGGGTCGCGGGGCAGGGCCGGGTCGGGGGCATGGCCGGGTCGGGTCGGGTCGGGCCGCGGGCCGACCCGCCCTTTTTACAACCCTACTAATGAAGGACTCCTAGTTGCAGCTGGTTTGACACCTGAAAACTTCATCCAAAAAGCTTCATCGGTAATTTTGGATAAAGGCCAACTTATCCATAACTAACTCCCCCAAAGATCTTATCCAAATCTTCTTGTTTGTTGCTTATGGATCCTGGGATTACAATGATGGTAGCATAAGTATGGTGGCAAGGTAATAAAAATATAGTGGAGGGATGATGATAGGTGGTAAAGATAGTGACACAATTTATGGTCTATGATTGAAATATGATAATGGTGGTGCTAGTGAAGGATAGCAGGTGTGATGGTAGTGGAGAAGGACGATGGAACAAGATAATAGCAACAGAGGTACAGTGGTGGCAATTATTAATGGTAAGGGGTGGATAAAGGTGAGCTGGATGATGAAAGTATGATGGTGGGTGGTATAGGTATGATGTCAGTGATAGTAAATAATAGATGTATGGTTGTTGGCCCAGATGACAACCCAAGAGGGGGGATGAATTGGGTTCTTTAAAAAAAATTTAAACCTTTTGAAATATTTGTTTGCTTAGTGTGAGTGAAAGTGAATGCAGATGCAAAAAAAAATACAATCAATAAGATAGAGATAGAGATAGAGATAAAGGAGACACGGCAAACACAAAGATTTTATAGTGGTTCGGTGTATCCAACACCTACGTCCACTCCCAAGATTCACTTGGGTCCACACTATAATCTTCCTTGATTACAGCCGAGTTGTTTTACAAGCTCACAACTCAAACTTGTTGTTTTCCCGGGATCACAACGAACCCAGCCGGTTTTCCGGGCTCACCAGCACAAAAACCCTAACACAAGCTATACCAAGCTTGTACCGAGGTAAGACTACCTCCACTAGTTCAATCCCCCAGATTGAACTAGACACAAACAAAAGAAATATTGTTTTTCAAGTACACAGCTCCTCAATGAGCAAATAATCAAGTAAATGAACAAGGTTTAGAAAAGCCTGATTTGTAGTTGGTTGGCTTTTGAGCTTTTCTTCTTTTCTTCTTCTCCTTGCTAGATTGAATCAAGCCTCAGCTCCGATTCTTCACAGTTGAAGCAGTTGAGAAGGATTGAAAAGCAAGAAACTGATCCTCTTTCTCCAATTTGGGAAATCCACCAAAACTTTGATTTGAATGCCTTGGATTCCTCTTGAGCTTTTTGGAGTGGAGTGGATTTGAGCTAGAAGGTTTTTTCTCTTGAGATTCAGGCTCTCTCTTTTTCGGATTTTTGAATTGGGATTTCTCTATTTCCATTTTTTTTCTTTGTTTTTCCGTTCTTGTTTTTGAATGATAGTCTTCCCTTTTTATAGATTTCTTTCAAACCATTTTTGGAAGAAAACTATCCGTTGGAGTGTACCTTGCAACAAAATATATCCGTTAGAAATAAAGTAAAATAGAAATATTACCGTTAGAGCTGATCTGGCAATTTGATTTTTCGTTCCAGGTGGGTTGGAGTCGACTCTAACTTTTCTGGAGTCGGCTCTAACTCGAAACACTTTAATCCGTTAATTCTGGAGTCGTCTCTGACTTTTCTGGGGTCGACAAGAAACTTTTCTTTCTGGAGTCGACTCTAACAGAGTCGGCTCTAACAGTCTCGGAGTCGACTCTAACTTCCGTGCCAGATACTGGAGTCGGCTCTGTGATTCTCGGAGTCGACTCTAATGTCTGCAATCTTACCTAGACATTAGATTCGATCCAGAACAAGATTTAACTCCTGATTTTGATCATTCAATCGACTTATAATCTGAAAAACTTAATCAAAATCATTAGAGCCTTCAATTGTTATACTCAAATAGTTTTGTTAATCATCAAAATCATCAATTGGGTCAACAATCTCCCCCTTTTTGATGATAACAAAAACTTTGAGTATATGCATTCAAAAAATTCATTCGAACTAAAGATTATAGTCATTTTAAAGCTTAAAACATTTTTAATGAAGGATTTGATGCCAATATTCAAAGTGAACTTTTAAAATTATGCATGAGTTCTATATAAGCCATCAATTATGAACATTTAAACTAAATGTACAGAAAATTGCAATTAAGCTTGTTGTTAAGCTCCCCCTGCATTGAATAGCTCCCCCTATATATAAAAATCAAATTTTAATTGAACTGATTAAAATTTCAAGTCTCTTTCTTTTTGCATAAACAATCATTTCTCCCCCTTTCTTTCTTTTCTTTTTGCATATTCAACCATCTCTCATTAAAATTTCAAGTCTTTTTTTTTGCATATTCAACCATCTCTCCCCCTTTTTTGTTATCAGCAATAAGGAGAGTATTAGATAAAGAAAGTTATTAGAGAAAAATTGTTGGTTCAATAAGACATAGGGATTCAAGCAGTCAATCATAGACAGATTTGAAAATGTGTAATTGCATTACATAAGTAAGAAACATTACATAAGTTGATTCAAGTACATTCCAAAGTGAGATACATTAGATACTCAAAATTCCTAAATACAAACTATCAAGATAAAGTAAACCTGGAGAACCTAAGATACAAAAGAGTATCAAAATCAAAATCAAAGTCAGATATGTTTGAATACAATTTTCTTCAAGTGACCTATGATTTCCATTACATCATCTTTTTGAGATTTCTTAAAATTTTCAAGACAAGCTTCAATCTGTGAGACTGCAAGGTCAATGTCCTTCTTCAGTTGACCAGTTGCATGAACATAAGATCCCGAGCCATCAGCAATGCCTTCCATCCTTTCAAAGATTTTGTGAAGTTCAGCACCAAAGGATTCAACAGAATTGCTTATGGAAAAGGAAATCATGTCAAGTCTCGAGTTAAGTTCTTCTTTTAGCTGATTGAAGTCTTCTTTTAATTGATTAATCTCATGAGATCTCTGACTGTCATATTCAGCAAGCAAGGCTCTCAACTGACCAATCTGCTCATCAGAGAATCTCCCAGAAGCAGTAACAGACAGATGTGGAGGAGAGGGAACTGTGCTCGGTCCAGCTTCTGAAGGTCCAGCTGTAGATGGTCCCGCAATAAATGGATCAGGGACTGATGGTCCCGCAGTGGATGGTCCAGGGATATCTTCTACTCTGGCCTCTTCAGTTCTATCTCTCTCAGCTCTTTCTTCTCGTCCTCCTTTCATCCAGATACCATTTAACTTCTTGAAGCCCATCCGATGAATAGTAGAAATACTATAATAGTCAGTGTGCCTTAATTTCCTTAGGGGTTCATTATCCATAATTAGCACACCTTGGCTTCTAAAGATCAATGTCAGAACCATACCATATGGCAGTGTAGATCTTTTCTTTGTAGCAGCCTCTGCCATATAACCAATCATCATGCCAGCTAGGTTGACTGGCCTTCCAGTTATAATACAATCCATCAAAAGAATGTCTCGCTCCGAGACGTACTCAAATCTACCAATTTTGGGGAATAAAATTCTTCCACATATGTTGTGTAGTAACCTGAGCTCCAGATTTAATTGATTAGCAAGAATTTCCTCAAACTCGGTTACATCCCTCCCTAACATTCTTGACAATGCACCACTTCTATCATCATGCTGATATTCCATAATACCAATTGTGGGCATTTCCAACAGATTTCCAAGGATTTCAGCAGTTATTACAACTCTAGTTCCTCTTACAATACTGACTAAACCGCCTTCTCCTCTACTCAAATCATTGTAAAATTCTCTCACTAGGGCAGGATAAGTGGGGATATCTAATGAACAAATCTTTTCCCACCCCATTTCTTTTAAACATCTTCCTATTGAGAAGCCCTCCGACTCAAAGAAATCAAAGTTGACCTTCCTTCCAGTTGTGATAGTCTTACCGGCTAGTTGATCTACTTTGGGTGAAGAGGGTGAAGGAGGGGAATCTTCTTGAGTGGCCGAAGAGGAGGATGGCGAGGGTTGCCTCCGAATCGTGCGTCGCCTCGTGGGAACGGACGCTCCTCCGACGAAACGCGCCTCTTGGGTGCCATTGAGTTGATTGGAATGTGTAATCAAAGGTTTTGAGAAGATTGGGGAGGTTGGAAAGGCTTTGGAACTCCTTGGAGGGGTTTTGGGAGACGGATAAAATGATTTGGGGTCGACTCCGCCTTTTTATTTTTGACCTAGTTCGACCTAGAGTCGACTCCCGAAAACTGGGTGTCGGCTCCGAACCAGAAAGTCTGTCAGCGCTCGAATTAGAGTCGGCTCTACAGAAGCCGGAGTCGGCTCTAATTGCTTAGACAGAACATCAAAAACTAAGGTGTCGACTCCACAAACTGTTAGAGTCGACTCTAACAGTTTCAGAGATAAAAAATCAAGTTTCAAGGATCTGAAACTATTCAAATTAATCATCAAACTCTAGATAAATGTTCCTTAGCAATTGGGGAAACAATGAATCAAGATCTAGATAGATTTCCTTATTGAATATCGAGATTTTTCAAGAAATTGATGAAATCTAGATAGTTGTTCTTAAGAGTTTCAGAAAATTATTCCAAAGGATCACAAACTCCTAATTCTCCTCTAAGATAACAAAATCTCTCTTCACTTAAGGGTTTTGTAAATATATCTGCCAGTTGTTCTTCAGTATTCACATAATCAAGACAAATTTCATTATTGGCAACATGTTCTCTTATAAAGTGATATCTAATTTCAATATGCTTTGTTCTTGAGTGTTGAATTGGATTTTTAGTTAGATTGATTGCACTTGTATTATCACATCTTATAGGTGTCTTATCAAGTGTGATACCATAGTCTTCAAGTTGTCTCTTAATCCATAGGATTTGAGCACAGCAACTTCCAGCTGCAACATATTCTGCTTCAGCAGTAGATAATGCAACCGAATTTTGCTTTTTGCTAAACCATGAGATTAAGTTACTTCCTAAAAATTGGCATGCACCACTTGTGCTTTTTCTATCTAACTTACATCCAGCATAATCAGAATCAGAATAAGCAATCAGATTTAATGTTGAGTCTCTAGAATACCATAAACCTACATTTTTTGTTCCACTAAGGTATCTAAGAATTCTTTTAACAGCAATTAAATGTGATTCTTTAGGTTCAGACTGAAATCTAGCACATAAGCAAACAGCAAACATTATGTCTGGTCTACTTGCAGTTAAGTAAAGTAGGGATCCGATTATACCTCGATAATATTTTTGATCAACCTTCTTACCTTCTTCATCTTTGTCCAGCTTGCATGAAGGACTCATTGGTGTTCCGAGGGGTTTGATTGATTCCATACCAAACTTCTTTAGAATTTCTCTTGTGTACTTTGTTTGGTTGATAAAGATTCCCTCTTTGCTTTGTTTGATTTGGAGTCCAAGGAAGAAATTGAGTTCTCCCATCATGCTCATTTCAAATTCTCCCTGCATTAACTTAGCAAACTCTTGACATAGAAGATTGTTAGTAGCACCAAATACAATGTCATCAACATAAATTTGAACTACAAGTAAATCTTTATCTTTTCTTTTCAAAAACAATGTTTTATCAACATTTCCTCTTGTAAAATCATTTTCAATCAAAAATTTACTTAGTCTATCATACCAAGCTCTAGGTGCTTGTTTCAAACCATATAAAGCTTTGTGCAATTTAAAAACGTGATTTGGAAATTCATGATCTTCAAATCCCGGTGGTTGTTCAACAAATACTTCTTCATTTATTAATCCATTTAAAAATGCACTTTTGACATCCATTTGAAATAAATTAAAGTTCATGTGACATGCAAATGCAAGTAATAGCCTAATGGCTTCTAATCTAGCTACAGGTGCAAAGGTTTCATCAAAATCAATACCTTCTTCTTGATTATATCCTTTTGCAACTAATCTAGCTTTGTTTCTAATTACTATGCCATTTTCATCTAGTTTATTTCTAAAAACCCATTTTGATCCTATAACAGAATGATCTTTAGGTCTTTCCACTAATGTCCATACATTATTTCTAGTGAATTGGTTTAATTCTTCTTGCATAGCTAACATCCAATTATTATCTTTTTCAGCTTCTTCAATGGTTTTAGGTTCAATTTGAGAAACAAATGCAAGGTGATTACTAATATTTCTCATAGATGATCTAGTTCTTATTCCTTGAGATGGATCACCTATAATCAATTCCTTGGGATGACTATAAGCGTATCTCCAATCTCTTGGTAGATCTACATCATTATGATTAGTATTAATAACATCAGCATTAGGCGAATCATTATCTTTAGCTTCTTGTTCATGATCTGAAGATACATCAATATTAAGTTTTTCAAGATTGTTTTCGAGAATGTTTGTATCTTCCTCATCATCAATCCTTTTGGAACTTGATGCTAAAGATTCATCAAAAACTACATGAATAGATTCTTCAACAATTAAACTTCCTTTATTGAACACTCTATATGCTTTACTAGTTGTTGAATAACCTAAGAATATTCCTTCATCAGATTTTGCATCAAATTTACCTAAGTTATTTTTACCATTATTATGAATAAAACATTTACAACCAAATGCATGAAAATATTTAATGTTGGGTTTTCTATCATGCCATAATTCATAAGGTGTTTTCTTTAAAATAGGTCTTATTAATGCTCTATTTAGGATGTAACATGCTGTGTTAATAGCTTCCGCCCAAAAGTATTTCGGGAGTTTACTTTCACATAGCATGGTACGGGCCATGTCTTCTAGAGTTCTATTTTTCCTTTCAACTACTCCATTTTGTTGAGGGGTTCTTGGTGCAGAAAAATTATGATTAATACCATTTTCATTGCAAAAACTTTCAAATAAGTGATTTTCAAATTCAGTTCCATGATCACTTCTTAGAGACACTATGGTAGTGTTTTTCTCATTTGTTACTTTCTTGAAGAATTTCAGGAATATCGAGAAAGTCTCATCTTTGTGAGCTAAAAACATTACCCAAGTGAATCTAGAGTAATCATCTACTATCACAAGACCATATTTCTTTCCTCCTAGACTTGTGGTTCTAGTTGGTCCAAAAAGGTCCATGTGAAGTAGCTCTAATGGCCTAGAAGTTGAAACAACATTTTTAGATTTAAAAGAACTTCTCGTTTGTTTTCCAAACTGACATGCATCACATATTTTGTTATTTTCAAAATCTATTTTAGGTAGTCCTTTTACTAAATCCATTCTAATTAGTTTTGAAATCAGGTGTGTGCTTGCGTGACCTAATCTTCGATGCCACAACCAACCAATCTCATTCATATTAGCATTATTAGCAACTAAGCAATGATTATTAGTAGACAAATTGTCTAAGTCAATCAAGTATACATTGCCATTTCTATTTCCAATAAAAACAATGCTATTATCAATGGGATTAGCAACTGTGCATATAGAAGATTCAAATGATACTTTAAAACCTTTGTCACATAATTGACTAATGCTAATTAAATTATGTTTCAAACCATCAACATATAAGACATTTTCAATATATGTGGAGGGAGTTATTTGAATGTTACCAAGCCCCAAGATTTGGCCTTTGCCATTATCCCCAAATGTAACTACTCCTTCTCTTTTGCTTTCGAGGGTGATGAATTGATCTTTGTCACCCGTCATGTGCCTTGAGCAGCCGCTATCAAGATACCACTTTTGCTTTGATCTTTTGGCCGTTCAAGACACTCCTCATCATTGTCGTCCACCATAAAATATACATTTGCGACTTCCTTTTGTTCTTCTTCTTCGGAAGAAGATTCTTCGCTATCACTCCAAGTCGCCACATAAGCCTTCTTTTTCTTTTTGTAGGCTTTCTTTAATTTAGGACATTCATTCCTAAAGTGCCCCGGTTTATTACACTCATAGCAAGTCAAGGGGTCTTTCTCTTTTTCTTTGTCCTTGTCCTTGTTCTTATCCTTTTCTTCCCACTTTGCTCCAAATTTCTTCTTGTGGAAGGGTTTCTTTCTCCTCATGAATCTTTTAAACTTTTTAGCTAAGAGAGCAGTCTCTCATCATCATCATCATCATCATCATCGCTGCTGCTCTTCTTCTTTTGCAGCTTTGAGGGCAATCACTTTCTTCTTCTTTGTGTCCTCCTCTACGTGCTGCTTCATTGTCAACTCATGGGTCATAAGTGATCCTAGAAGCTCCTCTAAGGGCAGAGTGTTGAGGTCCTTTGCTTCTTGGATTGCTGTCATTTTGGCTTCCCATGATCTTGGTAGTGACCTAAGAATTTTTCGAACAAGTTCTGAGTTAGTATATGTCTTACCAAGACTTTTTAAACCATTTACAATATCTGTAAATCTAGTATACATGCATGCAATGGTTTCAGATTGTTCCATGCTAAACAACTCATATTTATGAACAAGAATATTAATTTTAGATTCTTTTACTTGGTTGGTACCCTCATGGGTAACCTCTAATCTATCCCAAATCTCCTTTGCGGAATTACATGTGGAGATTCTATTAAATTCATTTGCATCTAAAGAGCAATATAAAACATTCATGGCTTTAGCGTTAAGCTGTGCCATCTTCCTATCATTATCATTCCAGTCCCTTTCGGGCTTAGGAACAATAGTGCCATCAATAACATGTGTGGGTGTACTAGGTCCATTAATTATAACACCCCATAGTTCATAGTCAGAAGCTTGAATGAATATCCTCATTCTAGCTTTCCAATATGAATAATTTGAACCATTAAACAGTGGAGGTCTATTCGTAGAATGACCTTCAGCAAATGATCCAACTTGAGCTGCCATTTGGATCTTTAGCTCTTGATCGTGTGATCAAAATCTAATGAGCACTAGCTCTGATACCAATTGTTGGCCCAGATGACAACCCAAGAGGGGGGGTGAATTGGGTTCTTTAAAAAAATTTAAACCTTTTGAAATATTTGTTTGCTTAGTGTGAGTGAAAGTGAATGCAGATGCAAAAACAAAATACAATCAATAAGATAGAGATAGAGATAGAGATAAAGGAGACACGGCAAACACAAAGATTTTATAGTGGTTCGGTGTATCCAACACCTACGTCCACTCCCAAGATTCACTTGGGTCCACACTATAATCTTCCTTGATTACAGCCGAGTTGTTTTACAAGCTCACAACTCAAACTTGTTGTTTTCCCGGGATCACAACGAACCCAGCCGGTTTTCGGGCTCACCAGCACAAAAACCCTAACACAAGCTATACCAAGCTTGTACCGAGGTAAGACTACCTCCACTAGTTCAATCCCCCAGATTGAACTAGACACAAACAAAAGAAATATTGTTTTTCAAGTATACAGCTCCTCAATGAGCAAATAATCAAGTAAATGAACAAGGTTTAGAAAAGCCTGATTTGTAGTTGGTTGGCTTTTGAGCTTTTCTTCTTTTCTTCTTCTCCTTGCTAGATTGAATCAAGCCTCAGCTCCGATTCTTCACAGTTGAAGCAGTTGAGAAGGATTGAAAAGCAAGAAACTGATCCTCTTTCTCCAATTTGGGAAATCCACCAAAACTTTGATTTGAATGCCTTGGATTCCTCTTGAGCTTTTTGGAGTGGAGTGGATTTGAGCTAGAAGGTTTTTTCTCTTGAGATTCAGGCTCTCTCTTTTTCGGATTTTTGAATTGGGATTTCTCTATTTTCGTTTTTCTTCTTTGTTTTTCCGTTCTTGTTTTTGAATGATAGTCTTCCCTTTTTATAGATTTCTTTCAAACCATTTTTGGAAGAAAACTATCCGTTGGAGTGTACCTTGCAACAAAAATATATCCGTTAGAAATAAAGTAAAATAGAAATATTACCGTTAGAGCTGATCTGGCAATTTGATTTTTCGTTCCAGGTGGGTTGGAGTCGACTCTAACTTTTCTGGAGTCGGCTCTAACTCGAAACACTTTAATCCGTTAATTCTGGAGTCGTCTCTGACTTTTCTGGGGTCGACAAGAAACTTTTCTGGAGTCGACTCTAACAGACCCGGAGTCGACTCTAACTTTCGTGCCAGATACTGGAGTCGGCTCTGTGATTCTCGGAGTCGACTCTAATGTCTGCAATCTTACCTAGACATTAGATTCGATCCAGAACAAGATTTAACTCCTGATTTTGATCATTCAATCGACTTATAATCTGAAAAACTTAATCAAAATCATTAGAGCCTTCAATTGTTATACTCAAATAGTTTTGTTAATCATCAAAATCATCAATTGTGTCAACAATGGTGATGGCAATGATAGTAGGTAGTAAAGGTGAGCAGTGAAAATATAGTGATAATGGTAATAAAGGAAAGTGTGATAGAAATATTATGGTAGAGTATAATAGTAGTGGTAGGCAGTGATAGTGGCTACAACATTAGTGGTGGATGATAAAAATATGATGATGATAGTGGTGATAGTAATGATCATGACAATAGGGATGGATGATGAAAGTGTGATGATGAAAAAGATGAAAAGACCATATTATTTTAAAACAAAAATAATTCAAACATATTTTCAAATCTGATGTAAATTTAAAAAATTAAGAAAATATATTTTTTTTCATTTTCTATTTAAAAAATATTAGTTTTAAATATAAAATTATATTTTGCGTTCCTCATCCAAAAAAAAAATTCAAAAAATATTTTTGGCTTTCCAAAATTACCAGGCCATGAGCTTTTCCATGTTCACGAATTGACAAGAAAATTTGCTTTAGGAATATCTTCCGTCCAAGCCCAAAAGGTGAGACTGAACAAAAAAATTTGATTTAGGACTGGCACTTCTATCACCCTTCTTTGTATGACATCATAATTATGCTTGACCACCATACTCAGTGATGTGGCTAATTACGCCCCCAGGCAGTACGGTAACAGTCCGCATGATTTTTGAAGCAAAGTAATGATTTCAGCTAGTCCCAACACCGACCCCGGCCCCGGCCTCGGCCTCGGCTTCGGCTTCGGCTTCGGACTCTGCCTTGGTCTCAATTGTGAACTTCGTTTCAGTTTCAACATTGTCCCCAACCTCGGCCTCGAGCTCCGTCTCGGTCTCGGCCTCGGCCTCGGCTTCGGCTTCGAGCCCCGCTTCGGCCTTGGGTCTCGCCTCGCATGCTATCGGTCCATAGTTCCAGTTGTGAAATCAACTCCGAACATTGAACAGGGTAATTTGAAACACCCCAGAAACTACCGCGTAGCGTAATCACCCGCTTTTTGTTAGGATCACGGGCAGTTACAAATACTGTGTGCAGTTGCCGATATTGACGATACGTGTTTAGTAGCTATGCGCCCACCTGCGGAGCCAATCTTAACGGAAGATTGGATTTGACTGTTATCTGCAAAGGGTAAGAGGGACCCCTGAACAGGTATATAAAGCCCTCGACTCACAATGAAGGGGGGGGGGGGGGGCAGATCTTCTCTCATCCTAATTCCTGTTCTCCAAATCGCTGACTTGAGCATTGGAGGGTCCCCATCGGAACTACCGGTCCGAGACTTTCTTGCAGGTTTCCGGCCAAGAGGAGGCAGTCGTCATCTCTCGGAAGTCTGTGAAACCCTTTTCTTGTCCGGTGCTCTTGAGAGGTGATTTGACAGCAACAGATTGGCGCGCCAAGTAGGGGGGGCTCACGAGGCAGTAGCACAAATGTTGCATATGCGACCCCGCAACCTCTGTAAGAAAAAAGATGGCAGTTACACGTGCTCAGGAGGCCTCCACCAGTCAGGTTGGGGGATGCCTCCCGCAGGCTGAGCAACAGGAAGTCAACCTCCCTGCTCCGCCCCCCATACAGCTACAACCTATCCAGGATGACCGGCTCAATGCTCTGACCCAGCAAGTTCAAGACCTGATGGCGGTGGTCCAAGGGCTACAAGAACATTTCTTCGCTACCACGCCCTTGCCACCCCGTTCTCCACCCCATGCTGAGGACTAGGGGGCCAGCCAGTTTCATCGTGGTAGGACCCCTCTGGAGGTCCTCCACCGTGCATCCCCGAAGTCTCATTACCGGGAGACCTCCAAGCGGCGACGGTCTCCTTCCCATCACTCTGATCACTTTCCCAAGCAGCGTAGTGGGAACAAACCTAAGCCGGTGCATTCTCTGTGCCGGCAACCTTCTCCCTACTCGTCCTCTGAATCATCAAAGGAATATTCCAACAGAAAGATCGCTTGCCAGGCCGAGTGGCGATTGGACGAGTATCATCAGCGGCTGGAGGAGCTCAGCAATAGGATTTCCAACCCTCAGGGGGTGGATTACGACCATCGCCCCCCGTTGTCTCGTTGTATTATGGAGGAGCCGGTCCCGCCCCGATTCTGCCTACCTTAGCTAGACCCATATGACAGTACTGCATACCCCCTGGACCATATGGAAAGCTACAAGGTCCTCATGCAAGTTCAGGGAGCAACAGACTCTCTTCTTTGCGTCGCCTTCCTGGCTACACTTCGGAAAGCGGCACGTGCGTGGTATTCCCATTTTCCACCACGAAGTATCAACTCCTTCAGACAACTCGAACGATCTTTCCTGGCTCACTTCGATGCATGCCGGAAGATCCTCAGGGTGGCTAATAGCCTGTTCGCCATCCAGCAAAGAAGTGGCGAAATCCTAAAGGACTTCGTGGCTTGGTTCAAGGGGGCTGCACTCGAGGTCTACAATCTTGAAGACTTCGTGGCCACTCTGGCTCTGAAGCGGGGACTCCGTCCTTTCAGGTTTGCTTATTCCTTAGAGAAAAAGCCTCCCAGCTCTTACACCAAATTGCTAAGCCAGGCGTAGAAGTATATCCGTGTCGACAAAGCCGACTCCTCTAGGAGGGAGGCTGACAAAGGGTTCGATAAGAAGCCGGCACCTTCAGAATCTGTCGGGGTGCAGTCCAGAAAGCCTGAGCCGCCTCGTCGCCCAGATAACCAACCCCAGGCGTTGGTTCCCAAAGAACACTTCACTCCTCTCCTCGCCCCAATATCCCACATTCTATTAGAGATTGAGGATGTGCCTTACCTCCGGCGTCCACCCCCCATAAGGCCCGGAGTTCCCCACAGTAAAGAGCTATATTGTCGATACCACAGAGACTATGGCCACGATACAGAAGACTGCCACCTATTGAAGAAGGCCATCGAAGAACTTGTCCAGCAGGGCCACCTAGGCAAGTTCGTCCGAAGAGGAAACCCTGCTGCTCTGGGCCCATTGGCACCTCCTGCACCTTAGATCGGCGTGGACAACGCCTCGACGGAAAAGACGGTAGCCATGATCTCCTGGGGGGCAGGTAACAATTCTAAAAGGTAGCGTGAGGAGGGGTAGATTCTGTAATTTCTTTCTTTAAAAGGGATCTAGAAGGAGTAGTTAACAAATATGACGATAGCGTCATTATATCTACGACGATAGCAAAGCACCCTGTAAAGAAAATTTTAGTAGATAGTAGAAGTTAGTTGATGTTTTGAGCTATGAAGCTTTTGATCGGATGAATTTGTCTAACAACTCTCTTCGACCCATCACCACACCCTTAATGGGTTTTACGGGAGATTCTGTAAGGGTCGAAGGGGAGATCACTCTCCCTGTTACAGTTAGGACTTTACCGCGCCAGAGCACGGTCCTCATGAGCTTCCTTGTAGTCCGGATCCCGCTAGCTTACAACGCCATCCTTGGGAGACCCGGTTTGAACCTTCTAGATGCCGTTATCTCCACCAAAGACTACTAGTAAAGTTTCCTACCGATGAGGGAGTTGGGTAGATGAGGGGGGAGCAGAGCCCACTATCGCTCTACTACCACTTGGCCCCCAGCCCACAGGGAGCAGCGTCGGCTACAGCACCCGAGCCGATCGACCCCCGAGACTTGGAGAGGAGAGGGGAGCCGGCCGAGCACCTGCTGACTTTCTTATTGGGGGAAGACCCGACAAGGACCATCCAAGTTGGAGCTCTACTCCCGGAAGAGGCGCGCGATCAGCTTCTTGCTTTTCTGCAAGCCAACTCTGACATCTTTGCATGGTCATCATCCGACATGCCGGATATCCCCAAGAAGGTAATTACCCATCAACTCAATATCAAATCAGGATGTCGTCCCATTCGACGAAGAAGAGAAGCTTCATCCTAGACCGACAGAAAGCCATTGACGAGGAAATCCGCAAGCTGGTGGCTGCAGGCCACATTCGAAAAGTCCATTATCCTGACTGGTTGACCAATGTCGTGATGGTCTGCAAAACTAACGGGAGCTGGAGGATGTGTGTGGATTTCACCGATCTCAACAAAGCATGCCCCAAGGATAGCTTCCTGCTGCCATGGATTGACCAACTGGTGGATGCCACATCCGATCACGAGACCCTTAGCTTCATGGATGCCTTCTCGGGGTACAACCAGATCAAAATGAACTCGGCGGACGAGGAAGCTACCTCGTTTGTGACCGAGAAGGGGACATACTACTACAAGGTAATGCCATTCGGATTGAAAAACGCGGAAGTTACCTACCAGAGGCTGATGAATAAAATCTTTGAAGGCCACATCGGGCACAACATGAAAGTGTACGTGATGACATGTTAACCAAGAGCATCCGTACCACTGACCATATTGCTGACATTGTGGAGACTTTTGACAATCTTTGCTGACACCAGATGAGGCTAAACCCCCGTAAGTGCGCCTTCAGGGTCACGGTGGGCAAATTCCTGGGCTTCATGGTGATGCAGCATGGGATCGAGGCTAACCCTGATAAGATCCGAGCCATCCTGGATATGAGGTCCCCGACCAACAAGAAGGAGGTGCAGCACCTGACCGGAAGGGTGGCGGCCTTGAGCCGTTTCTTATCTAAGTCCACGGGGAGGTGTTTGCCTTTCTTTAAGGTACTGCACAAAGTCAACAGCTTTGAGTGGATACAGGAGTGCCAGAAGGCCTTCGAGGAGTTAAAGGAGTTCTTATCCACTCCGCCATTGTTATCCAAGCCAATGGGCGGAGAGGAGCTCTTTAACTCTGTGCTTGTTCATATGGATACCGATGGAACATAAAAGCCAGTATACTACACCAGTAAGGTGCTTCACGATGCAAAGACTAGATATTCTAGAGTCGAGAAAATTATCTTTGCCTTGATCATCTCAGCCAGTGCTTCAAGCCCTATTTCCAAGCTCACCCAATCGTGGTGGTCATGAATCAACCACTCAAGGCAATCCTTTCTCGTCCTAATACCTCTAGCTGGCTGGCAAAGTGGACACTCAAACTGGGGGAATTCGACCTATCATTTAGACCTAGGTCAGCTATGAAGTCTCAGGTCCTAGCAGATTTTCTGATCGAGTGCACTTGGGCGGAAGAGCAGCCAAAGGAGCTCCATGCAAATCCTTCGGATGCACAATCGAGGGAAGGGGGGAGTACTGGATCCTTCACATGGACGGAGCATCAAATTCTCAAGGAAGCGGGACAGGCCTCATCTTAGTAAGCCTGGACAGAATTATGACAGAGTATGCCCTCTGTTTCCTTTTTTCAGCCACAAACAACCAGGCTGAGTATGAAGCCTTACTATCAGGAATGAGACTGGCACGGGAACTCAGGATGAAATGCCTTAGAGTTTTCACCGACTCCCAACTAGTCTCCGGTCAAATCAAGGGGGAGTACGAGGCTAGAGATCCTACTATGTCCCGTTACTTGAGTATGGTACAGTCACAAGCCTCTCCCCTAGCCCACTTCAGTGTCAGTTACATTCCCTGGGAGGAGAATGCTAGAGCTGATGCTTTATCCCAGCTAGCCACCTTGGCTGATAGGACCTTGGGAAGAACCTACGTGGAGCATTTGGAAGCCCCAAGCATCGACGCAGTGGAAGAATCCATGCTAGTCCACCAAGAGCCTTCCTGGATGGATGTTTACATCCAATACTTCACCGCCGTCACCCTCCCAGCCAACCCCGCTGAAGCCAAGCTATTCAAGTGGCAAGTACACAAGTTTCTGATGTTCGATGGACTATTGTACCGAAGATCTTTCTCTCATCCCCTCCTCAGATGTGTTGGTCCCGCATATGCCGACTACATTCTCCGTGAGATCCATGAAGGTATTTGCGGAAACCACTTGGGGGGCAGAGCGCTGTCACACAAGGCCCTACGCCAAGGCTATTATTGGCCCACTATGCGGGAAGACGCAGACGAGCTGGTCCAGAAGTGCGATAGTTGTCAGCGGCATGCTAACATTCAACGGCTGCCAACCTCTCAGCTGAGCCCCCTGTCGGCTCCATGGCCTTTCGCCCAGTGGGGAATGAACATCTTGGGACCATTCCCTCCAACCTCTGGTCAGCGGAAGTTTTTGCTCATCGCCATCGACCACTTTACCAAGTGGGTAGAGGCTGAAGCACTGGCCAAGATTACCGAAGCCAAGGTAAGGAACTTCTTCTGGAAGCTATTATTTATCAGTTTGGACTACCCCACACACTTGTTACCAACAACGGACGCTAGTTCGACAACATTCCATTCAGAGATTTTTGTGCCGAACTAGGAATATATCAGAGGTTCACTTCTATCGGTCATCCGCAAACAAACGGAGCGACCGAAGTGACGAATCAGACAATCCTTTAAGGGCTTAGGACACGTCTGGATTATTTCGAAGGAAGATGGGGGAGGAGCTCCCGAACGTGCTGTGGGCTTATCACACGATGCCCCGAACCCCCATGGAAGAAACTCCTTTCAGCCTTATGTTCGGGTCAGAAGCAGTCATTCCAGTGGAGATTGGCATCCCTAGTCCTCGGACACAATCATACGATGAGAAGGACAATCCCAACCAGCTGAGAGCCAGCCTTGACTTTGTCGATGAGCTCTACGATCGCGCACGACTCAAAATGGCTTACTACCGACAAAGGATTGCAAGGTATTACAATGCCCAAGTTCGCCCCAGAACATTCCTCCCTAGACTTGGTCCTCAGATGAGCCAAAGTCTCCAAACCAACAGAGGGGGGAAAGTTGTCTCTCAACTGAGAAGGACCTTACCAAGTCACCGATGCACTTTATCACGGAGCATACCAGATCGAAGAACTGGATGGAAAACCTCTTCCTCATACGTGGAACGTGGACAATCTCCATCGGTATTACCAGTAAAGATATTAATATCGTAAGCTTGAGCGTGTCTCCAAAAGTGATGTTTGCTTTTCACTAACGAAAGTCCCTTCAAGCAATCCTACTTATTCAGCTCAAGCCCGACTCCGCGTCGGTACTAAAAGCCCGACTCCGCATCGGCACTCAAGCCCGACTTCGCATCGGTACAAGTCCGACTCCGTGTCGGCACTCTAACGACTCCATCGGCGCTTAAATCCGACCCCGCGTCGGCACTCTACCCCGACTTGCATCGGCATTCATGTCCGACTCGGCATCGGTACTTACGCCCAACCCTGCGTCGACACTCAGGCTCGATTAAAGGTCCGACCTCCAACCCGGTTTCATGTTGGTACATAAGCCTACGCTGGATCGGCGTTTAATGCGCCCCAATCTCAACTTCAGCCTTAAAGCTCTGGTTTCGATTTCTGCATCTTGGCTCCGGCCTCGGCACCGATGTCAAGTATCGGCCATGTCCTAACTACAGCGTCGGTTCCTAAAGGGGATCTACGATCTCGGCCCCAACCTCGGTACTAAAATGAGCACGCAGAATCTTGAAGATTAACAAAAAGTTGCTTTTTATTGATTGTTAAACATCTTACAAAATTTCCGGCTCTTGCCGGGCCTCATTACAAAAAAAAAACCTCAAGGCTCAGCCGGAGCTTGGCCATCATCCTCGGGAGCCTTGTCTGGCTCCAGCTCCTCGATTCCCTCGAGACCGTAGAGTCTTCATATTTTATCCTTGCAATCCTAGAATCCACCATTATACGCGAAGGCAGTGGTCTCAGCTAGCTCCTCGTCGTAAGCGTCAGACTTCCTAAAATTATCTACAGCCTCGGCGGCCTTCTTCTCAGCCACGGTCACCGCCGCCTTCAGCTCGGCTATCTCGGCATCGGATCGGTGGGCGATTTCCTCGGCATTCTCGGCCCGCTCCTCGGCCGCTTTTATTTCCACGGTGGCAGAGTGCAATCGGTGCTTCAGTAAGAAAACTTCCGTTTCTGCCATATTTTGCTTCTCCTCTGCCACCTTTTGTTTTTCGTCCGCCACCTGAGCATTATAAAGCTCATTGGCCGCCTAGCGCTGAGCCACCTCAAGCACCTCCTCTGCCCTTTCAGCCCGGGCTAGATTTCTGAATCGGGCAGCCTCAGCTTCAGCCTCAGCCCTTTGTGCCCGGGCCACCTCCGCTTGGGCTGCCTCATTCTTTTCTGCTCTGGCCTTGGCTTGACTGGCGTTTTCCTGCAGCTGGCTGAGGGTAGCCTCGGCCTGGGATAAAAGACCTCGGACGACAGCCAAAGAATTTATCGCCTGAACCAAAAATTATTTGGGTTAAGTAGAGGAAAATGAAGTCCTTGAAATTGATAGGGGAAGAACACTTACCCAGAGGTGAGCCACAGACGCTTCCCGGAAGAAGACAAAGGTCCCTTGGTTCTGAAGGACACTCTGAAGCTTAGGTACATGGATCTGAGTGTTAGCCCAGATGGCAACCCAAGAGGGGGGGGTGAATTGTGTTCTTTAAAAATTAAGCCTTTTAAAATAATTTAAACTATTGATGAGAGGATATAAACAATTAATTCAAGTTAAAGCACGATAGCAAGAGAGAGAGATAAATAAGCACGGCAAACACAAAGATTTTATAGTGGTTCGGTGAATCCAACACCTACGTCCACTCCCAAGATTCACTTGGGTCCACACTATAATCTTCTCGATTACAGTCAAGTTGTTTTACAAGCTCACAATCAAACTTGTTTTTTTCCGGGATCACAACGAACCCAGCCGGTTTTATACGGGCTCACCAGCAAAAACCCAACACACAAGTTATCCAGCTTGTACCGAGGTAAGACTACCTCCACTAGTTCAATCCCTGATTGAATTAGCAAACACAAGATAAAATATGAGTTTAATACAAAACAGCTCCTTTTGAGCAGATATTTCAAAATAAAATAAGGTTTAGAAAGCCTGTTTAGAATTTGAGTGCAGGCTTTTCTTCTTTTCCTCAACTCCTTTGAAGTGTGGAATCGGGCCTCAGCTCAGATTCTTCACGGATTGAATATTGGAGTTGATTTGAGCTTTTCTCCTTTCTTTGAACGTGAAAATCTCTTGATTTGCTCTTGAATGGCTCTTGGATTTTCTTCTAAAACTTTCTTGGATTGATGAACTTGAACACAGATGAAGTCTCCTTTGATTTCACTCCTTTCTTTCACTCTATTTTTGAATCTCGGATTTTTTCAAATGACGCTCTATTTTTTCTCTTTTTCTGAAAGATTTTTTCTTTTTCTCTCTTGATTTGTATTTCTATCTTTTGATTTGAAAACGGCCTCTCTATTTATAGATTCTGCAAAAATATAGTCGTTAGAGTAGAAGAAAATAGCCGTTAAGAGAAAATCTTACCGTTGCGCTGAGTTGGGGGAAAATTCCGTTCCTAGATTTGCTGGATCTCGACCCAGATTTGTTGGAGTCGGCTTTAGGCGAGTCGGCTCGAAGACGCGATACCAAAAATAGAAACATTCAGAAAGTTAAGGGTCGACTCAACAAAAATAAGGTGTCGACTCCTGACAGTCGGGGGTCGACTCATGAAAAGCAAGGGGTCGACTCGAGAAGTGCTCAGAAAAATTCTCTGGTGTCTGAGCGGAGTCGACTCGCACAGTCATGGAGTCGGCTCGACAAATCGGGGGTCGACTCTTGAAATCACAGGGGTCGACTCGAGAAAAACAGACATTCTGTATACTGAGTGGAGTCGACTCTGAAACTCTAGAGTCGGCTCCGGAACGTATCAAAAATCAAAGAATTTTCTGATTGACTTTGAAATTCGTTCCAGATTCATTTTAAATCAATTTTTGACTTGAATATAATAAATTGACATTAAGAATCAATTCAAGAATGTTCCAAAAACTCATTGATTGAAATATGAAGTATAAAAATTTCTTTTTGAAAGCTTAAACATGGAGCTTGAAGTTACTTTCAAATTGATTAAAGTCATACTTAACAAACTCATTGATTGTTAAATAAATTCATTGCTCATGTAAATAAACTCATTGCATCTTTTAATATACTCATGGCTTTTGGTAATCATCAAAATCAATAAGATTGGGGCAACAATTTCTCAACAATCTCCCCAACAATCTCCCTTTTTGATGATGACAAAAACATTGAGTATATGCATGATTGATTTGAAGAATTTATTTTATTTTCATAGTTAGGCTCCCCCTGAATGAGGTAGCTCCCCCTATGAAACTCAAATAAATATCCCATTCTTCCTTATACACTTAATGTCAAATTATCATCTAAATTGCATTTTCATTCATATGTGCCATTCATTTCTATGCATATAATATAAAACTCTCCCCCTTTTTTGTTATCAACAAAAAGGTAGAGAAGCATCAAACACAATCACATTCAGATAAGATATTTTAATATGAACTGAGATTCATTGATAAATAAGAGAAGTACATTCAAACTCAAATTCATTGAACATTCAAAACTGACTTTCATTACATCATTATAAAACATAATATAAATTTCATTACATTGCAAAGACTAAACATCCATACATCAAAAATGAGTCCTTACAATCCTAGTTAAATGATCTACAATATTCTTCATTCCATCAGTTTGAATCTTGACATAATCTTCAGTCTTTCATCCACAAAAGTGCAAGCAGTTAAAATTTGTCTTGAAGCTCGCATTGCACTTTGCATAAGTCTCACCATCTCCACAAATGTCTTTAAGTTCTTCAAAAATATTCTTTAAATCACCACTTAAAGACTCAGTAGAAGAGCTAAGAGTAGATTCAATCTTGGTGATCCGATCATCTAATGAGTAAGAGTTTCTTTAAGATTCATAAATTTATTTCAAACTCAGTTTCATTTATTTTCTTGATCATCAAGAAGACTTTGAGCTGCTTAACTGAAGATTCGAAAAACAACTGATGAAGAAGATGGCTGATCAAACAAAGCAGGAGAAGGGGCTGGAACAGGAATAGAAGAGCTCGGAGGCACAGGTGATGAATGTCTAACAGAAGGTCCAGGTGCCTCAACATCGGCTCTATCTTCCAACTCCTTTCCTTTCCCATCTACCATCTTTCTTCACAAATCCCATCTATGAATAGTGGCCAAGCTATAGTAATCAGTGTGTCTTAAATTTCTCATTGGCTCACTATCGGAAATGATTATCCCTTGGCTTTGAAAAATCTTAGTTAAATCATGCCATAGGGTAGACTTGATTTCCTCTTGCTCCACAGTCAGCAATGTACCAAATATCATATTCGGAAGATTGATAGGTTTCCAGTCACTATGCATCCATACAAAAATATCTCTCTCAGATACATAATCAAATCTCCCAGTTTTAGGGAATAGAATCCTACTACAATGTTATGGAGAAGTCTTAATTCTAAGGATAGTTGATTTGCGGACTTCTTCAAAACCAACAATTTCATTTAACAATCTTGACAAAGCTGGGCTCTATCATCAGGAAAATGTAGAAGGCCAGACACTGGAAGATTCAAAAGTCTGAGAGTAAATCCACTGTCACTCTATTTCCTCTAACATGCTACCAAACCATTATCTCCTCTTGACAGATTTTTATAAAATTCTTTAACCAAGGCTGGGTAGGTTGGGCAATCTAAGAACAATTTTCTCCCATCCCATTTCAATTAACTGTCTTCCACAAGAAAACCTTCTGCCTCAAATAATTCAAAATCACCTTTCTCCCGTTGTAATCACTCTATCGGCTAGACGATCTACCTGAGATGTGGCCGCAGCAGGAGAAGCACTCGGAGTTGAAGAGGATGAGTGGAATCCATGCTCGGAGAGGTTCACGAGCGGGACGCCTCACGTCTTCTTCACGCCTTCTTTCTTTCACCCGGCCGCACCAAGGCTAGAACCACGGGTTTTAGGTGCCATTGATTTATTGGAAAGTTAATCAGGGGTTTCTAAGGATTTGGAAGGTTGGAAAAATTTTGGAGAGAGTATTTTGAAGATTTGAGAAGATTGAATGAATGAGCGAGTCGACTCTGCCCTAGATAAATCGACCTGGGACCACTTCGAGTCGGCTCCCGCAAAGTGGGGTCGACTCCGGGTAGTCACAGAAACTATCCCGAAGTGGAGTCGACTCGCACAGAGAGGGGTCGACTCCAGAGTTTCAGCAGAAACATGGAGTCGACTCCGATACTCACCGAGTCGGCTCCGAGACCATTTCAGAGCAAAAACATAATGTTTCAGAAATCTGAAATGTGTCCGGATATTGATCATAAAAATTGATAAAATAATCATTGGATTTTAATAGATCAATTAGATATGAATTCTAGATAAGATTTCCTTAAAGATCAAGGATTTGAAAGAATTTAGATAAATTTCCTTAGGGGTTTCAAATTCATTCTAATGGATCACAAATCCCTAACTCTCCTCTAAGATAACAGAATCTTTCTTCTCAAGGGTTTTGTAAATATATCAGCTAATTGATCTTCAGTATTAACATAATCAAGACATATTTCTTATTGCTACATGTTCTCTTATAAAATGATATCTAATTTCTATGTGTTTTAGTTCTAGAATGTTGAATTGGATTTTTTGTTAGATTAATTGCACTTGTTATCACATTTTATAGGTGTTTTATCAAGTGTGATACCATAGTCTTCAAGTTGTCGCTTAATCCATAGGATTTGAGCACAGCAACTTCCAGCTGCAACATATTCAGCTTCAGTAGTTGATAATGCAACTGAATTTTGCTTTTTGCTAAACCATGAGATTAAGTTACTTCCTAAGAATTGGCATGCACCACTTGTGCTTTTTCTATCTAACTTACATCCAGCATAATCAGAATCAGAATATGCAATTAATTTAATGTTGAGTCTCTAGAATACCATAAACCTACATTTTTTGTTCCACTTAAGTATCTTAGTATTCTTTTAACAGCAATTAAATGTGATTCTTTAGGTTCTGATTGAAATCTAGCACATAACAAACAGCAAACATTATATCTGGTCTACTTGCAGTTAAGTAAAGTAGGGATCCGATTATACCTCGATAATACTTTTGATCAACCTTCTTACCTTCTTCATCTTTGTCCAGCTTGCATGAAGGACTCATTGGAGTTCCGAGGGGTTTCATTGATTCCATACCAAACTTTTTGAGTAGTTCTCTTGTGTACTTGTTTGGTTGATGAAAGATTCCCTCTTTTTTTGTTTGATTTGGAGTCCAAGGAAGAAGTTGAGTTCTCCCATCATGCTCATTTCAAATTCACCCTGCATCAACTTAGCAAATTCTTGACATAGAGAATTGTTAGTAGCACCAAAAATAATATCATCAACATATATTTGAACTACTAATAAATCTTTACTTTTCTTTTCAAAAATAATGTTTTATCAACATTTCCTCTTATAAAATCATTTTCAATTAAGAATTTACTTAATCTATCATACCAAGCTCTAGGTGCTTGTTTCAAACCATATAATGCTTTGTGCAATTTAAAAACGTGATTTGAAAATTCATGATCTTCAAAACCTGGTGGTTGTTCTACATAACTTCTTCATTTATAAATCCATTTAAAAAAGCACTTTTTACATCCATTTGAAATAAGTTAAAATTCATGTGACATGCAAATGCAAGTAATAGTCTAATGGCTTCTAATCTAGCTACTGGTGCAAAGGTTTCATCAAAATCAATACCTTCTTCTTGATTATATCCTTTTGCAACTAATCTAGCTTTGTTTCTAATTACTATGCCATTTTCATCTAGTTTATTTCTAAATACCCATTTTGATCCTATAACAGAATGATTTTAGGTCTTTCTACTAATGTCCATACATTATTTCTAGTAAATTGATTTAATTCTTCTTGCATTGCTAACATCCAATTATTATCTTTTTCAGCTTCTTCAATAGTTTTAGGTTCAATTTGTGATACAAATGCAAGATGATTACTAATATTTCTCATAGATGATCTAGTTCTTATTCCTTGAGATGGATCACCTATAATCAATTCCTTAGGGTGACTATAAGCATATCTCCAATCTCTAGGAAGATCTATATCATTATGATTAGTGTTAGTATCATCATCCTTAGGTGAATCATTATCTTTAGCTTCTTGCTCATGATCTGAAGATACATCAATATTTAATTTTTCAAGATCTTTTCAATTATGTTTGTATCTTCCTCATCATCAAACTTTTCGGAACGAGTTGCTAAAGATTCATCAAAAACTACATGAATGGATTCTTCAACAACTAAAGTTTTCTTGTTAAATACTCTATATGCTTTACTAGTTGTTGAATATCCTAAGAATATTCCTTCATCAGATTTAGCATCAAATTTGCCTAAATTATTTTTACCATTATTATGAACAAAACATTTACAACCAAATGCATGAAATATTTAATATTGGGTTTTCTTTTTGCCATAATTCATAAGGTGTTTTCTTTAAGATTGGTCTTATTAGGGCTCTATTTAAGATGTAACATGCTGTGTTAATAGCTTCCGCCCAAAAGTACTTTGGTAGGTTACTTTCACATAGCATGGTACGGGCCATGTCTTCTAGAGTCCTATTTTTCCTTTCAACTACACCATTTTGTTGTGGGGTCCTAGGTGCAGAAAAATTATGATTAATACCATTTTCAGCACAAAAATTTTCAAATAAGTGATTTTCAAATTCAGTTCCATGATCACTTCTTAGAGACACTATGGTAGTGTTTTTCTCATTTGTGACTTTCTTGAAGAATTTCAGGAATATCGAGAAAGTCTCATCTTTGTGAGCTAAAAACATTACCCAAGTGTATCTAGAGTAATCATCTACAATCACAAGACCATATTTCTTTCCTCCTAGACTTGTGGTTCTAGTTGGTCCAAAAAGGTCCATGTGAAGTAGCTCTAATGGCCTAGAAGTTGAAACAACATTTTTAGATTTGAAAGAACTTCTTGTTTGTTTTCCAAATTGACATGCATCACATATTTTGTTGTTTTCAAAATCTATTTTAGGTAGCCCTTTAACTAAATCCATTTTAATTAGTTTTGAAATTAGGTGTGTGCTTGCATGACCTAATCTACGATGCCACAACCAACCAATTTCATTCATATTAGCATTATCAGCAATTAAGCAATGATCACTCATAGATAATTTTCTAGATCAACCAAGTAAACATTGCCATGTCTATAACCAGTAAATACAATGCTATTATCAATGGAATTAGTTACAGTGCATAGAGAAGTTTCAAATGATACTTTAAAATCTTTATCACATAATTGGCTTATACTAATTAAGTTATGCTTCAAACCATCAACATAAAGTACATTATCAATAAATGTGGATGGAGTTATACGGATTTTACCAAGGCCCATAATTTGACCTTTACCATTATCGCCAAACGTAACAACTCCTCCTTTCTTTTCTTCAAGGGTGATGAATTCTTCTTTGTCACCCGTCATATGTCTTGAGCAGCCACTATCAAGATACCACTTTCTCTTTGATCTTTTGGCCACAAGACATTCCTGCAATAAAATCAAACTTTATGTTTAGGTACCCAAGCTTTCTTGGGTCCTTCATGGTTAGTAACAAATATTGTTCCTTTCGGAACCCATATTTTCTTCCTTTAAATTTAAATTTTATTTGGTTTTTGTAAATTACATTCAAATGATTTATGTCCTTTTGATTACATTTAAAACAAGTAATATTACTTTGGTTAGCACGTACAAAAATTTTTTCAAAGATTTTTGTTTTCTAATGTTATATCCTAATCCAGCTTTGTCAAAAACTGCTTTTTGACTTTCTAAAATCATGTTTAGTTTAGTTGAACTTAAGGTGAATTTATCAACAATATCTTTGTATTTTTTAACTTCTTTCTTTAGAAATTTATTTTCTCATGCTGTTCATTTAGATAGAGTTTGATTCTTTTTTCTTTTATTAGATTTTCATTTTCAGATTTTAGTAATTAATTTCATGAGTAAAATCATCTTTTCTTTAAGAAAATTTCTTTTTATCTTTTAAATCTTTAATTGCAAGCATTTCATTTTTCTCTTTAATTAAATTTAGTTTTCAGTTTTCAAGATTTATATTTCTTTTTCAAAATTTAAAATCATCTACAAGTTCATTGAAGCTTCAAATAATTCATCAAAAGCAAATTCATCACAAGGGTTTTCGGAACTTACCTCATCGTCGTTCGCCATAAAACAAATTTGCAACTTCTTTTTGTTCTTCTTCTTCGGAAGAAGATTCTTCACTGTCGCTCCAAGTTGCCATAGCCTTTCTTCTTTTTCTTGTAGGCTTTTTCAATTAGGACAGTCATATCTAAATGCCCCGGTTTTTACATTCATAACAGTCAAGGGGTCTTTCTCTTTGTCCTTGTCCTTATTTTTATCCTTTTCTCCTTCCTTCCATTTCCAAATTTCTTTTTGTGGAAGGGTTTCTTTCTCCTCATAAATTTCTTAAATTTTCTTGCTAGAGAGCTGTCTCTTCATCATCATCCTCATCATCGCTGCTGCTTTCTTCCTTTTGCAGCTTTGAGGGCAATTGTCTTCTTCTTTTGTTATCCTCCTTCACATGTTGCTTCATTGTCAAGCTCATGGGTCATAAGGGATCCAAGAAGCTCTTCCAAAGGTAAAGTGTTGAGATCTTTGGCTTCTTGATGGCTGTCATTTTGGCTTCCCATGATCTTGGTAGTGACCTAAGAATTTTGCGAACAAATCAGAGTTAGTATAGGTTTTTCCAAGACTTTTCAAACCATTACAATATCAGTAAATCTAGTATACATGCATGTGATGGTTTCAGATTGTTCCATGCTAAACAATTCATATTTATGAACAAGTATTTAATCTTAGATTCTTTACTTGGTTGGTTCCCTCATGGGTAACCTCTAATCTATCCCAAATCTCTTTGCGGAATTACATGTGAGATTCGATTAAATTCATTAGCATCTAAGAGAATATAAAACATTCATGGCTTTAGCATTAAGCTGTGCCATCTTCCTATCATTATCATTCCAATCCCTTTCGGGCTTAGGAACTAGTGCCATCAATAAGTGTGTGGGTGTACTAGGTCCATTAATTATACACCCCATAATTCATAATCAGAAGCTTGAATGAATATCCTCATTCTTGCTTTCCAATATGAATAGTTGAACCATTAAATAAGGGAGGTCTATTCGTAGAATGACCTTCAGCAAAATGACCAACTTGTGTTGCCATTTGGATCTTTAGCTCTTGATCGTGATCAATCAAATTCAAATGAGCACAAGCTCTGATACCAATTGTTGGCCCAGATGGCAACCCAAGAGGGGGGGGGTGAATTGGGTTCTTTAAAAATTAAGCCTTTTAAAATAATTTAAACTATTGATGAGAGGAATAAACAATTAATTCAAGAAAGCACGATAAAAGAGAGAGAGAGATAAGCACGGCAAACACAAAGATTTTATAGTGGTTCGGTGTATCCAACACCTACGTCCACTCCCAAGATTCACTTGGGTCCACACTATAATCTCCTGATTACAGCCGAGTTGTTTTACAAGCTCACAACTCAAACTTGTTTTCCCGGGATCACAACGAACCCAGCCGGTTTTACACGGGCTCACCAGCACAAAACCCAAACACAAGCTATCCAGCTTGTACCGAGGTAAGACTACCTCCACTAGTTCAATCCACTGATTGAACTAGCAAACACAAATAAAATATGAGTTTAATACAAAACAGCTCCTTTTGAGCAGATATCAAAATAAAACAAGGTTTAGAAAAGCCTGTTTAGAGATTTGGTGCAGGCTTTTCTTCTTTTCTTCTTTTCCTCAACTCCTTTGAAGTGTGAATCGGGCCTCAGCTCAGATTCTTCACGGATTGAATGTTGGAGTTGATTTGAGCTTTTCTCCTTTCTTTGAATGTGAAAATCTCTTGATTTGCTCTTGAATAGCTCTTGGATTTTCTTCTGAAACTTTCTTGGATTGATGAACTTGAGCACAGATGAAGTCTCCTTTGATTTCACTCCTTTCTTTCACTCTATTTTTGAATCTCGGATTTTTTCAAATGACGCTCTGTTTTTCCTCTTTTTCTGAAAGATTTTTCTTTTTCTCTCTTGATTTGTATTTCTATCTTTTGATTTGAAAACGGCCTCTCTATTTATAGATTCTGCAAAAATATAGCCGTTAGAAACAAAGAAAATAGCCGTTATTGAAAAAACCGTTGGCGCTGAGTTGGCATTCAGAAAAAATCACGCCCAGATTTGTTGGAGTCGACTCCATGCTTTAGGCGAGTCGGCTCGAAGACGCGATACCAAAAATAGAAATATTCAGAAAGTTAAGGGGTCGACTCAACAAAAATAAGTGTCGACTCCTGACAGTCGGGGGTCGACTCATGAAAAGCAAGGGGTCGACTCGCGAAGTGCTCAGAAAAATAACTCTCTGGTGTCTGAGCGGAGTCGACTCGCACAGTCATGGAGTCGGCTCGACAGAATCGGGGGTCGACTCTTGAAATCACAGGGGTCGACTCGAGACAAACAGACATCTCTGTATACTGAGTGGAGTCGACTCTGAAACTCTAGAGTCGGCTCCGGAACGTATCAAAAATCAAAGAATTTTCTGATTGACTTTGAAATTCGTTCCAGATTCATTTTAAATCAATTTTTGACTTGAATAATAAAATTGACATTAAGAATCAATTCAAGAATGTTCCAAAAACTCATTGATTGAAATATGAAGTATAAAAATTTCTTTTTGAAAGCTTAAACATGGAGCTTGAAGTTACTTTCAAATTGATTAAAGTCATACTTAACAACTCATTGATTGTTAAATAAATTCATTGCTCATGTAAATAAACTCATTGCATCTTTTAATATACTCATGGCTTTTGGTAATCATCAAAATCAATAAAATTGGGGCAACAATTTCTCAACAATCTCCCCAACACTGAGCAATCGTCCGCTCAGCCCAGCGGCTGTGATGCAACAGGATTGATTGGAAGGAATGTGCGTCGGTCTCGCCTTCCTCCACAGCACCGGCAGATGCTGGAGCCATTGGTGCTGGATCAGATGCCGGTGGTGCCTCTTCCACACTTCAGCCTGTGGAGGCTTCTCTGCCACCGCCTCTTTGGTGGATAGGGCAGCTTCTGGAACTGGCCCTATGGCCGAGCCGGTTGGCTCCACCTCAGGAGCAGCAGGTGGTGGCGGCGGCGCTTCGGCCCTCTGCTCTGGAGGAGTGTTGGTCAAGTCGATGGGAGATGAGGGCAGCGCTGGTGAAGGTGATCGAGGCCGTCTCCTTTCTTCGGCTTCATTTCTTCCTAAGGCTCCTCCGGCCTCGACTCTTTTAATGACTTTGATTTTGGCCCTCTTCTCGGCAGGGGCTCCATCCGCTCGGGCCCTTCTCTCCTTAGCGGCGGCCTTTCTCACTACTTGAAGCGATGGTACCATACCTGCATAAGCCAAAGGATTAAAAAAAAAGAGAAGAGGAGAACAGATGAAGGGATGAAAAGTTGTGGCTGCTCACCATCGCCAGGAATAAGGCCTGCTAGCCGAAGATTCTCCTCGGCTAGCAGCTTGTTGCATTGAGGGATGTCGACAGTGATCAACTGTCCGAACGCCTCTTAATCTCTTAGGAGAATTGTCGGGTCCTTGTTTGGCTCGGTGTCGAAAATTCCCCACTCGGTCCTTACCCCCTTAACTTGGGCGAAGAAAAACCTATCTTTTCACCATTTGATGGAAGTGGGAAGATACAACTTAAGGGTTCTGGCTGGTCTGGGGGCAAAGGACCACCATCCCGATTGTTTCCAAAGGGTATAGAAACAACGGAAAAGAGAAATCCTAGCCTCTATCCCATGAATGTGGCATAATACTAGGAAACTGATGATAGTCTGAATGGAATTCGGAACTAATTGAGCCCAAGATAAGGAATATCTGTCTAAAAGGTTAAGTATGAAAGGGTGAATAGGAAGGCGAAGGCCGGCCTTGAGTAGGTCTCATAAAGGGCAACCCTACCAGGATAAGAGGAGGTTACCCTATCCTCGGGAAAAGGCCGGTATAAGCGGAGGTCAGTAGGGATTTGGTAACAAGCCCTGAGATTGATTATCTCTTGGGCGGTCATGACAGAGGCAGTCCCTTGGGAGACTGCGTCGCAAGGGAAGATGGGCCGGCGACGGCCGGACGATGCTGGATGGGAGCCCGTCCGGCGGCTGGGCGATTCCCGGAGGGAAATCGCTCGGCGGCTCGCCGCTGTTCCATTGGGGCACCCTCTGCGGAGGTGGACCAGCTGAGCGCAGGAGAAGAAGAGGGCTGTGGAAGGTTGGGGGAATAACCCCCGGAATCAGAGATCGAACACGTAAGAGATGAAGAGGCCATGGAAATAGAACTAACCTGAAGGATTTGAGAACTGAGAATCAGGGACGAAGAGCTCGGGTGGTGAAAGATGAACAGGCTCGAGCAGGATCAGAACGGGGAAGAAGGCAAAGGCAGTGAAGGCGGCTCGGATCAAGAATGATCCCCTTTTATAGTCTCTTCTTTTCAAATTGTCCCGCCTGGTTCACTTCAGCCACATGCCTGCTTGCCACTGGAGATTGTTATGGCAACCACCCGGAGCGCAGAACGCGAAAGGCACTGCCAATGACGGGATGATAGTGACCTCACCGCAATGATGTGCCCGCCTTTCCGCAGCCCGGCACTCAAGGGAAATCCCTCTCGATCTCAACGATCGGGACGGACGAGATGATGGCGTTGCAGCATCCGATGCATCATTAAAGAAGGAACGACCCTTGGAGATGCATGGCATTCGAGGATCAGCCACTGGGTGATAAAATGCCCCCTTTCGCTGGTGAGTGCATGCTCACCCATCTCAGGGGCGGAGGGGCATCTGATATGGCTAATCATGCCCCCAGATGGTACGGTAACATCCCGCACAATTTTTGAAGCAAAGTAATGATTTCAGCTAGTCTCAGCACCGGCCCCGGCCTTGATCTCGGCTTCGGCCTCCCGGCTTCGGACTCCCGGCTTCGGCTTCGATCCCCGCCTCGGCCTCGGGTCTCGCCTCGCATGCTATCGGTTTATAGTTCTAGTCGTGAAATCAACTCCAAACATTGAACATGATAATTTGAAACACCCCAGAAACTGCCGCGTAGCTCGCTCACCCGCTTTTTTGTTAGGATCACGAACAGTTACGGATACTGTGTGCAGTTGCCAATATTCACGGCACACGTTTAGCAGCTGTGCATCCACCTACGGAGCCAATCATAACGAAAGATTGAATTTGACTATTATCTACAAAGGGTAAGGACCTCCGAACATGTATATAAAGCCCCTGACTCACAATGAAGAGGGGGAGCTTCTCTCATCCTAATTCCTATTGTCCAAATCGCTGACTTGAGCATTGAAGGATTTCCATCGAAACCATCGGTTCGGAACTTTTCTTGCAGGTTTCCGACCAAGAGAAGGTCATCTCTTGGAAGCATGTGAATCCCTTTTTTCGCATATGATACATCCGATTTCTTAATTTGCTTGTCGAGGATAACATTTTTCAACAACGATAACAATTTTAAGAACCAGCTGCTGCATTATGAGATGAGAAGCAACGCTCCGAGTGCCAACGTGAAAGCATGCATAAGGGGCAAAGCTCAGTGATCATAAAGACACATTGTTGAGAACATATAACTCGTTTGATGTAACAAAGATGAACTTAGAAGTCAGCACGTCTTTTAGTAAGCAATTTCAGAGATATTCCTAAAACCAGTGAACTCTAATAAAACTCAGTGACAAGTCCAAGAGATATCATTTCTCCACCAAAAAACCAGTGACTGTAAAATTTCACTCAACAAGTCATGACAATATTTACAGACCAAAGATATATACAGGAATTTCTCTTTCTTCTCCTCTTTTTTTTTTTTTGATTTCTTTTTCTCCCTCTTTTGCACTCTCTGAAGTTTAACTTTTCCTGCCATCTTTTCCTGCAAATGCCTATAGGTGAAAAGAGTCTCCACACAACATGGAGCAAATTTGATTACTCCAGGACCTGCAAAAAATGAAGACAAATAACAACAAATGTTTGCAGTATATTGGTTTATACATGTCAAGCATGGCTTGTATTCTGCAACATGGTTACCTATGAGGCAGCTATATTCTTGTGATAGTGAAGATTGGATTGCTCATTTGAGCAGCATACTTCAAGAATTATCATCATCATCTTCATCTTCATCATGCATATCCTGAGGAACTTCATAGCGGGGCCTATTGAATTTCTCTCGAAGCTGCTTTATGGGAATGAAGTCCCCTGCTGTATCCATGCCATAAAACAGGAATGAAATATAAGGGTGATCAAACCTGTCCTGCATGTCACGAGAGTAAAGCAAGATTAAGTGAAAAAAAAAAAAATTCTTGAGTTAACAAATTGTTTCCAACAGACATTTCTAGTTACCTTGTCTGGATGGTCGATGTCTAAAAGATTCTCCTCTGGAACTGGCAAACATCCATTGAGGGTACATAATAGTGAGGCATATGAAAATAATAATGATATGAATAAAATATAAGTATTAAGGCATATGAAAAATAATAACGATATCAATACAATAGAAGAATTGAAAACTTGATCAATAATAATATAACCCCCCACAGATAACAATAACCACTATACTGGAGATACTGCTGTTCTTTTTTTTTTTAAATTTAAGAAGGCTTAAGCACCAAGATGCTTTTCTTTTCTTTTCTTTTCTTTTTTACTGATAGATGCGGTGCTAAATTTTCAACATTTTTAAAATTTTTAAACACATGAAAATTGCTAGATAAAAAGCCTTCTATTATATTTCTCAAATACAGTCTTCTAAAAACATGTGCCATGGGAAGGACAGACACTTGTAATGGAGATTGCCTCCCTTCCAGAGTAAACCTCTACTAAGTTTACAAGAAATGTTTCAAGTTTAAGTTGAAAAATATAATCCTTTAATTAAAGTAATAACTATTGAAATAACACTAGAAATATATGACCCATCCTACAAACCCAAACCGCAACTGACCTGCTTTAAGCAGGTTTGGGTTTGGCATAAATGGGTTGGGCTATAAATAAATTGTTTCGACCAAACCTGTTTATTAAATAGGTCAAATTCGGAGTCCCAACCTGTTTAATAGATGGATCATTTAGCCCCTGCTTAACTTGATAAAAGAGACCCGTTTAACTTATTTACAACCTGTTCAACCTATTTAAAACCATTTAATTTGATTCAACTCGTTTATTAAACTGGTTAAACAGGTCAGGTTGGGTTAACTGTTTAATAAAATGGTTAGGTTTCAGGTTTCTATTTTGGCCTCTTTAATAAATAGGCTGAGTTCAGATTGATACATACTTGACCCAATCAGCAACTGATCCGACCTGATTACCACCCTCACATTAAAATGTAGCCGCCATCCATCACACAAATCTTCTTCTTTCCCTCCCAGAATGGAGATATCTCCTACATTCAAGCTAATGAAGTAAGACCTGGCTGTAGTATGACCAACTAGGTGATTATATACCTCTCCTTGACCAAATCCAATCCTTAACTCCTGCTAGAATTCAAGGCAGAGGCAGAGATCTTGCAAGAAGTTATTACTAGTGTAAAAAGATCAGCCAGCATTAGTTTGGCTAGTAGACATCCCCACCATACCTCTCCTTGACCAAATCCAATCCTTAACTCCTGCTAGAATTCAAGGCAGAGGCAGAGATCTTGCAAGAAGTTATTACTAGTGTAAAAAGAACAGCCAGCATTAATTTGGCTAGTAGACATCCCCACCATATTTCTCATGGTATTATTGTACTGAAAGGAAGGTTTTGAAATGCCAGATTCCTTTTAAAAAGTGGAGTAATGTAACAAGGAAGAGTGAACTGTGAGAATTTCCATGCATCCTTCATATTGACAGAAAGGATGGATTCAATTTACCTGAGTCTGGTGATCCATGAATCAGTTGGTACACTGGCATGTTAGAAACGTGGCAGAAAGAAATACTTTGTTTGTGGGTATATCATCGTCTTAAGTCTGTTCATGTTTTCTCTTGGTCATATATCAGTGTCTAATCAATTTCAGATCAAACAATGAGGATCTTTCTCAGATCTTTTAGCTTCACTGCATAACTAACAAATCAAGAAGCCTACAGGGGATGATGAGAAATGAAGAACATAAAGTTTGGATTTTTTTCAGGCCAAGAGTAACCACTGCTGCAATCCAAACGCATGCTTCCATGAAATTCAAAACTAATAAAAGAAACCATAGTCATTGGGCATTTATGATATACTATCTTTTAACCAGGTCCAGAATACAAGTGCCAGAAACAAGACAACTGAAAAATCAAAGCATGTGGCATCATATTCTGAGGAAAGAAGCATTTTTTTTTACCATATGCAACAAGCAAGTTTGGATCTGCATGCACATCAACCAAGACCTGCAAAGAACAATAGATGTCAATGGTGCAATCTGCATGCCTTGCATGAACATAAACAGGATGAATAGCCTCCTTCCCCTTGGAAAAGTTCATTGTACAGCATAAATGCATGTGCATTTGAATCAATAAATATAGCTGCCTAAAAGTGCATATCAAGACAAGCAATTTGCTGCCTGACATCATGGGGTTCCTATGAATCAGTGAAATATTTGAAAAAGCTCTTATAGGCATTAAGTCAAAAGTATCATGTCATGATATAACTACAATGTTTACAACTCTACATGAAAGAAAGGGCTGCTTATTCAGACAACCATAATATCAGTATCATCCTGGCTTCCTATAACACCATAATAACTTGGGAGCATGGTATGTCAGATCAATCCACACCGATGTGAAACAAGCATACCATATTGTACTGCTGCCGAACCAGTATGCAGTACAGAGGGTGTGCCAAGTATCAGTAAACCAAACCAACCACCATAGTGGCCATACCAACGTTATGCTAAGATGGTACCATACAAGATCTGATACCGAGATTGTAAATCTTACTTGGGAGTGTTCAAAATTCTTATAACATACTCTAACATCAGGACAGCTAATTTAATTCATATAAATATTTGCTTCCAAAATGATTTCAATGCAAATAATTTGTGGACGGGTCCATGTGCGTGAGAGATAGAGAGAGAGAGAGAGAGAGGATGCAAGAGTGCATTTAAATAAAAAGCTCATGAGAAACTTTTAATCAAAGATGTAAAATAGGTTACCATCAATAGTCTTAGCAGCATGGTTTTAAATAAAGATAATAGCAGATTATTTGTGGTCAAGAGAGGCTCCTTCAACTATATTTTGGGTTTAAATTTGAGGAAACACCTTGAAGACATCTGGTTGTTGCCCAGCTTGAAACTTGTCTCTCATACATGCAAAAAGATATTTAGAGGATGGGAATTTTTTCATAGAAGCCTTGACTGACTTCATGATTTGGCTCAGGCAGCCACCTAAGCTCTCTCTGAGATGAAGATTTGAGCCTTCTGGTGACCTTTTACATTTTATATCAATTACAAATTTGCCATTCCAATATAACAATTGCAGTAGCAACGACATAAATACATCAATAACTGATGGTTTGGTCCTATCAAGGCCATTATCTATGTTTGCTTCTTTCAAGTTCCCTCTAAAATATTACAAGCTCATCTTAAATGAAGTTTGACATTTTTTCAGTTTTATGGAATTTCTTCATTTTTCAAGCCAAAATAATGTCTTTTGATTTGTAAAAGAAAAATTTAGTAAGCTCAGCATTTTAAACGGATGGCAGTAATGCCATTTTATATTCTCTTACTCTTTTACTGCGAAGTGTAAACATCCCAATAATATTGCTGAGCGAGACATGATAAGAACAGAGAGAGATAGAGAGAGAGAGAGAGAGAGAGTATTCAGCACAAAGCATTAGTGTTAATATTCCTTCATTCCTCTCTTTCTTTTCTAGATATCAGCATAAAGGTTCCAGATAAACAAGACTGTACAATAATATATGATATTGCTTTTGCATCTTTTGTGCAGTTGAAGAGCATGATACTAAAAAAAAGTTCATATTAAAGCATGTTTCAAATAATCAGATAAGATGCTTGTTGGCTATATCACCAACCTGATAAAATGGCTGTTTAGGGCCTTGAGGCAACTTATCAACACGTGCAATCTCCATCCATGAACTTGATTCACAGCAGACAGGATCCATACCACAAATTACTGCTCCATAGCCTGCAACAATATATTACATGACAGGCACAATTAGCAAGATTTTGTAGGAAAAATATATGTTAATTCTTATTGAAAAATGAGACATCTACAGTCATTAATCAAAGCATCAAATGGCACTGTGCTAAAAACAAAAAGCATATCATCTATAAATCATTTAATGAATTTTCAGAGGATTAATACCTGAGCCCCAAACTTGCTCGATTAATCACATTTATTGGTCGATTACTGAGTATCATAACCAAATGGATTTGCTGCTTGGATAATTAAACATTCCTCATGCACATTCTAGATAAATAATACAACAACAACAAAGCCTTAATCCCAAACTAGTTGGAGTCAGCTACATATATTCTTTTTCTCCATCTAGCTTAATTTTGAGTCTTTTTTTATTAAATGAAAAAATTCTAAGTCTTTCTTTTTTACTTCCTCACATTCTAGATAGATAACATCTTTAAAACTGTCCAAGTTTGGTACCCAGAATTCAGAAGCTATACACTGTTCAGAAATTATAATACACATCAATTTGATTTAACATTTAAATTCTAACAGATGTAAATGATCTAAGTACTGCACAAAAATCCAAAATTATGAGGTCTCATTAAATTAAAATCTGTCAAGCTATACCTTGTTTACCTATAACTATTCTCGTAAACCAAGTGGAACACTCAGAACAGCACTCTTCTGATATTCATTGCTCCTTTAATAAAAATATGAAAAGCACAACAGGTAATAAGTGGCCTTCCATTCAGTAACAATTGTCTCTTTAGTTATTCAATAAGCAATGTAAAGTGTTATTTCCTGTTCATTAGGACAGAGTATTTTGCATGTCTGACAAATTTCAAGGAGAAAAAAAAAAGACTACATCTTGAACAAAACTATATCTTGAACAAAATTAAAAAGGTAACCCTGTTCTTAGTCAGTAATTTGATTCATCTCCTGACAATTCCAAAAAATCATAAACCACATACAGCATCAGTGCAAAATAGACAAAAATGTAAGTCATGCAACAAACACTCACCAAAAACCTTATGTCGTACTTTCTGCCCCAGTCGGAATGCATATTGTGAATTTTCATAAGCAAGAACTTTTGCTGATGCAGCCAAAGACTCAGCCTACAGCCAAAAATCATGGAACCAGTTACCAGAATTATAAGTTTCCAAGAATGGAAATGACATCAATAACACAAACCATGTGATAAATCTGCAGAGAAATCCCAAAGAAACAAGGATCTACAAAACGGAAGAAGGTAGAGGCTTCATACCTCAAGTTTGGAGATTTCATCACGCAACTCAGCAGCCACAGCATAGTTTTCACTTTCAATAGCTTTTTGCAAGTCTGCACTGCAATAATAAAGGCAAATAAAATCTATCTTCTTACATACTAGATCATAACAACAAATACTCATACAACTTCAACTAATTTTCATATTCCCCTCCTGCTATCCACAAAAAATAGATCAACATAAAAATAACAAATTATGTAGCAGAGCACATCACTCATCTGATGGTAAATTCAATGCATGATATAATGAACAAATAAGAAAACGTATCCTTATTGCTAGCAGTGTACTGTACAATAAAAAAACTCACCGCAGCCGTAAGAGATTTATGGCCTTATCCTGAGCAGCGCTCTTTGATGAACCCCTTTTAGCATCCCTTTGCTTAATTATTTCTGTTTCAATCTTCCAAGAGAAATAGGAATACAGAATGTTCGAATAGTTTATTGCTTCTCTTGCAAAAAAACAAAGTCCCTTCTATCATAAAATTTAGTACTTCAAGCCACAAGGAAGTTGGATACCTCAGCAAGCTTGTTCCTGAGCTGTTGTGCTGCATCATATTGTTCCAGATTTAGGGCATACTGCCAAGGCAATATACCACAACAGAAAAAAGCATGAAATTAAATTAAAAAGAATATGAAAAAGAAAATCAAAAGGACAACTTATGATTCACATGCAAACGGCTCCAGACAAGAAATATGTACACGTAAATAAATGGCAAGATAGCTATAAATTTAATTCGTAAACAAAAAATGAAGATATGCTGAAAATACAACAACATAAAGAATATTAAGATGAAGAACAAAAATATTGAATGAAATAGCACCTGTATTCGAGTCTCCACGTCCAACTGAAAAAAGAATATTAAGATGTCTTCATTAGCAGCCTCACTGCGCTCTATGTTTGCATCCATTTCTTTGCCATTTCCTTTAAATAGCCATGTAGCTTTGACCCTTGATCCCATTCGCTTTGTTCTAGTTGATTTAAATGGGTATGATCTCAGTGCACACTGATGCCACAGAAAAGGTCCATCCATCGAAGAGTATGTATGGATTCTGTAGAGCCTTAGATCACTTCTCAACATTGCAATTGCTCCACAGCACCCTCCATTTGCAAAGACAGGCAAACTGCTTACTGAAACACCTTGCATCATTTGGTGGAGACGAATTCCTCTGCTTGACAAGCTGCTTACAAGCTTCAATTCATCAGGCAATATTTTTGCACTGCTGAAATTCAAATTATGACCCAAATTAAATTCTTCCAGGCTATTCATGTCAAAGTGCAGAAAAGGAGGGTGGGGGGTTTGAGGGAACAACGTAAAAGGAAGCCATTCATAAAGAGTCTCCAAGAACAAAAGGCAAATTTATTAGACTTTCCTTCTCTTCTAAAGCGACCCAAAGGGAGTGTCAAAAAATCAATGGCTTCAGAAAAAGATTTATGACAACCATATTTCTCATATAATAAAATAACAAGTCTACTCCTAACTTGCATTTCAATAAGTTTATCCTGATGCAGGAACTCCTTCACTGGCTCAACACATTCCATTGAAAATTCATGAAGAATCAATTTCAAGTTTCTAAATAACTTCTAAGTAGCAAGATCCATTCTTTTGAGAAATTCACAGCACCAGTTGCTCCAATTGGGAATTAGTCATCATTAGAAAGCTTTCTGCTAGTAGATTAAATATCATTAACAAACTTGATTAGATTTTATCAGTTACATAAGACAATTTTCTGTTTCTATCAAATTCTCGAACTATTTTGAGAAGCATCATCTGTCAGTCTTCCAATGAACTAAAAATTGCAACTTCTTTTTTTCTTCTTTCAGAGAGGGAAGAAAAGAGTTTCAATACTAAATAACAGAATTAGTTAAAACCCTAGTATCAGCAGAGCTCAACTCAAACGAAGTAAATGAGAAGGTCAAAGAGGACAAGCAAGCATACCAAAGGGGCATCGATTGAAACCCTAGAGGACAAAAGATTTGCTGAGAAAGAGATCTCCGATCGATTTCTTCCAGCTTGAAATCTGAGGGTAGGGACAAAAAGCCCTAACCAACAAAGCTATAGCTACCAAATATTTTTTCACTCCAGGATATCTGTGACATAATATCCCATTGCCAAGTTGTAACGATTGACCCCATACCATATCTCTATGTCTCTATACTTAGGAAGTTCTACTAGGAATTACATAGAACATTTGACAGGCATTAACCTACAGCTAAAATTGTAACGAAAATTGGGGAGGAGGGCTGCGATTATTGTGCAGCCCATTACTTTAATAGAAAAAATAAGGAGCGACGGATTAAGATGGGGTTCTAAAATGTGTATGAAGGATTCAAAATTTATGCACGAAAGCTGAGGTGATGGATTGCTTTGTCATGTGAAAAATTGGGTGAAAAGCGACCAGAGGAAAAAAAAAAATCTATCAGTTGAAAATTAAGCAGAATTGTTCTCCAAAATGACAAATGTCCAATATATAAAAGAGGGGAAAAAAAAGGAAAGAGAGATTAATAAATTACCAAAGAAAATTTCAAGTATATCAAGGATAGAGAAAAAAGAACAAGTTTAGCTAATGAAATAATACAAAAAAAAAAAAAAAGATGATATCTTTTATATGATTTAATTGACCAATAAAATCTAACTTCAATATGAATACAAGCTTTGGCAATGGCATGTTAGTTGGATTTAGGTTTGAGTTAAAGCAAAAACAAAAGAGAGATCTGGTGAGGCGACAAGAGCGAAGGGATTGGAGGAATCGGAGAAGAGATGTCAAACCTCGAATAAAATAAAATAAAATAACAAGACAAGAACTGTTACGGTCTTACCAGGATCGCACGGAGGCGAGGTTTTTGCCGAAGTCTTCTCTGCTATCTGAAAAAAAGGTCCGGCTAGGAGATGAGAAGGGTCAAATTCTTATCGATGGTCATGCTGGCTTCAGTCCCCGACCGCTTGGATGGGGAAGCCTAACGAAGGGATATCAAGAATGTGAAAGGGTAAAGATGGAATCTAAAATATAGGAATTTACAACTTTGGACCAATGGTTTTTTAAAGCCGATCCCAAATGGTAAATAAGGAGGTTAGCATTAGATAGCTAATAGTAACGTAAAATCTCATCAGATCTCTTAAAATATGCTAAATTAAATTATGCGAAAAAGGCTAGAATGATGTATTGTATTCATCTTTAGGATCTTATACTATAAGCGAATACGAGTGAAGAAGTTAGTCCATAATAATCAACTTAAAGTAGCAATCTGGAACATAGAAATACTAGATATAGTAGATATTATGATTAGGAGAAAAATAAATATAATATGCTTATAAGAGAATAAATGGGTAGGTGAAAGATTTAGAAAAATAAAGATTAAGGATATAAGTTATATTACACTAAAAAATATAAAAATAGAAATAGAGTATGAATAATTGTAGATAGAAATTTTAGAAATTGTTTAGATGGAAGGAAATGGAGGAAAGGGGAAGGAAAAGAAGGAAAAAGGTAAGTTACTTTGTTTTGGAGGAATGTAAAAGAAAAAAGAGAAGAGAATGAGAGTAACCACCTTCCCTTATTTTTCTCGGATAATTTTATTAACTATCAAATCGGGTAACGTGAGAAATGTTTAACTTGTTTTTTTGGAAAGATCCTTTCATTCTCTACATGTTTCTCATTCCGACGGTTCATTCTTTACGCTCTATTCTTCTGGCTGCGAGCACTAGAGTTCTCGAATCACCCTCAAGAAGAAGAGGAACGTACGCATCAACGTTGAGAATAGAAGAAGAGAAGGTGAGAACATTTTCTACTGTTGCATCAGACTTTCTATAATTATTTTTGCTTAAAAAAATTTAGACAAATCTTTTCAGCTCGTTAAAAGACTAAAAATACTAATAGATTTTTTTCTCTTTTGGTTGTGCTGGAACTTTATATATGTAGTAGATCAAGTTCAAAAGAGAAACAAATCGATTTTACTACCCCTTCTTCTTCTCTTATTCCCTTGCTCTATTGTCTCTTTTTCTTTAGCGAATTCTAACAAACTTTATGATTTATTATCTCTTTTAACTTATTATTATTTTAATAAATATTATTATTTTTTAAATATTTTTCTTCTGCTATTACCCGTTTTAATTAGTGTAGAAATAGAATCTGGAGTTGATGCATTTGATTTACATTGAAAACATATTGTTATACATAGCCTTTCCTTTGTTGACAAAAAAAAAAAAAAAAAATTGAAGGTCGGATTTGTTCCTTTTATTTCACTTGCTTAAGGCTCGAGCATTAAATTGCAACAAGTAAAATTATTTTAAAGAAAAAATTTAATGATGATCTTGTATTGGAAGTTTTTTTCATCTTCTATTTGGAAACATCCTTTCTTTCAAGAGTGCTAAATTATGCTTTTAGTAGCTTTTCTAAATCTCATAGATATTAAATATTTTCTTGTTTAATTGTTTGATCATTGTTGAACTCTTAGATTGTTTCGAGTTTCTGATGGTATATTTAATTGTAAATTGAGTTCCTTTTGTGTCTTGAAAAATATTCTAAGATTTTAATTGCTTATTAGATGTTGTTCATGGATTCAAAAGTTGTTTACTAGGATTGATTTGAGTTAGTTCTATAGATTTGAGTTAGGTTTTAATTATTGCATAGATAGTCATTGTATTTATACTAAATTTTTTTCTAAACTTTATCATAGATGGTTGATCAAGAAAATTTCAAAATGAAAGCTCTCATCATGTTGCAACGTATACATCATATATGGCACTTGTACAAGTATTTTATCTTGTAGCTTATCGGTTCATGCTACAAAAGTGAAAAAATAGAAATCAACTTCCTTATAATATAGGTTTGGAAAGAGAAAAAGTTTGAAAAAAATTGATGAAAAATATTAATGGTAATGAAAGATGTTGTGATATCATTCAAATGAGACCTAGATCTTTTAGACTTATGTGCGTTAGAGATGGCAGCCTTTGACCAACACAATGAGCATATGTAGATGAACAAGTTGCAAAGTTCCTTTATATAATTAGCCATAATGTAACGAATCGTGAAATCTCTTTCTTTTTTCGTTGATTTGGAGAAACTGTTAATCATCATTTCCATAATGTTTTAAGAGCTATAATAAAATTAGAGGGGGCATATCTCAAACAACCAGATGGATCACGGATTCCTTAAAAAATACTCAATAATAATATATTGTACTCATTTTTTTAAGGTAAAAATAATTTGTTAAATTATGTTATATTAGTTAATTTATATCATATCTATTTAATAAAATTGTTTAATATCAGGATTATATTGGGGCAATTGATGGAATGCATATTCATGCAAAGTTTTTTTTTTTCTGAAGATGCTCTTAAGTATCGAGGTAGGAAAGAATACCCAACATAAAACGTGTTGGCTGCATGTTCTTTCGATTTGAAATTTACCTGTCTTGCCTGGTTGGGAAGGTACATCATTTGACTCATGAATTCTGAAAAATGCATTAAAACGATAATATCCACTTAAAATTTCAGAAGGTAATTTTGAAAAGAAAAATTATTTCATATATAATTTCTTAGAATAATATAATGATGAATAATTTAATGATAAATGCAATTCTTTCTAGGAAAATAATATCTTGTTGATGCTAGATATATGTTGAAGGAAGAACTTATTGCACCTTATAGAGAAAAATGTTATCACTTAAAAGAATACTCAAGAAATCCATTACAGAATGCTCGTGAGTTATTCAACATTCGACATGCATCTTTATGCAATGCAATTGAAAGGGCGGCATACTTAAAAAAAGATTTTCGATTATAGGGAGTACAACTGAATCGCATTAGGGTATTGATACTTTGAAATAAATTATTTTAGCATATTCTATTCTGCATAATTACTTAATAACTGCAAATTCAAATGAGAAACTTATTGCTGAGGTGGATGAAGAACTTGCAAATCGAAGCGGTTGTCTGGAGGAACATCATAACAATGTAGATGATGATGTTGATTCAACTATTGGAGAGTTCATTAGGGATTCCATAGCAGCTGATATGTGGATGGATTACATAAGATGATGTTATGATATCTTATTTGTATTTTCTTTCTTGTTTTATAACTTTGTTTAAACTTTATAGTGATATATATATTCTTGAATTTTTGTTATATACTCTTTCTAATTATTTTTTTACATAATTTTATTAGTATAAAAATTGCCAAAAAAAAAAAAGATATATGAAGCTAGAGATCCGAATGGGGGTGGAGACATACTTGCTTGGACACCTGCTATGGATGATGTTCTAATTGATGCATTTTTGCACCAACAAAACTTGGGGAATAGAGTTGGTGGAAACTTCACATTACATGCATACAACAATATATTGCAGGAGTTGGACATGTGATTTAGTAACAAGTCATTTGATAAAGGAAAGATTAAGAATCGCATAAAGTATATAAAGAATTTTTTTTCTAATTGCTATGACTTGTTTAAGAATGGAATGACTGGTTTTGCTTGGAATCCAATTATCAAAATGTGGAGCGCTGAGCCTAAAGTATGGCAAAAACTAATTGAGGTATGTAATAATATTAAAGTTTTTTGCTTAATTGATTTCTTTCATAGATTGTAAAACTTCATATTTAAATGCTTTTAACAGAGTCCATTTATATTCATTTGTTAAACTAAACCTGAAGCCACTGAGTGGATGAACAAGATCATTCCAAATTATGAAAAGTTGGTGCAACTTTATGAAGGAGATAGGGCTATAGGAGAGCATGCTGAGACAACAGCTGAAATTAGACAACGAAGAGCTAACCTTAGTGAGAAGAGTCTTGCTCATGTCATAGAAGACATTGATCATATGGTATCCCAAAATGAAGTAAATTTAGAAAGTTTTATTGTGTTGGATAACAATGATCAAATTTTTTTTGCTCCTCAAGCACATTCTCAAGTAACCTCCAAAGGAGTAACATCATCCAAGAATAAAAAATCTAAGAATAAAACATCGAAGGATGATGCATAACTTGAATTTATAAAAGAGGGATTTAAGCAGGTTGTTGAAGAAATTATGAAATCAATAGCAGACTTAACTAAATCAATATTAATGACTAACCAAAAACTCCCAATTTCTGAAAGAGAGGTCTGGGATCATTTGGTGGAGTTAGGAGTTGAGACACACAAAGTATCACCTACTTATCTATTTTTAATTCAAAAGCCCGATATGTTGATAGCTCTTCCTGGATGTTCAATTAAATAGCGCAAGGAACTATAACTGCACATGGTGTTTTGTTGATATGCCATCTTTTAGATGGTTTTGTGGTTTTTATTTTTGATTCATATGACATCTCTTAGGTGGTTATGTGAACTACATTTTTTGTTGATATATCATTTTCTTTAAGTGATTTTGTTTAAACTCATTTGGATATTATGGTTTGAATGATATGAAATATTAAATCTATCAAAGTTTTGTTAGTAATGATAATGCGGAACCAAGGTTTCAATAATGCCTATATCCCCGAACAAGACCCCCTTTAGTTTGTCATTTCCTATAATAATGGGAACAATATCCATCATTGGCCCATATAATAGGAACAGAAAACAGTGGATAATAAAAGAGAATATATAGTATTCATGCTCAAATCATTGTTCAGCAAATAAAAGAAATATTTACATTTGACGCACAGGTTTGATTTTAAAGTATATTATTTGATTAACAGTAAAAATTAAAATGGACAATTCATGCCATTGCAATGACCAGGAATGCCTGGGGTCCAGGATGTGTCCTAAGGCCTGGCTTTTCTATGGTGTGATGAAATACTACCAGGATGGAGTGGTTCCGTAGTCCTTGTCGCAAAGAGATGGTCCAACATTGAGGACGAAAGCAAACTACAGAAACAATGATTGCTATAAGTTTTAGTTTTAGTCAACTTTAGATTTGTCTCTTAGGATATCCCGAGGAATGTAGTAAGGATTTTAATTGTTCCATATAACACTATTACAGTCATGGTGATTTATCTTTAAGACTTTTCTCAAAAGTGGGTCAGAGCATTACCAATGATATTAAGTAAAATATTATGATAATATATGTGTAAAAATAGTTTTTTGAAGTGTAACGTTTTTATTATGAAAAAGTTCCATGTATGCCCCTTTCCTAACTATAATCAACATATATCATGTGAAGTGTGAGGGGTATAACTGTTATATATAGCTCTTTTTTTTTTCTATTTTCTTTCCTCCTATCCAAACAAGATAATTAATATTGCCTTTTTTTTCCTTCCATCCTTTCCAAATAAGAGAAGGAGAACAATCCTTCCTTTCCCTTCTTCTACTTTCATCCATTTTCTTCTTTTTATTCTCCACTTCTTTTTTCTCCAAAGATCCAAATAAAGCCTTAAGGAATATGTTGTTAAGGTAACTATGAAAGAAGATCGGATTATATCACTAAAACTTATAATTAAGAATAATATAATTAATGTTGACACTAAATCACTTCTCCAAAACGTCAGTGAATGCCGATGAACCTCGGTTACTTTTTTCGATGCTTTTGGGATCCTCCATTAACTTTATTCTGATTAGACACCTGCAAAAAGTTTTGGGGGCCGGTGATTCCGGTGGGAACCCTCCAATGCTTAAGTAAGTGGTATGGGTAACAGTTATGAGTTTGAGAGAATTTTTTGTGAAGAAACTCTGTGTGGGTGGTTCAGTGTTCATACCTCGTCTAGGGTCCCTTTTACTCGATTTATGGATAATCCTTAGTTCCCCCCACCTTCGCCACCTGGCAGGGAATGAGTGGTATGGAGTTCAGCGATGAAGGTATGTCCTCCTCGCAGTACGTCAGAGTTGGTGGGTCTTGTCCCATCTAGTATTGGTGGCTGTAGAGAGATTGATGGGCTAGGTCTCGTCAGATGTAGTGGCCATAGAGAGGTTGATGGGTTAGGTCTTATCAGACGTGATGGCTGCAGAGAGGTTGATGGGCTAGGTATTGTCAGACATGGTGGCCGCAAAGAGATTAGTGGGCTAGGCCTTATCAGATTGGTGGCCGCAGAGTGGGCCAGGCCTTATCAAACATAATGGCCGCAGAGAGATTAGTGGGCCAAACCTTGTCAGACGTAGTGGTTGCAGAGAGGTTGGTGGGCCATACAAACTATCCTTGTTGAAGCCAAGGCTGACTTTGGGGGTCGGTGCCAGCTTGGAAGGCCGAGGCCCACTCTGGAGGTCGGTGTCGACTTGGGAGATCGGTGCTGACTCGGAAGGCCGAGGCCGACTCTGGAGGTCAATGCTGACTCGGGAGGCCAAGGTTGACTCTGGAGGTTAGTGCCGGCTCGAAAGGCTGAGGCCAACACGTCAGCACCGTCAAATGACTTTTGTTGCCCGTTGAACCATGGCTTTGCCAGTCGATTTTAGCTGTTAACTTAGACGTGACTTTACTAGCCACATCATATGCTTCCTTGCTCATGAGCTTGGGCGCCCACGTGTCTTGCGCTCATCCAGCGAAAGGAGCATAGAGCCTTTTTGCCATTGAGCCTCGTGCACCATTAATCATCGGGGGTGGGCACGTGCTCCTTGGAAGGTAGGGTCCTTTTGTAGTCTTCTCCCATTTAAGGATAGGTACAGGGAGCGATGTCATCGTGGCAAGATTGAAGAGGCACTTCGAAAAAAGTGGAGCACCATTATTGGACTATCATCACTAATGTCCCATCATTAGCCATAGATCGTGCCTTTTTAGGCACCGCCATGGCATTGTATCTCAGGCGATGAAGGGTTGCCTGACAGCTAGGATGTTGCCCCCCTCCTCATGGGCATCCGCGTGGCAATGTCTCAGACAGGATGATTCAAAAGTTAAGTATAAAAAATATCCCATCTCCTTTGCTGGGCTTTCCATGCTTCCAATACTCTTATGTTCCTTCTTCACTTCTTGAATCTCGAGCCTCCTGTCCTCCCCTTGCTTATTCTAGGTCAGTCCTCCCTATCTCCTTCTTCCTCATTTTCTTTTGTCTATGGATCCCCACCTCGTTAGGAAGGGCAAGAGACCCATAGTGTTCTCTTCCTCATCCTCCTTTGAGGATGAGATTCCCTTAGCATAGCGTCAGGCGGTTGGTGAAATCTCCATCTGCGATCATTCGATGACTGTGGCCCAGCCACCGCCCAGAGCTCGTTCACCACCACCAGTCCATCTGGCACCTCCTCCGACCACCATCCCTAATTCAGCGGGCCCGGAGGGGGTCTTCTCCACCATGTTCTCTGAGGATGTAGAGAGCCTTAGGGTTAGGTATAGGATTCCTAAGGACATTCGGTTGTCCTCCTCTGAGCCCAATGATAGGGTGACTGCTAGCCGAGCTAGCAGGGTCACCCTGTACGAGGTGTTCTTTAGGGGCAGCCTTTGTCTTCCTCTTCACCCTTCATTCTAAGCCTCCTAAAGAGATATGAGCTTGTCCTGGTATAGTTGGCTCAAAACTCCCTTCGGACCATCCATGTCTTCATTGTCCTTTGTAATTTTCATGGCTTAGTGGCTTGGGTCTCCTTGTTTCGAGCCTTGTGCAATCTTCGCCATTACAATGAGACCGGATGGTGGATCTTCGCCCCAGACCCCATAGGGCGATAAAACTCGACCTCCCTACCTCCATCAAGGGATGAAAATTCCGCTTCTTTTTCACTCATCTTGATGGAGTAAGATTGAGTTGGGGGAGTCCCGACACAAGCCCAAATAAGAACTCAGCAGTGAAGGAGAGGGACCAAAAATTTTTGACCAGCTGATGCCTTCCCATGTCCCACCCAGCCAGGAGTTGCTATCAGAGGAGAACCTTCAGGAGGTTGACATGGCGCTGACCCCCGGTGAGCACGGGGCTTTCTTTCTTCTTCTTCTTCTTCTTCTTCTCCCCCCTCCTTTTTTTTTGCTGATTGACTCCTCATCATCTGTACAATGATGAAACTTCCTTCTGAGCATCTTAAGGTGGTCGCCCAGAAGAGGAGGGAGGCAGCCTCTCTTCCAGACAGCCGGTGAGGTGGTGAGGCCGGCAACTAAGAGGCCTCGCCAGGAAGCCCGAAATGAACCAATTCTGCCCCATGCAGTTCTAACCGAGACCACGCCCGCAACAGAACCAAGGAGGGAAACAGCCTCGGGGCCGAGAGGGGAAGGTGCCCCAATCGAGTCGACATCGATTAGAGAAGAAACCCTGATCGAGGCCGAGGCGCAGCCAGACAGAGAAAGCGGTGTCAGCGGGGTCAACGGAGAAAGAGCATTTGACTGCCCTAGCAACGAGGGCGGAGGAGGCCAACCCAAGGGCCAGGTGTGAAGCAACACTGATGGCGAGAATTGGGGATGAAGCAGCATCGATGGCGCTGCCTGAAATGGGGATTGCCTCCATTCTCGATGCAACCATGGCGGCCCACCCCGATGTGCCCCCACCGAGGTACTCGGCAATGAATAGTGGCCGACTAGTGAGGCGGCTACTGGATCGCCTTCACCTTCTGCAATTTTGGAAGGATCTCTACCTTCAACCGGTCGTTGATATCTCGACGACTTGTATATTTCATTACTTCGGGTAAGTGGCTTCCGTTACATTCGCCTTTGGATTATTTTGATGCGACTTCAACCTTAACTTGTTTGTTCATTTTGCAGATAGTGAACAACGCCCTCACACTTCGAGACATTTGCATTCGAATCGCCAATAGTTGTGGCCTCGCCCAAAGGGAGGCTACCATCGCCCGAGCCCAGGCTGATGATGCGGCCAAGGAATTAGACTCTACCCGGGCGAGAGAGGTGGCCATGGCCAACGAGCTATGGACCACCAAGGAAGAGAACCACAATTAGGAAGCATGGTTCATTGAAGCAGAGAGTAAAGCGGCGATTGAGTTTGAGCACATGCGGGTCATTGAGGTGAAACTAGCCGATGCCATGGCGAGGCTGGGCCCCATCGAGGAATGGCTGGAGGCCACCAACCTCAAGGCGGATGAGGCCAAGGAGTGCACGAAGAAGGCAAAAGCGATTGCCCGGGCTGCCGAGGAGAGAGCTGTCTTAGCGGAGGTGAATGCCCGAGCCGCCAAGGGGAGAGTGAACAGCGTTGGGGCAGGGGCTCACGCCACCGAGGAGAGGGCGGTGGAGCGATTCAAGAGCTCCACCAATTTTGTTGAGGAAGTGATGGAGGTGGCACTGAACGCCTACTTCAAGGGCTTTGAGGAATGTAAAGAGAAAGTGGCTTAGGCTTTTAACATCACCGGCCTTGAAGACATCCAACCCGGGGACCCAAAAGGAGAGGAGATGGAGGAGGCCACCATCGATGATGAGCCTAAGCCCACTGAGCCATAGGCCCTTGCATTTTTCCCTTTATGTTGGAATTTTTCTAACTTGACATGAGTCATTCCAATGTAACCCAATTAACCATTAATGGAAGCAAAATGCAAAACTTTTATGAGTAATGAGTACTTAGCTTTTGTAATGCCTTTGTTTCCTTGCGCATTTTGTGTTTATGCATGCGGGTCCTGGCCTTTGGGCTCCTGGCAAGGTGCACCTTTCTCCCCAGGTCATTTTGGGAGTCGGCGACAAGATTCAGGACTTATCTGAGGTTGCAGCGATGGTCAAGTCCTTTGGCCCTCCCGGGATTGTCGAATTGAGTCAGACGAAGCTATTTGTCCTTTGACTAATTGGTTGTTTGATAATTGCGAAGATGCTGTATGGGTGCTTGCAGAGGCAAGCTTGTGATTGTGAGGTCAACTCAAGGGTTTCTTGCGCCGGCCCAAGGGGTTGACTCGAGGGTCGTAGAGACTGACTCAAAAGACTTTTAGAACCGACTTGGGAGTTTCTTGCGCCGGCCTGAGAGGGTTGACTCGAGTGTCGTAGAGACTGACTCGACTTTTAGAACCGACTTGGGAGTTTTCCAAAAGGGTTGACTCGAGGGTCGTAAATAAATGCCAATTAAAGCATAACCAATCAATGCATATACAACATAACTTTCTCCAATTAAGTTAATCAATCAAATAAGCTTTAATTGAATTCCAATCAATTACTAATCAATGCATATACAACATAACTTTCTTCCCTTTTTTGTAATCAACAAAAAGATAAAGAAAAGTTAAGTCAAAAGATCAAATTGATAGATCAAAAGATAATTTCATTTCATCAAAAGTCAAGTGTTACAAAATGAAACTACTTTCATTAAAAAGAAACTATGCTTACATTACATCAGAATTATACTTTCATTACATCAAAATTGAAACTTTCATTACATCAATATATATTAGTTCTAATTATCCTTGTTAAATGATCTACAATCTTCTGCATTCCTTCAGTCTGAAGCTTGACGTAGTCTTTTAATCTTTCATCAACAAAAGTACAAGCAGTGACAATTTTATCTTGTAACTCGGCATTGCACTTTGAATAGGTTTCAGAATCTCCACAAATGTCTTTAAGTTCTTCAAAAATGTTCTTCAAGTCACTACTTAAAGATCCAGTAGAAGAGCTAAGAGTTGATTCAATTTTGGCAATCCGATCATCTAAGGAATAAAGAGTTTCTTTAAGATTCATAAATTTGTTGTCAAACTCAGTCTTTAATTCATCCTTCTGAGCAGCAAGAAGATTTTTGAGTTGCTCTATTGAAGGTCTGAAAATCCGACTGAAGAAGAGGATGAAATCACAGGTACAGGGCAGGAGCTGGAGCAGGAGTACTAGGATGCGGAGAGGGAATCCTCATAGACGGACCAGCCTCACAAGGTGCAGAATGTCTGGCTCAGGGGCTCTCTCATCAAGTTGCCTTTCCTTTCCCACTGACCATTCAATCTTGACAAATCCCATTCGATGTAAAGTAGCCAAACTGTAATAATCGGTGTGTCTCAGGCTCTTTGATGGTTCATTCTCTAGAATCACTACTCCTTGGCTCCTGAATACCATAGTGAGAATCATGCCATAAGGTAGTGATGATCTTCTCTTCCCTCCGGCCTCGGCCATATAGAATATCATCATAGCTGCTAGGTTAATAGGCTGACCGGTCAATACACTATCCATCACAACAATGTCCCGCTCGGAGACATACTCAAAACGTCCGGTCTTTGGAACAAAATCCTGCTGCAAATGTTGTGTAACAACCTTAATTCCAAGGGCAACTGATTAGCCCTAATTTCCTCAAATTCTTCAACAACTCTCCCTAACATCCTTGATAAGGCCGCTGATCTATCACTGTGCATATCCGCAGCTAATCCGGTAATAGGGATGCTAGGAGATTTCCTAATTTTTGAAATGTAAGATGAATCCGTCTGCCTCTAACAGAGCTTACTAAACCACCATCCTCTAGATAAATTGAAATAAAATTCTTTTACTAAAGCTGGGTAAGTGGGAACATCAAGAGAGCAGACTTATCCCATCCAACTCCTTAAGTTGATTACCAATTGAAAAACCCTCGGATTCAAAGAATTCGAAGTCAACTTTCTACCCATTGTGATTACCCTCCCTGCTAGGGTATCTACCTGAGGTGAAGTGGTGTTAGGATTGTCTGAATCGGTGGAGGAATCCTCGCTTGGAGACGGCTCGCGGACGGGTCGCCTCACGGAACGCTTTCCGGTCACCACAGTCGCTCCAATCACCGAACCCTCCTCTTAGGTGCCATTGGATCCTTAGGAAAGCTTGGGAGGAGTGGAATTAGAGATGGGGAGTTTTGAGAGATTTTGGAGGGATTTGGTTGAGGATTTGATAGTTTAGGAAATGACGAGGTGTCGACTCTGCCCTAATAAATCAATTTTGGATTCCCAGGTGTCGACTCCCGCAAAGTCGGGTGTCGACTCCAAATCGCTAACACAGTCAGCGCTCGAACTGGAGTCGGCTCCACTTACACGGGTGTCGGCTCCAAGGTCAGGGACCGAGAGCGACACAGACAAAGGTGTCGACTCCTCATTCTGAGGTGTCGACTCCAATGACAGTTTCAGAAAAAAATAATTGAGATTCAAACAACTGAAACTTGTCAAAATAAATTCTATAAAATTTTGATAAAATTTTGGAGTATTAAGAATCAAGATGCTCAGATGACTAGATAATTTGTCCTTAAAATTATGAAAGGAATATCAAGAAATTAATAGAAATCTAGATAGTCATTCCTTAGTGTTTCAAAATCAATCCAAAGGGTCACATATCCCTAATTCACCTCTAAGATAACAAAATCTCTCTTCACTCAAAGGTTTTGTAAATATATCAGCTAATTGTTCTTCAGTATTAACATATTCAAGACAAATTTCATTATTAGCTACATGTTCTCTTATAAAGTGATATCTAATTTCAATGTGTTTTGTTCTTGAATGTTGAATTGGATTTTTAGTTAGATTTATTGCACTTGTGTTATCACATCTAATTGGAGTTTTATCAAGTGTTATGCCATAATCTTCAAGTTGTCTCTTAATCCAAAGGATTTGAGCACAGCAACTTCCAGCTGCAACATATTCTGCTTCAGCAGTAGATAATGCAACCGAATTTTGCTTTTTGCTAAACCAAGAGATTAAGTTACTACCTAAGAATTGACATGCTCCACTTGTGCTTTTTCTATCTAATTTACATCCAGCATAGTCAGAGTCAGAATATGCAATCAAGTTTAATGTTGAGTCTCTAGAATACCATAAACCTACATTTTTAGTTCCACTTAAATATCTTAAGATTCTTTTTACAGCAATTAAGTGAGATTCTTTAGGTTCAGATTGAAATCTAGCGCATAAACATACAGCAAACATTATATCTGGTCTACTAGCTGTTAAGTAAAGAAGAGATCCGATCATACCTCTGTAATATTTTTGATCTACTTTCTTACCATCTTCATCTTTGTCCAATTTGCATGAAGGACTCATAGGAGTTCCAAGTGGTTTGATTGACTCCATTCCAAACTTCTTGAGCAATTCTTTTGTGTATTTGGCTTGATTGATGAAAATTCCTTCTTTGCTTTGCTTGATTTGAAGTCCTAGGAAGAAGTTGAGTTCTCCCATCATGCTCATTTCAAACTCACCCTGCATCAACTTAGCAAATTCTTGACATAACAAATTGTTAGTAGCACCGAATACAATATCATCAACATATATTTGTACTACTAATAAATCCTTGTCTTTTCTTTTCAAAAATAGTGTTTTATCAACATTTCCTCTTATAAAATCATTTTCAATTAGAAATTTACTTAATCTTTCATACCAAGCTCTAGGTGCTTGTTTTAAACCATATAGTGCTTTGTGTAATTTAAAAACATGATTTGGAAATTCATGATCTTCAAAACCAGGTGGTTGTTCAACAAAAACTTCCTCATTTATAAATCCATTTAAAAATGCACTTTTAACATCCATTTGAAATAAATTGATATGCAAATGACATGCAAATGCAAGTAATAATCTAATTGCTTCTAGTCTAGCTACAGGTGCAAAAGTTTCATCAAAATCAATTCCTTCTTCTTGATTATATCCTTTTGCAACTAATCTAGCTTTGTTTCTAATTACTATGCCATTTTCGTCTAATTTATTTCTAAATACCCATTTTGATCCTATAACAGAATGATCTTTAGGTCTATCTACAAGAGTCCAAACATTATTTCTAGTAAATTGATTTAATTCTTCTTGCATAGCTAACATCCAATTATTATCTTTTTCTGCTTCTTCAATAGTTTTAGGTTCAATTTGAGATACAAATGCAAGATGATTATTGATGTTTCTCATTGATGATCTAGTTCTTACTCCTTGAGATGGATCACCTATAATTAATTCTTTTGGATGACCATAGGCATATCTCCAATCTCTAGGAAGATCTACATCATTATGATTTGCATCAACAACATCAACACTAGGAGAATCATTATCTTTAGCTTCTTGTTCATGATCTGAAGATACATCTATATTCAGTTTTTCAATATCTCTTTCTAGAATGTTTGTATCTTCCTCATCATCAATCTTTTCAGAACTTGATGCTAAAGATTCATCAAAAATTACATGAATAGATTCTTCTACAATTAAGTTTCTCTTGTTAAATACTCTATAGGCTTTACTAGATGTTGAATATCCTAAGAAAATGCCTTCATCAGATTTTGCATCAAATTTTCCTAGATTATCTTTACCATTATTATGAATGAAACATTTACAACCAAATGCATGAAAGTAACTTATGTTTGGTTTTCTATTATTCCATAGTTCATAAGGAGTTTTCTTAATGATTGGCCTAATTAAAGCTCTATTAAGAATGTAACATGCCGTGTTTATAGCTTCCGCCCAAAAGTATTTTGGTAAGTTGCTTTCACATAGCATGGTACGGGCCATGTCTTCTAAGGTTCTATTTTTTCTTTCAACTACTCCATTTTGTTGTGGTGTTCTAGGTGCTGAAAAATTATGATGAATGCCATTTCTATGCAAAAGTTTTCAAATAAATGATTTTCAAATTCAGTGCCATGATCACTTCTTAGAGACACTATGGTGTTGTTTCTCATTTGTGACCTTCTTGAAGAATTTCAAAAATAATGGAAAGGTCTCATCCTTATGAGCTAAAAATAATACCCAAGTGTATCTAGAATAATCATCTACAATCACAAGACCATATTTCTTTCCTCCTAGACTTGTGGTTCTAGTAGGTCCAAAAAGATCCATGTGAAGTAGTTCAAGTGGCCTAGAAGTGGAAACAATATTTTTAGTTTTGAAAGAATTTCTAGTTTGTTTTCCAAATTGACATGCATCGCAAATTTTGTTATTTTCAAAATCTAGTTGTGGAAGTCCTTTTACTAAATCCATTCTAATTAATTTTGAAATAAGGTGTGTGCTTGCATGACCTAATCTACGATGCCATAACCAACCAATCTCATTCATATTAGCATTATTAGCAACTAAGCAATGATTACTAGTAGACAAATTGTCTAAATCAATCAAGTATACATTGCCATTTCTATTTCCAATAAAAATAATGCTATTATCAATGGGATTAGAAACAGTGCAGATTGATGCTTCAAATGATACTTTAAAACCTTTATCACATAATTGACTAATACTTATTAGATTATGTTTTAAACCATTAACATATAAGACATTTTCAATATATGTGGAGGGAGTTATTTGAATTTTACCAAACCCCATGATTTGGCCTTTGCCATTGTCACCAAATGTAACAACTCCTCCTCTTTTGCTCTCAAGGGTGATGAATTGATCCTTGTCACCCGTCATGTGTCTTGAGCAGCCACTATCGAGATACCACTTTCGCTTTGATCTTTTGGCCGCAAGACACTCCTGCAAAAATAATTAAGTCTTATATTTAGGTACCCAAGCCTTCTTGGGTCCTTCATGGTTAGTAGCATAAAAGATCGTTCCTTTGGGAACCCATATTTTCTTGCCTTTATTATTTAATTTTTTGTTACTGTTTCTTGCATCACATTCATAGGATTTATGACCTTTCTTGTTACAATAATGACATGTAACATTATCTCTATTTTGTTCTTTTCTAAAAAAGTTTTTGATAAATTTTTGTTTTAAGTTAGGTCTATATCCTAAACCAGCTTTATCATATATAGCTCTTTGATTGCTTAACAATAAATTAAGTTTTTCAGAACTATAAGTAAATTTATCAATAATTCTTTTATATTTATCAACTTCCTTTTTTAATTTATCATTTTCATTAGAAATTGATTCCTTTTCTTTTGTCAAATTATCATTTTCAGATTTTAGTATTTTAATCTCATTAGTAAGATTGTCTTTTTCTTTGATAAAAATTGAGCTATCATTTTTCAAAGACTTGTATTTCTTTTTCAAAATTTTAAAGTCATCTACTAGTTCATTGAAAGCTTCAAATAATTCATCAAAAGCAAATCATCACAAGGGTTTTCAGAACTTACCTCATCATCCTCGTTTGCCATGAAGCAAATGTTGGCAACCTCTTTTTGTTCTTCCTCCGAAGAGGATTCATCGCTGTTGCTCCAAGTTGCAACATAGGCTTTCTTCTTCTTCTTGAAAGTCTTCTTCAGTTGAGGACAATCGTATCTAAAGTGCCCCGGTTTCTTACACTCATAGCAAATCAAGGGGTCTTTCTCTTTGTCCTTGTCCTTTTCCTTTTCTTTTTCTCCTTCCATCTTAAATTCAGATTTCTTCTTTTGGAAGGGTCTCTTTCTTCTCATGAATTTTTTAATTTTCTTGCTAGAAGAGCTATCTCATCATCATCATCATCATCACTACAGCTTTCCTCACTTTCTGCAGCCTTAAGAGCTATAGTTTTCTTTTTCTTGACTTCCTCCTCTTGATGTTGTTTCATGGTTAGCTCATGAGTCATCAAGGATCCAAGTAGCTCCTCCAAGGGTAAAGTGTTGAGGTCCTTGGCTTCTTGGATTGCTGTCACCTTTGCTTCCCAAGTCCTTGGAAGTGACCTAAGAATTTTGCGAACAAGTTCAGAATTAGCATAGGTTTTCCCAAGACTTTTCAAACCATTTACAATATCGGTGAATCTAGTATACATGCATGCTATAGTTTCAGTTTGCTCCATGCTAAATAATTCATATTTATGAACAAGAATGTTTATTTTAGATTCTTTTACTTGGTTAGTACCCTCATGGGTAACCTCTAATCTATCCCAAATCTCTTTTGCGGAATTACATGTAGAAATGCGATTAAATTCGTTAGCATCTAATGAACAATATAAAACATTCATGGCCTTAGCATTGAGCTGTGCCATTTTCCTATCATTATCATTCCAATCCCTTTCGGCTTCAAACAATAGTGCCATCAACAATGTGTATGGGTGTACTAGGTCCATTAATTATAACACCCCATAATTCATAATCAGAAGCTTGAATGAATATCCTCATTCTTGCTTTCCAATATGAATAGTTGGAACCATTAAATAAGGGAGGTCTATTTGTAGAATGACCTTCGGGAAATGAAGATCCAACTTGAGCTGCCATTTGGATCTTTAGCTCTTGATCGTGTGATCAAAGAAACAATGAGCACTTGCTCTGATACCAATTGTTGGCCCAGATAGCAACCCAAGAGGGGGGGGGGGGGTGAATTGGGTTCTTTTAAAAATTTAAACCTTTTGAAAACTATTAGCTTTAAGTTAAATAAAATTAAATGCAAGGCAAATATAAAGCACAAATAAGGAGATAGAGATAGAGATAATGGAAGCACGACAAACACAATGATTTTATAGTGGTTCGGTGTATCCAACACCTACGTCCACTCCCAAGATTCACTTGGGTCCACACTATAATCAACTAGATTACAGCCGAGTTGTTTTACAAGATCACAACTCAAAACTTGTTGTTTTCCCCGGGATCACAACGAACCCAGCCGGTTTTCCGGGCTCACCAGCACAAAACCCTAAACTCAAGCTTATCTAGCTTGACCCAAGGTATACAACCTCCACTAGTTCAATCCCCAGATTGAACCAGCACAAACAAGAATGAAAAGATTTTTTCAATAATACCTCCTCAAATGAGCAGATATTCAAATGAATGAACAAATAAGTTTAGAGAAGCCTGTTTGAAGTAGATTGGAGTTGAGCTTTTCTTCTTTTCTTCTTTTCCTCTTCTCTTTGGAGATGTTGAATCAGGCCTCAGCTTTGATTCGTTGCAAATGTTGCGGATGAGAAGTTGAAAAATCTTCAAAACAGAGTTTCTTCTTCCCCTTTGAGAATCCTTCGATTTTTTCAAGATTGAATGCCTTGGATTCTTCTTTGAGCTTTGTGGAGTGGAAGGATTTGAATTTGAGTGCTTTTCTCTTGAGATTCAGGCTTAGGCTTTCTCGGATTTTTGATTTGAAATTTCTCTATTTTCCATCTTCTTCTCTTTTCAAACGGGTGTTTTCCCCTTTTTATAGATTTTTTTTAATCCATTTTGGAAAGAAAACTAGCCGTTGGAATGTACCTGGAAACAAAATATATTCGTTAGAAATTAGGTAAAAGGAAATATTACCGTTAGAGCTGATCTAGCAATTTAAATATTCATCCCAGACAGGTTGGAGTCGGCTCCAACTTTTCAGGTGTCGGCTCCAAGTCATTTTTTCAAAAATAGAAAGTTCTGAGTTCGTCAAGGAGTTGGCTCCAAAAAAGTTAGGTATCGGCTCGCCATCGTCAGGTGTCGGCTCCCGAATACTGTAGGTGTCAGCTCCAAGATGCTCAAAAAATTAACGTTCTGTCCCCGCATCGGAGTCGGCTCCAGACACTGTAAGTGTCGACTCCGAAACTCTGGGTGTCGGCTCCGAAACTCTAGATGTCGGCTCCGGACCGTATCAAAAATTAGAAGAAAATTTGAATAGCAATGGGGTCGGCTCCAGATATTCTAGGTGTCGACTTCAGGTTCTGAAACTTTGAAATTGATATTTTGCAATTGATTCAAAACACGTTTCTTAATTTATTTAAATTGATCAAATATTTTTGAGTCATGAAATACTTGTCAAATCTATTAGTAATCAAATAAATATACTCAATTCCTTTATTAATCATCAAAATCAATAGTTGGGTCAACAAAATCCAAAAGAATCTTGCGGACGCCTGGATGGAGGGTTGAAGTCTGAATGGTCGTTGGTGCCTGAATGATGGTTGCTTCTTGGATGAATGTTTGGCATCTAGGAAAAAAAGGTGGTGGCTTGGATGATGGTTGGTTGGACCTCACATCCTCTCCCTCACGGAGTGACAAATGCACAAGCAAATGAAAGACAAAATTTTTTCATTCATTCATCATAATCCCTTATTACAAGAGGGCTTGGGTATTTATAGACTTCCCTAATCTTTTCTAAATTAAAAGTGGGCACCAAAAATTTTGAATTTTGAAATTTAAATGGAGGGGAGGAAAAACATGTTTGAATTTTCATGGATCAAAAGGGCAGCATCATTAAGGAAGTCTAGCCTTTTTTTGGATCGTTCATAAAAGGGGGGTGCTCAAATGGAGGGCGAGATGGTTTTCATCTAGGCATAGGGCACCCAAATGGAGGGTGAGATTGTTTCCATCTAGGCATAGGGCGCCTAAATGAAGGGTGAGGTGGTTTTTATTTAGGCATAGGATGCTTTAATGGAGGATGAAGTGATTTTCATCTAAGCATAGGGTGCTCAAATGGAAGGTGAGGTGGTTTTCTCCATTCAATCTTCAAGCTTTATGGTCTTAATTTGAACCCTTCTTGACCCAACTTACAAGACTCAACTAATTGCCAAACTAAATTGAACTAAAATTGACCGAGTTGAACCCAACATATTCAATTGAACATAACAAGACTAAATTGAAAATAGACTTGACTTGACTTAAATTAAGTATAGGACATAAAGTGACCCAAGACCAAAATACATTATCAGAACCCAAAATTTAAGTATCCATAATGAGTGTTGATTGGGATGAATTGCATGTATCCTCTTCCTGATCCTGGTGCCTGCACCAAGATGCTTAGCTCGATGCAGAACTTATTGAAGGTAGCATTGTCAAACTATTGACCGTTGTCAGTGATGATGGTGTGGGATAGTCCAAAGCGGCAGATGATGGACTTCCAAAGAAAAGACTTTACCTTGCTCTCGGTAATCCTTGCTAGTGCCTCGATCTTGACCTATTTGGTGAAATAGTCGATGGCGACAAACTGAAACCCCTGTTAACCTACAGTTGGGAGGAATGGTCCAAGGATATCCATACCCCATTGGGCAAAAGACCACAAAGCTGAGAGCGGGCTTAGCTAGAAAGCGGGCTTTCATTGGATATGGGCATGTTGTTGGCAGTTGTCACACTTTCGGATTAGCTCAACAGCATCTTTTTGCATGGTGAGCCAGTAGTATCCCTAGCGAAGAGCTTTGTACGCTAGTGATCTACCCCCAAGGTGGTTCCTGCAATTGCCTTCATGAATCTTTGGAAAGATGTAGTCAGCATCTGTAGGGCCAACGCATTTGAGAAGGGAATTAAAAAAAGATCTTCTATACAATTATCCATTTAGCACCATGAACTTGGAGTCTCTCCATTTAAGCAGTCTAGCTTCCGTGCGGTCAGCGGGAAGAGTGCTGTCAGTGAGATAGTGGATGTAGGTATCATTCCATATTGGTTCCTGCATGACTGGCAGAGCCTCTTCTGCAGTGTCGATGCTCGGGGCTTCTAGATGCTTAACGTAGGTTCTTCCTAGGGCGTTTCCACCAAGGTGGCCAGCCGAGATAGGGCGCCGACCCTGGCGTTTTCGTCTCTTGGGATATAGCTAATGCTAAAATAAGTTAATGAGGAGGTATGTGATCTAACCTTATTCAGGTATCGAGACATAATGGGGTCTCGAGCTTTGTATTCTCCAATGATTTGTCCAGAGATGAGCTAGGAGTCGGTGAAGGCTCTGAGGCACTGTACTTCAAACTCTCATGCGAGCTTTATTTCTAGAAATATGGCTTTGTACTTGGCTTAATTATTTGTGGCCTCCAATAGGAATCAGAGGGCATACTCCACCACCATCCCCTTCGGGCTTGCAAGAATGAGGCCTACTCCGCTCCCTTGGAAGTTTGAGGCACCGTCTACATAAATAATTCAGGTCTTCATTGCTTCTTCGGGCTTAGCATCTGGGCATGCCATAGGGGGTTCTTTTGACTACTCCCTGGTTTAGGTGCACTCAATCAGAAAGTTCGCCAGGACTTAGGACTTCATGGCCGATTTTGATTGGAATGAAAGGTCAAACTCCCCTAGCTTGACTGTCCACTTAGCTAGTCGACCAAAAGTTTTAGGATGAGCCAGAATGACTTTGAGAGGTTGGTCTATGAGCACCATGATCAGATGGACTTGAAAATATGGCCTGAGATGCTGAGCGAAGACAATTAGAGCAAAAATAATTTTTTTAATTTTGGAGTACCTGATCTTTGAATCATGGAGCACTTTGCTAGTGTAGTAGACTGGCCTCTGAGTCCCATCAGAGTTGAGGCAGACGAGAACAGAGCTGATAGCCTCTGAAAAAGTGGCGAGATAAAGAAAAAGATTCTTTTCCTCCCTCAATTTTGATAGCAGCGATGGAGTGGACAAGAATTCCTTCAGCTCTTCAAAGGCTTTCTAGCAATCTTCCGTCCACTCGAACCAGTTCACTTTGCGCAAAACTTTGAAGAAGGGTAGACACCTTTCGGCTGACTTTAATAGAAAGTGGCTCAGGGTGGCCACTCTTTCGATGAGTCGCTGCACCTCTTTCTTATTGGTGGGCTTTCTCATGTTGAGGATGGCCTGAATCTTCTCTGGGTTTGCCTCAATCCTCCACTGGATTACTAGAAAACTCAAAAACTTTTTGGCAATGACTTCGAATGCACACTTATGGGGGTTCATCTTTATTCGGTAGTGGCAAAGATTATTGAAAGTCTCCTACAGGTCAGCGACATGATTGGCGGTGCAGGTGCTTTTGGTCAGCATGTCGTCCATGTGCATCTCCATGTTTTGCCTGATTTGGTATTTGGAGACCTTATTCATCAATCTTTGGTAAGTGGCCCATGCATTTTTTAAACCAAAGGGTATTACTTTATAACAATAAATGCCTTTTTTGGTTATGAAAGCGATGTTCTCCTCATCCTTTAGATCCATCTTTATTTGATTGTATCTGAAGAAGGCATCCATCTTTATAACATAGTGTATATTATTTGAAGATGATATAGTGTTGATTGATGAAACTAAATCTAGCGTAAATGCTAAGCTAAAGATTTGGAGAGAGGCTTTATAATCTAAAGGTTTTAAGATTAGTATAACTAAAACTGAATACATGAAATGTAATTTTAGTGGAAGTAGAAATAAAAATAAAAAATAGTAAAAATTGCAAGCCTAGAGATATCAAGGAGTAGAAAAGGTATTTGGAATCAATTATCCAGCAAGAAGGTGAAATAGGTGAAGATGTGCATCATATAGTTAAAGCAGGATGGATTAAGTGAAGGAATGCTTTGGGAGTATTATATGATCGGCGCATCCCATTAAAATTAAAACAAAAAATCTATAAAACTACTATTAGGCCAGTTATGCTATATGAATAAGAGTGTTGGGCAATATTGAAACAATATGTGAATAAATTAAGTATAACAAAATTGCGTATGTTAAGATGGATATATGGTAAAACTTTAAAAGATAGAATTAGAAATAAACATATAAGAGAAATGATAGGAGTAGCCCCAATTGAAGATAAAATAAAAAAATCGATTACGGTAGTTTGAACATCTACAATGTAGACCTTTAGATGCTCCAGTTAGAAAAAGTGATCTTTTAATAATTCATGGTAAGGATAGAGGTAGAGGTAGACCTAAACTAATATGGATAGAAATAATTAAAAAAGATATAACTATTTATAATTTGAATGTCAACTTGGTCCTGAATAGAGCAGAGTGAAGGAAGAGGATTCATGTAGCCGATCCCATGTAGTTGGAAAAAGGCTTAGCTGAGTTGAGTTAAATTAAGTTGAGTATCCAGAGAAGGCATCCATGAAGCTGAGAAGCTTGTGACCGGATGTGTAATCGACCACTAGTCTATCCTGGGCAATGAAAAGCTATCTTTTGGGCATGCCTTATTGAGATCGGTGAAGTCGATGCAGATTCTTCAGCTCCTGTTTGCCTTGTAGACCATCACCACATTGGCTAGCTAGCTCGGGTAGTGTGCTTCTCAAATATGGCCGACAGCAAGTAGCTTATTGACTTCTTCATCAATGACTCTTTGTCGTTCGGAGGGAAAGTTTTCTTCTTTTGTCAGATGGCATATATTTTGCATCAATGTTGAGCTTGTGGGTAATTACCTCCGAAGTTATACCGAGCATATCTGATGCCGACCAGATGAAGACGTCCGAATTAGCCCATAAGAAAGCGAGGAGCTGGTCTCTTGCTTTTGCTGGAAGAAGCTCACTGATTTGTACAGTCTTCATCGGATCGTCTTCCAGCGGAAAGGTCAACAGGCGCTCAGCTGGCTCCCCTCTTTTCTTTGACTCTTTAGGGTCGAACAGCTCTAGGGTTGGTGCAACAACCGCCTCCTGAGGGCTAGAAGCCATGTGGTAGCATAATTGCATCGGGTTCTACTCTTCTCGCATCTCGCCAATCTCGTTGCTGGTGGGGAATCTGACGAGAAAGCATTTGGTGTAGATGATTGCATCAAGGAGGCTTAAATCGGGTCGTTCGAGTATAGCGTTGTAGGCCAATGATACTCGGACGACCAGAAACCTCATAAGAACCGTGTTTTGGCATGATGGCATCCTTGCCGTGACTAGATGGATAATCTCTCCCTCCACTTTTACAGAATCTCCCATGAAATCAACCAAAGGCATAGTCACAGACCGAAGAGAGTTGGGTGACATGTTCATCCGAACAAAAGCATCATAGGTAAGGATGTTGGCAGAGCTTCCACTATCAACAAAGATTCATTTTATAGGATGCTTAGCAATCATCATGAAGACATTGATGCTATCATCATTTGGATTATTTATCTCTACTAGGTCCCTTTTAAAAAAGGGAATTACAGTTTCTATTCCCTCATCCACTCGTAGCCTCTTAGAATTGGAGCCTGCTCCCCAGAAAATCCTACCGATCGTCCTCTTGGTTGGGGCATTGTCGATGTTGGTCTGGACGAGTGAAGGTCCCACTTGACTTGGGATAGCCGAAGGGGGTTGCTGGATGAAATTTCTAAGGTAACCTCGCTGAATGAGCTTCTCGATTGCCCACTTCAGATTGCGACTATCCTCAATGTCGGGCCGTAGTCCCGATTGTTGACCCAATTATTGATTTTGATGATTAACAAAACTATTTGAGTATAACATTTGAAGTTACTAATGATTTTGGTTAAGTTTTTAAGTTTATGATTTGATTTATTAATTAAAATCACAAGACAAATCAAGTTCTAGTTCGAATCTAATGTCAAGGTAAGATTGCAGACATTAGAGTCGACACATGGAATCGCAGAGTCGACTCCGAAAATTGGCACAGAATTTAGAGTCGACACCTGGACTGTTAGAGCTGACTCCAACAGAAAGACAGAACGATAGTTTTTCTGGTCATGACTTAGAGTCGACATCTGGACTGTTAGAGTCGACTCCAGAGGATTTTTGTGTCGACCCCAGAAAAGTCAGAGACGACTCCAGATCAAGCGGATTGGGGATTTTCGATTTAGAGCCGACTCCAGAAAAGTTAGAGTCGACTCTAGATTGTCAGAAATGACTCCAGAACTGTCAGAACGTCTCTAAACTTTATCTTTATCTTTTTAATCCTAACGGCTATTACCATTTTGGTTCTAATCCTTCTTACACTTGTTTCTAACAGATAGTTTTCAACTATTTATCGATTAAGAAGGGTCTATAAGAAGGGGTTTCTGTTGTATCCGAAAAAAGACAGAGGGGAGGATAAAAAGAGAGAAACAAAAGTGAAATCCATCAAAAAATCAAAAGAGAAAAGAGGGAAGATTCAAAAGGAAAGATTATGCTGATTTCCCAACAGAAAAGATAGAGATTTCTAGCTTTCTTAGTTCCATGTTGAAGAAATCTCAAAAGAAGAAGCAAGCCCTAGTTTTCTGATCTTCTGAGCTTCAAAGAGCATACTAAAGGAAGATCCACTCAAGAGAAGAGAAGAAGCAAGCCACCAAGATCTGCAAATCAGGCTTTGATTCCTATCTCTTTATCTTTGTTCTATCATTGTATATTTGATCATTGGAGGAGCTCTTAATTTGTAAAACATTAGTATTTGCTGGGTCAATCAGGGGATTGATTCAGATTGAGGCAGTTAGCCTTGTGCAAGCAGTTGCTTGTGTTGTAAGGTTTTATGCTGGTGAGCCTTGAAAACCAGCTGGGTTCGTTGTGCACCCACGAAAATAATAAGTTCGAGTTGTGAGCTTATAAAACAACTCTGCTGTAATCAGATTGATTATAGTGTGGACCCAAGAGGTACTTGGGAGTGGATGTAGGTGTAGGTACACCGAACCACTATAAACTTCTTGTGTTCACAGTGATTGTTCCCTTGTCTCTAACTCTCTATCTGTGCATACTCTGTTTTTAATTTGTATACATCTAAGTTTTCACTTTCGCTGGGGGATTATTTTTAAAAATAGTTTAATTTTTGAAAAACCCAATTCAGCCCCCTATTGGGTTGCTATCTGGACCAACAATTGGTATCAGAGCTAGTGCTCATTTGATTTGATGTAACGATCAAGAGTCGAAGATCCACATGGCAACTCAAGCTAGTTCATCTTTTTCCGAAGGCCAATCTACAAATAGACCACCCTTGTTTAATGGCTTAAACTATGGTTATTTGAAGGCTAGAATGAAAATTTTCATTCAAGCACTTGACTATGATCTATGGAGCATTATAGTCAATGGACCACACACACCCACTGCTAGAATTAATGGCATGGAGATTCCTAAACCGGAAACAGAATGGGATGAACATGATAAAAAATTGGCACAACTTAATGCCAAGGCACTACTCATTAGATGCAAATGAATTCAATCGTATATCTATTTGCATTTCTGCTAAAGAAATCTGGGATAGACTTGAGGTTACCCATGAGGGAACAAATCAAGTCAAGGAATCCAAGATTAACATGCTAGTTCATAAGTATGAATTATTTAAAATGGATGCATGTGAATCTATTTCTGATATGTTTACAAGATTTACTGATATAGTTAATGGTTTAAAAAGTCTTGATGATCTTATGATAATTCTGATCTTGTGAGGAAGGTTTTGCGTTCCTTGCCTAGGACTTGGGAAGCCAAAGTGACTGCAATACAAGAGACAAAGGATCTAAGTACCCTACCCCTGGAAGAATTATTGGGATCCTTGATGACTCATGAGCTTCAAGTTAAGCAACATGTTGATGATGATGAGTCAAAGAAGAAGAGGACTATGGCTCTTAAGATTATATGAAAGAGCCTCATGAATCTGAAGATGAAAGTGATGATGAGGATATGGCACTCATTACCATGAAGAAGAAGAAGTTTGAAAAGAAAAAGCCCTTTGCTAGAAAAGATGAGGACAAGGGAAAGAAAAGAAGTTATCTGTTTTGAATGCAAGAAGCCGGGTCACTTTAAATCTGAATGCCCACAACTAAAGAAAGGCACTCGGAGATTAAACAAATTGGATTCGAAGAGGAACAGAAGAGTGAAATGGCCAATCTAGGCATCATGGCGGACAATGATGAGGTAAGTCCGAGTTTTCTTGATGACTTTACTCTTGATGAGTTGCATAGTACTTTTTATGAATTGATGGATGATTTTGCAAAATTAAGTTCAAAGAACAAAGATCTGATGCAAAATCTATCTTAGAAAATGAAAAGCATGTTGTGAATTGAAAGCTTGAAAAATAAAGTTGATAGACTTAAACCTATAGTTGATAAATTTACTTTGAGCTCTATCAAACTTAATATGATTTTGGACAATCAAAAAGCGGTTTTGATAAAGCTGGATTAGGCTTAAAAAGCAAAAATCCTGCTGGATGTGGAAACAAAGGACTCTTGTTTATTGCGTCTAACCATGAAGGATACCCTAAAGTTAAGATATGAATATTTTGAGTGTCTTGCAGCCATCAAATACCTTGATAGTGGTTGCTCAAGACATGACGGGTGACAAAGATCAATTCATCACCCTTGAATCGAAAAGAGGTGGAGTAGTTAGATAATGGTCAAGGCCATATCATGGGTATTGGTAAGATTCAAATTAGTCCATCTACTCATATTGATAATGTTTTATATGTTGATGGACTTAAGCATAATTTGATAAGTATTAGCCAACTGTATGATAAAGGTTTCAAAGTTTCCTTTGAAGCTTCTATTTGCATTGTTACTAATCCCATTGATAACAACATTATTCTTGTTGGTAAACGTTATGACAATGTGTACTTAATTGATTTTAGTAATTTATCTCCAAGTAATCATTGCTTAGTTCCTAATAATGCTAAGATGAATGAGATTGGTTGGCTATGGCACCGTAGATTAGGTCATGCAAGCACACACCTAAATTCTAAAATATTGAAAATGGATCTAGTTAAAGGTATTCCTAGCTTAAATTTTAAAAATAATCGAATATGTGATGCATGTCAATTTGAAAAACAAACAAGAACTTCTTTCAAATCTAAGAATGTTGTTTCAACTACTAGGCCACTAGAGCTATTACACATGGATCTATTTGGACCTACTAGAACCACAAGTCTAAGAGGAAAGAAATATGGTCTTGTGATGTAGATGATTACTCTATATTCACTTGGGTAATATTTTTGGCTCACAAAGATGAGACTTTCTCAATATTCCTGAAATTCGTTAAGAAAGTCACAAATGAGAAAAATACTACCATAGTGTCTATTAGAAGTGATCATGGAATGAAATTTGAAAATCACTTATTTAAAAAATTCTGTTTTGAAAAAGGCATACATCATAATTTTTCAGCACCTAGGACACCTCAACAAAATGGAGTTATAGAAAGAAAGAATAGGACTTTAGAAGATATGGACCGTACCATGCTATGTGAAAGCCAACTTTCAAAAAAATTTTGGGCGGAAGCTATAAACACAGCATGTTACATCCTAAATAGAGCCCTAATTAGACCTATCCTTAAAAAGACTCCCTATGAACTATGGCATAATAGGAAACCCAATTTAGGTTATTTTCATGCATTTGGTTGTAAATGCTTTATTATAACAATGGTAAGGACAATCTTGGGAAGTTTGATGTAAAGTCTGATGAAGGTATTTTCCTAGGATATTCTACATCTAGCAAGGCATATAGAGTATTTAATAAGGGAAGCTTAGTTGTAGAAGAATCCATTCATATAGTGTTTGATGAGTCTTTAGCATCAAGTTTGGGTAAAATTGATGATGAGGAAGATACATCTTTGATTGAAAGAGGTATTGAAAAATTGAATGTATCTTCAGATCAAGAACCTGAAGCTAAGGATGATGACTCACCTAAGGATGATGGTATTGATACTGCTCACAATGATAAAGATCTACCTAGAGATTGGAGATATGCTTATGGTCATCCTAAGGACCTAATCATAGGTGATCCATCTCAAGGTGTAAGGACTAGATCATCAATGAGAAATATCAATAATCATCTTGCATTTGTATCTCATATAGAACCCAAAACTATAGAGGAAGCTAAGAAAGATAGTTATTGGATGTTAGCAATGCAGGAAGAGTTAAACCAATTCACTAGGAACCAAGTTTGGACCCTAGTAGACAGACCTAGAGACCACCCTATAATAGGATCTAAATGGTTTTTAGAAATAAATTGGATGAAAATGGCTTGGTGATTAGAAATAAGGCTAGATTAGTTGCAAAGGGATATAATCAGGAAGAAGGTATAGATTTTGATGAAACCTTTGCACCTGTTGCTAGATTAGAAGCCATTAGGTTACTACTTGCTTTTGCATGCTGCATCAAATTAATTTATTTCAAATGGATGTTAAAAGTGCATTTTTAAATGGTTTTATAAATGAGGAAGTTTATGTTGAACAACCTCCTGGTTTTGAAGATCATGAATTTTCAAACCACGTCTTCAAATTACACAAAGCACTTTATGGTTTAAAGCAAGCACCTAGAGCATGGTATGATAGATTGAGTAAATTTTTGATTGAAAATGATTTTTCTAGAGAAATGTTGATAAAACTTTATTTTAAAAAAGAAAAGAAAAGGATTTATTAATTGTTCAAATTTATGTTGATGACATTGTATTTGGTGCTACTAACAATCTCCTTTGTCAAGAATTTGCTAAGTTAATGCAGGGAGAATTCGAGATGAGCATGATGGGAGAACTCAACTTCTTCCTTGGACTTCAAATCAAACAAGAGAAAGCAGGAATTTTCATCAACCAAACAAAGTACACAAAGGAAATACTCAAGAAGTTTGGTATGGAATCTGCTAAACCTCTTGGTACGCCAATGAGTCCCTCATGCAAGCTGGACAAGGATGAAGAAGGTAAGAAAGTAGATCAGAAGCATTACCAAGGTATGATCGGATCACTTCTTTACTTAACTGCAAGTAGGCCAGATATTATGTTTTCTGTTTGCCTATGTGCAAGATATCAATCTAATCCTAAAGAATCACATTTATTTGCTGTTAAAAGAATCTTTAGATACTTAAATGGAACTAAAAATGTAGGATTATGGTATTCTAGAGACTCAACTTTAAAGTTGATTGCTTATTCTGATTCTGATTATGCTGGTTGTAAATTAGATAGAAAGAGTACAAGTGGTGCATGCCAACTTTTAGGAAGTAACTTAATCTCTTGGTTTAGCAAGAAGCAAAATTCGGTTGCATTATCCACTGCTGAGGCAGAGTATGTTGCAGCTGGAAGTTGCTGCTCAAATCCTTTGGATTAAGCGACAACTTGAAGATTATGGTATCACACTTGATAAAATTCCTATTAGATGTGATAATACTAGTGCAATCAATCTAACTAAGAATCCAATTCAACATTCAAGAACTAAACACATAGAAATTAGACATCACTTTATTAGAGAACATGTTTCAACAATAATGTTTGTCTTGAATATGTGAATACTAATGAGCTGATATTTTTACCAAACCATTAAGTGAAGAAAGATTTTGTTATCTTAGAGGAGAATTAGGAGTTTGTGATCCTTTAGAATGATTTTCTGAAACTCTTAAGGACAACAACTATCTAGACTTCATCAATTTCTTGAAAATCCTCTATGTTCAATAAGAAATTTATCTAGAAATTTGATTCATTGTTTCCCAATTGTTAAGGGACACTTGTCTAGAGTTTGATGATTAATTTGATTAGTTTCAGATCCTTGAAATTCAAATTTTTACTGAAACTATTGTGGAGTCGACACCTTCAGTTCTGACACCTTCAGTTTGTGGAGTCGACACCATCAGTTTGTGGAGTCAACACCTTCCTATTTGATGTTCTGTCTGGGCAATTAGAGCCGACACCTGCTTTTGCAGAGCGACTCTAATTTGAGCGCTGATAGATTTTCTGTTCGGAGCCGACACCTCGCTTTGCGGGAGTCGACTCTAAGTAAACCTAGGTCAAAAATATAAGGTGGAGTCGACACCTAAACGATCCCTATCTTCTTAAATCCCTCTAGAGCTGCTCCAAACTGATTCCAACACCTCTTAACCCTTCAAATCTCTTGACTACTCATTCCAATCAAACCCTATGGCTCCTAAGAGCATGCGACCGTTGGTGGATCAGCGGTTCCCATGAGGAAACGTATGATTCGGAGGCAAGCTTCGTCTTCATCATCTGCCAACCAAGAGGATTCTCCACCATCTCCATCTTCTCCATGTATCGACCTATTAGCGGGTAAGGCTATCACAACCGGAAGGAAAGTTGATTTTGATTTCTTTGCTTCGGAGAATTTTGCTATTGGCCATCTATTAAAGGAAATGGGATGGGAAATGGCTTGTTCTTTGGATATTCCTACTTACCCTGCCCTTGTAAGAGAGTTCTACAATGATTTGAGTAGAGGAGAGGGATGTTTAGTAAGTTTTGTCAAAGGAACAAGAGTTGTAATCACTGCTGAGATCCTTCGAAATTTGTTAGAGATGCCCACTGTTGGGTTAAATGAGTATCAGCATGATGATCGAAGTGGTACCCTATCTAGGATGCTGGGGAGAGAGGTATCTGAGTTTGAGGAGATTATGGCAAATCTATTGAACTTGGAACTCAGGCTACTTCATAACATCTGCGGGAGGATCTTATTTCCTAAGATAGGTCGATTTGAGTATGTCTCAGAGCGAGACATCTTACTGATGGATTGCATCATCACTGGGAGGCCAGTAAATTAGCTGGGATGATGATAGGCTGTTGGCCCAGATAGCAACCCAAGAGGGGGGGGGGGGTGAATTGGGTTCTTAAAAATTTAAACTCTTTTGAAAATAACCCCAGCGGAATAAAACTTTTCAAGAAATAAAATAACAAATAGAGAGTTAGATAAAGAGACAATCACGGCAAACACAGGAGATTTTATAGTGGTTCGGTGTACCTACACCTACGTCCACTCCCAAGTTCTCTTGGGTCCACACTATAATCAATCTGATTACAGCAGAGTTGTTTTTGCAAGCTCACAACTCAAACTTGTTGTTTTCCGGGTGCACAACGAACCCAGCTGGTTTTCAAGGCTCACCAGCACAAAACCCTACACCACACAACTGCTTGCTGCCTCAACTAATCAATCCCCAGATTGACCCAGCAAAACAATATTTGTTTTAAACAAAAGCTCCTCAATGAGCAAATATACAAAATAAAATAAAGATAGGAATCAAAGCCTGATTTGCAGATCTTGGGCTTCTTCCTTCTTCTTCTTCTCTTTGGATTTCCTTTGATTCTCTTGAAGCTCAGAAGAGAAAACTAGGCTTTCTTCTTGAGAAACTTGCTTGGAATTCCTCTTCTTTTGGAGATTTGAGATTTTCCTTTCTTTCTCTTTTTGATGGATTTCTCTTTTCTTTTTCTTTTTCTTCTTTCCTCTCTTTTTTTTTGAACAATTCCCCTTCTTATAGATTTCTTTAATTTAAAACTATCCGTTAGTGAAATATATCCGTTAGAAATTAAAAATAAAAAAGTTAGTTAGAGGATCTGGTCGTTTTCGTTGTTCTGGAGTCGGCTCTAACTTTTCTGGAGTCGGCTCTAACTCAAAATCCGAATCTGGAGTCGTCTCTGACTTTTCTGGGGTCGACACAAATCTTTTGGAGTCGACTCTAACAGTCCCGGAGTCGACTCTAAGTCGTGGCCTGAAAAACCACGTTCTGTTTTCTGTTGGAGTCGGCTCTAACAGTCCGGAGTCGACTCTAAGTGCCGTTCCGGAGTCGGCTCTGGATTCTCATGTGTCGACTCTAATGTCTGCAATCTTACCTTGACATTAGATTCGAACCAGAACTTGATTTCTTGATTTTGATTATCAATAGACTTATAACTGAAAAACTTAATCAAAATCATTAGTAACTTCAAATGTTATACTCAAATAGTTTTGTTAATCATCAAAATCCTCAATTGGGTCAACAATCTCCCCCTTTTTGATGATGACAAAAACTTTGAGTATATGCATTAAAAATTCATTTGAATTAAGAATTATAGACATTGTTAAAGCTTTAAACTTCCTAACAGAGAATTTGATGCCAATTTCAAAATGAACAAAAACATCAATTATTAAACCATGATTTAAAATTATTAAGCTCCCCCTGCATTGAATAACTCCCCTATATATAAATAAATTGGATTAATCATTTCATTTTTTCAAAATTAATTCTTTCTCCCCCTTTCTTTCTTTCTTTATTTATCTTTTCTTTTTATGCATATACACTTATCTCTCCCCCTTTTTTGTTATCAGCAATAAGGTGATTTAAAAAAAAATTATTCAATCATGGAATTCTCAATCAATCAAATTTGCAATAAAAGTGTAATTGTATTTCAATGCAAGATTCATTACATGTTGATTCAGTACATTTCAAAATGAAATACAGATAATCCAAAATCCTAAGATACAAGCTATAAATAAAAAAATCAAATATGCTTGTACAATTTTCTTTAATGTCCAATCATTTCCATAACATCATCTTTTTGGTCTTCTTAAAACTTTCAAGACAAGCTTCAATTTGAGAGACGGCAAGGTCAATATCTTTCTTAGTTGACTGTAGCATGAAGATAGTTCCAGACCATCTGCAATGCCTTCCATCCTTTCAAAAATCTTATGAAGATCAGCGCTAAAGGATTCTACGAATTGCTAAGAAAAAGAAATCATGTCAAGTCTTGAATTGATCTCTTCCTTACTGATTGAACTCTCTTTCAATTGACACATATCATTTGTCCTTGACTGTCATACTCAGCAGTAAAGCTCTGAGCTGACCAATTTGCTCCTCAGAAAATCTTCCAGATGAAGGCTGATGTGGGGGTGAGGAGCTCGGTCCAGCAGAAGGTCCAGCAGAAGGTGCTCCTGAGCAGTAGATGGTCCAGGAATATCTCTGCTCTGGCCTCTGTCCCTCTTTCTTTCCTCTTTATCCAAAACCATTCTTTCTGAAGCCCATTCGGTGAATGTAGAGACACTGTAGTAATCAGTATGCCTTAATTTTCTTAGTGGCTCATTATCCATTATAGTACACCTTGGCTTCTAAAAACTAAGTCAGAATCATACCATATGGCAGTGTTGATCTTTTCTTAGTTGCTGCCTCTGCCATATAGCCTATCATCATCCAGCAAATTAACAGGTCTTCCAGTGATATACAGTCCATCAATAAGAATGTCTCGCTCCGAGACATACTCAAACCTTCCGATTTTAGGAAATAAATTCTTCCACAATATTGTGAAGTAATCTGAGTTCCAAATTAAGTTGATTTGCCAAGATTTCTTCAAACTCAGAAACTTCTCTCCCTAACATCCTTGATAGGGCACCTCCTCTATCATCATGTTGATATTCAACTAAACCAACAGTAGGCATCTCCAAAATTTCCAAGAATTCAGTGTTACACTTTGTTCCTCTTACAACACTACTAAGCCTCCCTCTCCTCTACTAAATCATTATAAAATTCTCTCACAGGGCAGGGTAGTAGGAACATCCAAAGAACAGACTTTCTCCCATCCCATTCCTTCAATCGCCAATAGAAAGCCCTCCGAAGCAAAAAATCAAAATCTACTTTTCTTCCGGTTGTAATGGCCTTACCCGCTAATTGGTCAACCGTGGAGAAGATGGTGAGGGTGGAGAGTCATCTTGAGTGGCAGATGAAGAAGAGGTTGCCTCCGAATCGGCGCTTCTCGGGAATCCAACAATCGCCTTTTGGAGCCATTGGATTCGATTGGAAGTTAATCAAGAGATTTGAGGGATTTGGGGGTTGGAAGTTTGGAACTTTGGAAGGTTTAGGAGACGATAGGTCGTTTGGGGTCGACTCCGCCTTTTATTTTGACCTTCCACTTAGAGTCGACTCCCGAAAACGAGGTGTCGGCTCCGAACCAGAAATCTGTCAGCGCCCGAATTAGAGTCGGCTCTACAGAAGCCAGAGTCGGCTCTAATTGCCCAGACAGAACATCAAAAAGAAGGTGTCGACTCCACAAACTCCACAACAGTTTCAGAGAAAAATTGAATTTCAAGGATCTGAAACTAATCAAATTAATCATCAAACTCTAGATAAGTGTTCCTTAACAATTGGGGAAACAATGAATCAAATTTCTAGATAAATTTCCTTATTGAACATAGAGGATTTTCAAGAAATTATGAAGTCTAGATAGTTGTCCTTAAGAGTTTCAGAAAATATTCTAAAGGATCACAAACTCCTAATTCTCCTCTAAGATAACAAAATCTTTCCTCACTCAAAGGTTTGGTAAAAATATCAGCTAATTGATCATTAGTATTAACATATTCAAGACAAACATCATTGTTAGTTACATGTTCTCTAATAAAGTGATGTCTAATTTCAATGTGTTTAGTTCTTGAATGTTGAATTGGATTTTTAGTTAGATTGATAGCACTAGTATTATCACATTTAATAGGAATTTTATCAAGTGTGATACCATAATCTTCAAGTTGTCGCTTAATCCAAAGGATTTGAGCACAGCAACTTCCAGCTGCAACATACTCTGCCTCAGCAGTGGATAATGCAACCGAATTTTGCTTCTTGCTAAACCAAGAGATTAAGTTACTTCCTAAAAGTTGGCATGCCCCACTTGTACTCTTTCTATCTAATTTACAACCAGCATAGTCAGAATCAGAATAAGCAATCAATTTTAAGGTTGAGTCTCTAGAATACCATAATCCTACATTTTTAGTTCCATTTAAGTATCTAAGATTCTTTTAACAGCAAATAAATGTGATTCCTTAGGATTAGATTGATATCTTGCACATAGCAAACAGAAAACATGATATCTGGCCTACTTGCAGTTAGGTAAAGAAGTGATCCGATCATACCTCTGTAATGCTTCTGATCTACTTTCTTACCTTCTTCATCCTTGTCCAGCTTGCATGAGGGACTCATTGGCGTACCAAGAGGTTTAGCAGATTCCATACCAAATTTCTTGAGTATTTCTTTGTGTACTTTGTTTGGTTAATGAAAATCCCGCTTTCTCTTGTTTGATTTGAAGTCCAAGGAAGAAGTTTAGTTCTCCCATCATGCTCATCTCGAATTCTCCCTGCATTAACTTAGCAAATTCTTGACAAAGAGATTGTTAGTAGCACCAAATATAATGTCATCAACATAAATTTGAACAATTAATAAATCCTTTCTTTTCTTTTAAAAACAAGGTTTTATCAACATTTCCTCTAGAAAATCATTTTCAATTAAAAATTTACTTAATCTATCATACCAAGCTCTAGGTGCTTGCTTTAAACCATAAAGTGCTTTGTGTAATTTGAAGACGTGGTTTGGAAATTCATGATCTTCAAAACCAGGAGGTTGTTCAACATAAACTTCCTCATTTATAAAACCATTTAAAAATGCACTTTTAACATCCATTTGAAATAAGTTGAAATTCATATGACATGCAAATGCAAGTAGTAGCCTAATGGCTTCTAATCTAGCAACAGGTGCAAAAGTTTCATCAAAATCTATACCTTCTTCTTGATTATATCCTTTTGCAACTAATCTAGCCTTATTTCTAATTACCAATGCCATTTTCATCCAATTTATTTCTAAAAACCCATTTAGATCCTATTATAGGGTGGTTTTTAGGTCTTTCTACTAGGGTCCAAACTTGATTTCTAGTGAATTGGTTTAACTCTTCCTGCATTGCTAACATCCAATAACTATCTTTCTCAGCTTCCTCTATAGTTTTAGGTTCTATATGAGATACAAATGCAAGATGATTATTGATATTTCTCATGATGATCTAGTCCTTACACCTTGAGATGGATCACCTATGATTAGGTCCTTAGGATGACCATAAGCATATCTCCAATCTCTAGGTAGATCTTTATCATTATGAGCAGTATCAATACCATCATCCTTAGGTGAGTCATCATCCTTAACTTCAGGTTCTTGATCTGAAGATACATTTAATTTTTCAATATCTCTTTCAATCAAGATGTATCTTCCTCATCATCAATTTTATCTGAACTTGATGCTAAAGACTCATCAAACACTATATGAATGGATTCTTCTACAACTAAGCTTTTCTTATTAAATACTCTATATGCCTTGCTAGATGTAGAATATCCTAGGAAATACCTTCATCAGACTTTGCATCAAACTTCCCAAGATTATCCTTACCATTGTTATGAATAAAACATTTACAACCAAATGCATGAAAATAACTTAAATTTGGTTTCCTATTATGCCATAGTTCATAGGGAGTTTTCTTAAGGATAGGTCTAATCAGGGCTCTATTTAGGATGTAACATGCTGTGTTTATAGCTTCCGCCCAAAAATATTTTGGAAGTTGGCTTTCACATAGCATGGTACGGGCCATGTCTTCTAAAGTCCTATTTTCTTTCTACAACTCCATTTTGTTGTGGTGTTCTAGGTGCTGAAAAGTTATGATGTATGCCTTTTTCAAAACAGAATTTTTCAAATAAGTGATTTTCAAATTCAGTTCCATGATCACTTCTAATAGACACTATGGTAGTGTTTTTCTCATTTGTGACTTTCTTAACGAATTTCAGGAATATTGAGAAAGTCTCATCTTTGTGAGCCAAAAACATTACCCAAGTGAATCTAGAGTAATCATCTACTATCACTAGACCATATTTCTTTCCTCCTAGACTTGTGGTTCTAGTAGGTCCAAAAAGGTCCATGTGTAGTAGCTCTAGTGGCCTAGTAGTTGAAACAACATTCTTAGATTTGAAAGAAGTTCTTGTTTGTTTTCCAAATTGACATGCATCACATATTCGATTATTTTCAAAATTTAAGCTAGGAATACCTTTAACTAAATCCATTTTCAATAGTTTAGAAATTAGGTGTGTGCTTGCATGACCTAATCTACGGTGCCATAGCCAACCAATCTCATTCATCTTAGCATTATTAGCAACTAAGCAATGATTACTTGGAGATAAATTACTCAAATCAATTAAGTACACATTGCCATGTTTACCAACAAAATAATGCTATTATCAATGGGATTAGTAACAGTGCAAACAGAAGCTTCAAAGGAAACTTGAAACCTTTGTCACACAGTTGGCTAATACTTATTAGATTATGTTTAAGTCCATCAACATAAAACATTATCAATATGAGTAGATGGAGTAATTTGAATCTTACCAATACCCATGATATGGCCTTGACCATTATCACCAAAAGTAACTACTCCACCTCTTTTTTGATTCAAGGGTGATGAATTGATCTTTGTCACCCGTCATGTGTCTTGAGCAACCACTATCCAGGTACCATTTTTTTTCAGTCTGATGGCTGCAAGACACTCCTGCAAACATTCATGTCTTAATTTTAGGTACCCAAGCCTTCTTGGGTCCTTCATGGTTAGATGCATTAAATATTGTTCCTTTGGGAACCCAATCATCTTTTTTTTTATGTTGTTATTTAACACACAAATGATTTATGTCCTTTTTCCACATTTAAAACAAGTAATATTATTTTTCAGCATGTACAAAAATATTTTTAAGATTTTTGCTTTTTAAGTGTTATATCCTAATCCAGCTTTATCAAAAACAGCTTTTTGACTATCTAAATCATGTTAAGTTTAGTTGAGCTTAAAGTGAATTTATCAACTATGTAACATCTTTCTTTCAATTTCTTTAGTTCTTTATCTAAAGCTTTTCTTTTAAATCTTTTAGTTTTTTCAATCTATTTCATTTTCTTTTTCTTTTAAGTTCTTTTTCATTAGTTAAGTTCTTAACTTCTAAAGCTAATTCATTTTACTTTTAGCTAAGCTAATTTTCATTTTTCAAAACTTTATTTCTTTTTCAAAATTTAAAATCAATCATAATTCATTAAAAGCTTCAAACATTCATCAAAGTAAAATCATCATCTCGGACTTACCTCATCGTTGTGTCCGCCATGAAGCATAGTTTGCACTTCCTTTTGTTCTTCTTCTTCGGAAGAAGATTCGCTATCACTCCAAGTGCCATATAAGCCTTCTTCTTCTTTTTTAGGCTTTCTTAATTAGGACATTCATTTTAAAGTGCCCCGGTTTTTACATTCATAGCAGTCAAGGGGTCTTTCTCTTTTTCTTTGTCCTTGTCCTTTCTTATCCTTTTCTCCTTCCCACTTTCCAAATTTTTTCTTGTGGAAGGGTTTCTTTTTCTTCATAAATTCTTAAATTTCTTTGCTAAGAGAGCAGTCTCATCATCATCATCATCATCATCATTCTGCTGCTCTCTTCATCTTTTGCAGCTTTGAGGGCAATCATTTTCTTTTTCTTTGAATCCTCATCAACATGCTGCTTCATTGAAGCTCATGGGTCATAAGGATCCTAGAAGCTCCTCTAAGGGTAGAGTACTTGAGATCCTTTGCTTCTTGGATTGCAGTCACTTTGCTTCCCAGTCCTTGGCAAGACCTAAGAATTTTCCGAACAAGATCAGAATTATATAAGATTTACCAAGACTTTTTAAACCATTTACTATATCAGTAAATCTAGTGTAAACATGCATGCAATGGTTTCACATGTTCCATTTAAACAATTCATATTTATGAACTAGCATATTAATCTTGGATTCCTTGACTTGATTTGTTCCCTCATGGGTAACCTCAAGTCTATCCCAGATTTCCTTAGCAGAATTACAATAGATTCGATTGAATTCATTTGCATCTAATGAGCAATATAAGACATTCATGGCTTTGGCATTAAGTTGTGCCATTTTCCTATCATTATCATTCCATTCCCTTTCGGGTTTAGGAACAATAGTGCCATCAATAACTGTGTGGGTGTACTAGGTCCATTGACTATAACACCCCATAGATCATAGTCAGAAGCTTGAATGAATATTTTCATTCTAGCTTTCCAATAACCATAGTTTGAACCATTAAAAAAGGGAGGTCTATTCGTAGAATGACCTTCAGCAAAGATGAACCAGCTTGAGTTGCCATGTGGATCTTTAGCTCTTGATCGTTAGATCAAATCAAATGAGCACTAGCTCTGATACCAATTGTTGGCCCAGATAGCAACCCAAGAGGGGGGGTGAATTGGGTTTTTAAAAATTTTAACTTTTTAAATAATTGCGGAGATTAAACTTAATCAAGAAACTAAAAAATAAATAGAGATAGATAAAGAGACAATCACGGCAAACACAAAAGATTTTATAGTGGTTCGGTGTACCAACACCTACGTCCACTCCCAAGATTCACTTGGGTCCACACTATAATCTCTCTGATTACAGCAGAGTTGTTTTGCAAGCTCACAACTCAAACTTGTTGTTTTCCGGGTGCACAACGAACCCAGCTGGTTTTCAAGGCTCACCAGCACAAAACCCTAACCACACAACTAACAAGCTTGCAACCGAGGTAACTACCTCCACTAGTTCAATCCCCCAGATTGAACTAGCAAAAAAATATTTGTTTTAATACAAAAGCTCCTCAATGAGCAAATATACAAATTAAAGAATAAGGTTTAGAAAAGCCTGATTTGTAGATGGTTGGCTTTTGAGCTTTTCTTCTTTTCTTCTTTTCTTCTTCTCCTTGCTGGATTGAATCAAGCCTCAGCTCCGATTCTTCACAGTTGAAGCAGTTGAGAAGGTTGAAAAGCAAGAAGAATCTCCTTTCTTCAAGTTGGGAAATCCTCCAAACTTTGATTTGAAGCGCTTGGATTCCTCTTGAGCTTTTGGAGTGGAGTGGATTTGAGCTAGAAGGTTTTCCTTTCAAGATTCAGGCTCTCAGATTTTTGAAATGGGATTTGTCTATCTCAGATTCTTTTCTTTTTCTTCTTTTCCTTCTTTTTTTTGAACAATAGACTCCCCTTTTATAGATTTCTTTTAACCTTTTTGGAATAAAACTATCCGTTGGAGTGTACCTTCTATCAAATATATCCGTTAGAAATGAGTAAAATAGAAAAGTTACCGTTAGAGCTGATCTGGCAACTTTGTTTTTCGTTCCAGGTGGTTGGAGTCGACTCTAACTTTTCTGGAGTCGGCTCTAACTCGAGGCTTTAAATGTTATTTCTGGAGTCGTCTCTGACTTTTCTGGGGTCGACAAGAACTTTTCCGGAGTCGACTCTAACTTACCCGGAGTCGACTCTAGTCGGGCCAGAAAAATTGACTTTCTGCTCCGTCTGTGAGAGTCGACTCTAACAGTCTCGGAGTCGACTCTAATGGCCGTGCCAGTTCCGGAGTCGGCTCTGTGATTCTCGGAGTCGACTCTAATGTCTGCAATTCTTACCTAGACATTAGATTCGATCCAGAACATNCTGTGATTCTCGGAGTCGACTCTAATGTCTGCAATTCTTACCTAGACATTAGACTTGATCCAGAACACATTGTAACACTTGATTTTGATCTTTCAATAGTCTTATAGGCTGAAACACTAAATCAAAATCATTAGAGCCTTCAAAAATTATACTCACATAGTTTTGTTAATCATCAAAATCATCAATTGGGTCAACACTGGTAAATCATTAAATGAAACTAAAAAATAAAAACTATATTAGTATTACTAAATATATAACTAAATTATTTCTTGGTCACAACTAAGGTTAATAACAACCATTTAAATCATTTATAACTAACCAATTTTTTTTGGCAACTAAGGTCCCTACCATGCAAGGGCGAGCCACGGCTACGATCCTTGGCGTGCTAGCAAGGACCGAGCACAGGTTCATGGCTAATGCTAGGGCTTGAGTTCGGTCGGGCCGCAAGGCGGTCCGTTTAATCATGAGACTTCACAAGCATTCAAGTGTCTTAAATTAATTCTACCTTCACTCCATGTCTATAAGGTAAGGCCCTATCCCATTCAAGAATATTTTTTGTGATATGTTATTCTGCTATTAATTATCATCGATCGGTAATATTGAAATTTCGGCAGCATTTCCCCATATGTTCTCCTAAATGTGTGGCATATATGCCACACTAGGAGAACGTATGAGCAAATACAAACCGAAATCTCAACCAACGATGATTAATAGCAGACTAACATATCACAAGAAATATTCCCAAACTGTCCACCAGGACAATTTGAGAATTTGCAAGACTAAGGCTTACAAATTCTCAAACGGGTCTAAAGGTTATAGTGCTGTGATTATGGAAGTCCGAAGACAATCGAACTTATGCTTGTTATTCTTAACTTCTTGTCAATTATACATGTAATCAAACTTTTAAGATTATTGTGTCAAATACAAATGTTTGTGAAGACTAAAATATAAATCATTGAAACTACTAATTTGTTGCTGGAAATTAAATAATATTACAACAAAACATTTTATTTAGCATTTCAAAATGTAATGCATCATTAAGTTTGCAGCAGAATATAAATAATCAAGACATAACAAATGTAAATGAGTATAAATGCACAAATACTATTGTCGTAAACATTTTGCTTAATTAATTATGCATAAATATTATGTAAATTAAATAATAATACAACAAACTTCATATCTAGCATTACAAATATTATTGAATAATCAAGACATAACAAACAGTCTATCCAAACAGCTTTATTGAAAAAACAGAGGGGGGCGGGGGGGTTTCCCCCTCCCCCGTGTTAAAACAATTTTTTTTTTTTTGTGTGATGACAGTGGCCTGGCCACCGTGGCCAAGCCACTGCCGGCCACGGCAGCGGCCGCGCTGCCGTGGCCATCTTCTCCGGCCGCGGCCACGGCCGTGGCCGGACAAGAAATAAAGGGGGGGGGGGGGGGGGGGGGGGGCGGGGGGGTTTCCCCCCTCCCCCCCTGTTAAGGAAATTTTTTTTTTGTCACAGTGGCCTGGCCACCGTGGCTAGGCCACTGCCGGGCACGGCAGCGGCCGTGGCCGGACAAGAAAAGAAAGGGGGGGGGGTTTCCCCCCTCCCCCCTCCTGTTAAGAAAAAAATTTTTTTTTTTGCCATAGTGGCCTGGCCATCGTGGCCAGGCCACTGCCGGCCACGGCAGCGGCCATGGCCAGAGAAGATGGCCAAGGCAGCGGCCGTGGCCGCCTTGTCCGGCCGCGGCCACGGCCGTGGCCGGACAAGAAAAAAACAAGGGGGGGGGGGGGGGCGGTTTCCTCCCCTCCCCCCTGTTAAAAAAAAATTTTTTTTTTTGATGACAGTGGCTTGGCCACCGTGGCCAGGCCACTGCCGGCCACGGCAGCGGCCGTGGCCGGAGACGAACGCCACGACAGCGGCCGTGGCCGCCTTGTCCGGCCGCGGCCACGGCCATGGCCGGACAAGAAAAACAAGGGGGGGGGCGGGGGGTTTCCTCCCCTCCCCCCTGTTAAAAATTTTTTTTTTTTTTTTGTGATAACAGTGGCCTGGCCACCATGGCCAGGCCACTGTCGGCCACGGCAGCGGCCGTGGCCGGAGAAGACGGCCGCGGCCGCGGCCATGGCCGCCTGTCCGGCCGCGCCACGGCCGTGGCCGACAAGAAAAAACAAGGGGGGGGGGGGGCGGGGGGGTTTCCTCCCCTCCCCCTGTTAAAATTTTTGTTTTTTTTATGACAGTGGCCTGGCCACCGTGGCCAGGCCACTGCGGCCACGGCAGCGGCCGTGGCCGAAGAAGACGGCCACGGCAGCGTCCGTGGCCGCCTTGTCCGTCCGCGGCCACAGCCGTGGCCGGACAAGAAAAAACAAGGGGGGGGGTTTCCTCCCCTCCCCGCTGTTAAAAAAAAAAATTTTTTTTTTTTTTGATGACAGTGGCCTGGCCACCATGGCCAGGCCACTGCCGGCCATGGCAGCGGCCGTGGCCGGAGAAGACGGCCGCGGCCACGGCCGTGGCCGGACAAGAAAAATAAGGGGGGGGCGGGGCGGGGCGGGGGGGTTTCCCCCCTCCCTCCCCTGTTAAGAAAAAATTTTATTTTATTTTTTTTTCACATTGGCCTGGCCAGGCCACGGCAGCGGCCGTGGCCGTAGGGAAATCATTAAAAAAAAAATTTTTTTAGAGTATTGGGGCTAACCTTGGTCAAGATAACAAGCCGGAGTCGGATGAGATCGCGGGTAGCCGGAGGACCACAGGGGATGCGCCGGGCAGCGAGCGGGGATCACGGCGGCGGCTAGGTCAAGACGGGGAAGAAGAAGAGGAGAAAGGGTGGCTTAAATATGTAATTAGCGACGCAATAATTGCATCGCAATTTGCGTCGCAATTTTTTTTTTTAATGTCTTAGCGACGCACTAGTGCGTCGCTATACATCGTTAATATATGTTTATTATAATTTTCTGAAAACATAGCGACGCCAATAAATGCATCGCTAATGAGTCGCTAAATTGCACCATCGTCCGACGGGAAAAATATTTTTATTTTCTAATAATGCGTCGCTAAGGCGTCGCAATATTTTTTTAATATTTTAAATTGATTAAAATAAAAAAACTTATTACAATAATTGCGACGCAAGCAGTGCATCGCAATTATTTTTTAAATATTTTTAAATGAAAATATTTAAATTTATTATAATAATTGCGATGAAAAATTGCATCGCAATAATTTTTAATATTTTTAATTACCTATATGTATTTTAATAATATTGTGACGCATGTATGCGTCGCAATATTATATTTCTTTTATTTATTAATACTGATAAAAATCATATATAATTGCGACGCATATATTTCGTCACAAATATTTATATTTTTTTAAACTGCATCGCTAAGGCGTCGCAATAATTTGTTAATATTTATAAATGATAATATTTATAATTAATGTTAATAATTGCGACGACAATGCGTCGCAATTTATTTTATAAAATTTTTAATTACATAAATTTATTTTAAAAATATTGCGACGCAATATATGCGTCGAAATATTATATTTCTTTTATTTTAATAATACTGCAAAATTTTGTATTTACTAAAAATAATTGCGACGATCCGACGGTTGCGATCGATCCAAGCCGTGATCCCGATCGGCCACGACCTATCTCGAACCGTTGCGATCGTCCGAGATCGGCGACGATCCGACGGTTGCGATCGATCCAAGCCCTGATCCCGATCGGCAACGACCGATCTCGGACCGTTGCAATCGGTCCGATCGGCGATCCGATGGTTGCGATTGATCCAAGCCATGATCCCGATCGGCCACGACCGATCTGACCGTTGCGATCGTCCGATCGGCGACGATCCGACGGTTGCGATCGATCCAAGCCTTGATCCCGATCGGCGACGACCGATCTCGGACCGTGGCGATCCGTCCGAGATCGGTGACAATCCGATGGTTGCGATCGATCCAAGCCCTGATCCCGATCGGCGATGACCGATCTCGGACCGTGGCAATCCGTTCGAGAACAACGATCCGACGATTGCGGTCGATCCAAGCCTGATCCCGATCGGCGACGACCGATCCGTGATCGGTGACGATCCGACGGTTGCGATCGATCAAGCCCTGATCCCGATCGGCGACGACCGATCTCGGACCGTTGCATCCATCCGAGAATGGCAACGATCCGACGGTTGCGATCGATCCAAGCCCTGATCCCGATCGGCCGATCGATCTCGGACCGTGGCGATCGTCCGAGATCGGTGACGATCCGACGGTTGCGATCGATCCAAGCCCTGATCCCGATCGGCGACGACCGATCTCGGACCATGGTGATCCGTCCGAGATCGGTGACGATCCAACGGTTGTGATCGATCCAAGCCCTGATCCCGATCGGCGACGACCGATCTCGGACCGTGGCGATCGTCCGAGATTGGTGACGATCCGACGGTTGCGATCGATCCAAGCCCTGATCCCGATCGGCGACGATCGATCTTGGACCGTGGCGATCGTCCGATAGGTGACGATCCAATGGTTGCGATCGATCCAAGCCCTGATCCCGATCGGCGACGACCGATCTCGGACCGTGGCAATCGGTCCGATCGGCAAAGATCCAACGGTTGTGATCGATCCAAGCCGTGATCCCGATCGGCCATGACCGATCTCGGACCAGTTGCGATCGTCCGAGAACGGCGACGATCCGACGGTTGCGATCGATCCAAGCCCTGATCCCGATCGGCGACGACCGATCTCGGACCGTGGTGATCGATCCGAGATCGGTGATGATCCGACGGTTGCGATCGATCCAAGCCGTGATCCCGATCGGCCACGACCTATCTCGGACAGTTGCAATCCGTCCGAGATCGCGACGATCGATGCGGTTGCGATCGATCCAAGCCCTGATCCCGATCGGCAACGACCGATCTTGGACCGTGGCGATCCGTCCGAGATCGGCGATGATCCAACGGTTGCGATCGATCCAAGCCCTGATCCTGATCGGCAACGACCGATCTCGGACCGTTCGGTCCGATCGGCAAAGATCCGACGGTTGCGATCGATCGAAGCCATGATCCCGATCGACCACGACCTATCTCGGACAGTTGCCATCGTCCGAGATCGGCGACGATCCGACGGTTGCAATCGATCCAAGCCCTGATCCCGATCGGCCATGATCGATCACGGACCGCGGCAATCGGTCCGATCGGCAACGATCCGACGGTTGCGATCGATCCAAGCTGATGATCCCGATCGGCCATGACCTATCTCGGACAGTTGCAATCCGTCCGAGATCGGCGATCGATCCGACGGTTGCGAACGATCCAAGCCCTGATCCCGATCGGCCATGACCGATCTCGAAACGTGGCGATCGGTCCGATCGGCGACGATCCGAGGGGTGCGATCGATCCAAGCCCTTATTCCGATCGTCACGATCGATTTTGGACCGATCGCTATTTAACATAATTAATTTTTTTAAATATATTACGACGTAAAGGGTTGCGTCATATTTTTTTAATATGATAATTATATTATATAAAAATTAATTTTAATTTAATAATTACGATGCAACAAGTGCGTTGCTATAATTAAAATATAATTTCCCTAATTAATTTTTTGGCTTATTGCGTCGCTAATGCGTCGCTATTTAACATAATTAATTTTTTAAAAACATTGCAACTCACTGTGTTATACGTCGCAATTATTTTTTTCTCATATTATACTTTATAAAATTTAATTTTATTTAAAATAATTACGACGCATATATTGCGTTGCTAAATTAAAAATAATTTTTTAATTTTCTGGTTTATTGCATCGCTAATGCGTCGCTATTTAATATATTTAATTTTTTTAAAACATTGCGATGCACTGAGTTGCGTCGCAATATTTTTTCATATTTATACTTTATAAAATTAATTTTATTTAAATTATTTGCGACGCAATTGTTGCATCGCTAAATTAAAAATAATTTTTCTAATTTTTCTGGTTTATTGCGTCGCTAATGCGTCGCTATTTAACATATTTAATTTTTTAAAACATTGCGACGCACTGTGTTGCATTGCAATATTTTTAAATATTTATATTTTATAAAAAATAATTTTATTTAAATTATTTGCGACGCATTTGTGTCGCTAAATTAAAAATAATTTTTCTAATTTTTTGTTTATTGCGTCGCTATGCGTCGCTATTTAACATATTTAATTCTTTTAAAAACATTGCGATGCACTGAGTTGCATCGCAATATTTTTTCCCCATATTTAAATTTTATAAAATTTAATTTCATTTAAATTATTTGCGATGCATTTGGTGCGTCGCTAAATTAAAAATAATTTTTCTAATTTCTATTTATTGCGTCGCTAAGGCATCGCTATTTAAAATATTTAATTCTTTTCAAACATTGTGACACACTGTTATGCGTCGCAATATTTGTAAACTATTTGTTCTTTAAAAAATATAATTTTATTTAAATTATTTGCGATGCTTTTTTTGCGTCGCTAAATTAAAAATAATTTTTCTAATTTTCTAGTTTTGCCTCGCTAATGCATCACTGTTTAATATATTTAATTCTTTTAAAAAACATTGCGACGCACTGTGATGCGTCGCAATACTTTTTTTTGATAATTAAATTATAAAATTTAATTTTATTTAAATTATTTGTGATGCAATTGTTGCGTCGCTAAATTAAAAATAATTTTTTTAATTTTTTATTTATTATGTCGCTAATGCGTCGCTATTTAAAATATTTAATTCTGTTAAAAACATTGCGATGCAATTATGCGTCGCAATATTTTTATTGATATTTATATTTAATAAAAAATTATTTAAAAATATTGCGACGCAATGTTTGCGTTGCAATATTTAAAAATTTAATTTTTTTTGATTTTCTGGTTAATTGAGTCGCTTATGCGTCGCTAATTGCGTCGCAGTATTTTGTTGTCACAGAGGCGTCGCAAAGTGGTCGCAATTTAGCGACGCAATTAGCGTCGCTAAATTTGCATCGCTATTTTAGTATTTTCTTGTAGTGTATATCCCTGCAAAGACATCAAAACATAGAGAAAGTGATGTCGCGCTTACTTAAAGGGTCGACTCTGTTCAACCCAGCATTGTAGACTGCCTCTTCCGTTAAAAGGGCATCGATTAGGACCACTTTGCTTTCATAAAGGATGTCGAAGTTCTCCTTCTCTGCCCTCGACAGCGTCGGACGCTGGTTCGTCTCCGTGGGGAGAGGCCCCATTGACGAGGAAAGTCGAACACAACATCCCATTTGATGATAAAGAATCGTGACTTCCATCCTTTGACGGAAGTCGAAACCTTCAAAAACCTCTTAAAATTCTTTCGCGGCCCTATGTAGTGCTAAGATGAATCCTTGAAGGATGTAAGACTATGGCAGGCCTGGAACAAAGGAACCGTCGCTCTTATCTCTGTAAATATGCACAGGAAGATGAACCCGATAATACTATATTAGCTATTCGGCATAATCATCGTAGGACATATGCCATAATGTCTAATTATACTGTTTACCAGCGGATTAAGGGGAAAACAAAGACCCATCTTAAAGCTTTCCTCATAGAAAAAGACCTTCGACTCCAATTGATCAGGTACCCTCTGTTCAGGACTGGCGACCCGCATCCGAATGTCACTTGTGAACCAGTAATCCTGATGAATTCTCTCCAGATCTGCGGGGGTTTTCATCGAGATCGAATCAATGGGACGCTCCTTATCTCCAAGATCAACTGAAGAAACACTAGCCATGTTTAGTCTTGGGTCGAAGGTGTTCTATCTGTTGAGGGGGAGAAGATAGAGAGAAAATGCAGCAAAAGTAAACACCACTCAACCCTTTTTTAAATTGTTTCGACGGGACGAGAATCCCCATACATCGCCAGACCTCGAGCCCGCCACGTGCCATTCCACCCATGGCCGATGGCGGAAGGCGAGTGGTTTTCTCCTCGTGCGACAGAAAGAAATGATGAAGCGGCGGCCTGACGTATAATACTTATCGTTACCTATAATTATCTCCGTATACTCGGCCTCAGACTCCAGAGTTTCTCTCGGCCTCGGATTTACTATACGCTGTGTTCAGAAAAAGATAATCTTTCTGTTTTGGCAGGGCTGAACCATCCTCATGCCTTGGCAGGCTCAGAGTAGCCAAAAGCCAAATGTAACCCTTCGGCTATGTCAGCTCTCGTCACCTTAAAAGGGAAATCAAACCTGGCCTAGCCTGTTGCCTATAAATAACCAGATAACAGAATAACCGAATCTCATAGCTCTAAACCAGCCTCTTCAGTCGTTGATCCTCGTAACAAACAAGATTCGAATCTCGCTGATCTTGTAACAAACTTGATTCGAATCAGGTTCCCATCATTCCGATTCCCCATCTTCCAAGACACGTTCAGAGAATCAGGTGAACAAACCGCCAACACTCAGACAGTCTATAAATGCCCTTTTCAAAATCCTTTTAGGTACGCTTATTCTTTCTCACTAAAAAAACTCCATTGAAGCTCAAGCGAAACTTTGAGCTCCTGAGAGACCATCCTTAAGGGACTCTTTTGCAGGAGCCTTCTCCTCATATCTGATTACTGTGAATCTTCACTGACTTGGACATCGGATGCCTGATCTTCCGCAAAGGGCCACCCCGTACTCTCTGCGTGATGCTGTTTTGTAGGTTTCACCCATGCAAGAGATCGGTATTCGAATCCGAAGATGGACCGCATCCGAATCGGAGAATGAATTTTTGCGGCAAGATATGTATGTTTGTATGTATAGGTCATTAAGCTAGGGAGCCACGATGGGATTGAACCCAATGCATGCAGCGTGCCTCGGATCCCTGCTCTGGTATTGTCTGGTCTGGTCGCAGGGGTCGGGAAGGAAGGAAGGAACGAAGCCTCCCCCTCCCAGCGTGCTGGTAGCAGCATGAATATTATTTGCAAAGAATCCGAGGCAATGGATTTGTGCATGAAGTGAGAAAAGTCACGAGGTTGCAGTAAATTCAAAGATAACGAGCATACGACATATACTTTATCCACACTAATAATGTCAGTGATAACGGGCGGCATCGTCGGTGTGGGTTATAAATAGAACAGAATAGAATAGGATAGAATAGAATAGAATAAAATAATCCTAGCTAGGTGTTTGCCATTGGTTTGGCAATAATCTTTCATTTCATCCGCCTAAATTGATCTAGACCTCCAGGTTCAACTTGGTAATGGAATTGCCTTTTTTAATTTTTTTTTTGAACTTTATTTCCCTGAAGAGCATGGAGCTGACGTCGTTCTTCGCTCACCTGGCGCGACTTGGCTTCTCTTCTCTGTGATCGGCATCGTTGCTCTACCGTGTTTCTCAGCGGACGACGGCAGGACATCATGGTTTTTTTGTTCGCTCCGGTTGGTGAGAGGTCCAAAGTTGCAAGGTTAGCAAGGGACGATGTTACTTGACTAGGATTTAGGAATGATCGAATACAAGCAACTGGTGCTGTCAACGTACAGGGTCTCTTAATGTAAGGCGGAGCCCACGACCGTAACAGGTCAGGAGCTAGCCCCCACATTCGGACCGATTTTTTGGTTGTTAATTAACCCTTCCCCCTTCTTCTTGCATCGTCATCGATCTGAAGAAGCTGTGGGGGCGGGTCATCCATAATTAATTGAACGCTACTAGCTGTACGTTGACAGCAGCATCAAGAAGAGATCGAGCCCACCCGCGCCTAATGCATCCAATATAATACGTCCATCCATTCCAAGCATGGCCGAGTCGACGACTGCTGTGAATTTATGTATATGATGATGATGATAATGCACTCTACAATCATCATATATCCATCAATCCAGTGGCCGAATGTTGAGGATATCTTTCCTCAAATATATATTTATATATTATATTATATATGTTGGAGTCTTGGAGATAACTTTACTTCAGCACTACCAAATCAGCACACGGTTTGGCTACAGGACCCGTTAGAACAACCCAGCGTCGCAAAGTGGGTGCGGAATGCCCTGGTGTCCAGTGCAACATAGTCATAGATCGAGTCGTAGTTATAGCCACCACAGCCATCATGGTTTCCATTCAAAATTCTCCACAGCCGGCCGCAAGATTCAGGACGGTACCCTCCGGTCGGATGTTCTGAGAAGCTACGGAGTAAGTCCGTGAATTGGAGCTTGCCATGCGTCATCCACCACAGCCCTCAGTGGTCAAGTTGATGCTGGGAGGTAGCATAGTACGTGAGTGGAGGCAGCAGGCATCGTGTAGCATCGAGTGCGCCTTCTTATCGATGCACCTCTTCTATCCAAAAGGTATATATTTGGCGTCTACTTGGTGTGATGCCGGGCCCCCACCATCTCTTGCCATTAGAAAGATTCCGACGGCGTCCAAAGTAAAGCAGGAGGCATCACCATGCCATGATAATTTACAAAGATAATGCCCATTACATGCTAAAGTGTTTCACATGGCGTTTGTGTTAATGATTACCACTCCACTAAACAAGGTTGGAGAGATTCGGCAAAGCTAAAGTGGTATTATAGAGGAGAGGAGAGGAGAGGAGAGGGATGGGGGATTAGAGACGATAGATAATTAATAAACGAAACTAATGCAGCTTTTTTTTTTAAAAAAAAAAGAAATATATAATATAATATAAGAAAGGAGGGGACTATTTGCGACTCGGAAAAAGAAAAAAGAAAAAGAGGGGGAAAAAAAAAAAAAGTAAGCAAGCGAGCGAGCGTGCGGGGTCAAAAGAGGAGCACGGTGGAGTGCGTCTGGGCCTCTGAGGACCCAGACGGGGAACCGCACCAAGCCGACAAAATCCCGTTGGGACGGAGAAACGTGGGGTTTTGTAGAGAATTTATGCGGCAAGTCCTCATGGAACATGGAGTTTTTGAGCCTCTTATCATCTTCCACAAGCTGGCCCGGAACGGAGCTTTGTGGGCTGCAATCTTTCGTCTGCCAATGCCATTCTCTTTCTGCTGACCACCTTATAATGTTTCAAGCGAATCATGGCTCTTGTTCTAGAAAATAATAGAGATCATGCAACGATCAACCAAACGCTTTATGCTAATCGAACGGACATCACACTCATCGCAACGCATGCAGCAACTAACTGCTTCGTTCTAACTGATCACTGTGTTGTAGTAATTTCGCAAGCTCTATAATCACCAAATGGTAAACAAGTTTATCTAGTATTTCCTCCCCCCTCCTGATTGATTTGCCTATCAACAAATATGAGAACGGAGATTGAAGTAGACCTGTGAAGAGAGCATTCGTAGGAATATGAAGGTGTTATTGTTATTGTTTTTATTTTTCCAATTCCCCTGCCCTGGACTAGAATGGGAATCGTAAACCAACAACTGATAATTATTGTTCACCTGAAAGTATTCAGTTGTTGTTGCATATTTACATGACAATATCAGTGGGTTTTCCATGAGTTATCTTGACATGTCCCGCGTAACTTTCGAGGACCCAGACTACAGCAATTTTTCCAAAGGTGAAATGATTGCTTTCTTAGGCAATGAGTCATCCTGATCCCGGGGGACAACGTACGAAAGAGATGCGAGAAACGCCTTGTTTTGCAGAAATCTGAACAACATTGATGTCGAAGCCACGATTTTGTGTCCAAAAGGAGTGGTGGGGGGAACCCAATCAATTATAAAATAAATAAATAACAGTAACAATGACCAACTGATCCATAATCTTCTGGTATAAGACAATTAGGAAACATGAGATTTTTGCACTGTATTGTAACTTTCTACTTGGATCTTCTATCTTTATAGCCAATAAACATATTTTATAAATTATATTTAGTTGTCATTGTTACTTTTATTCTTTACTTCATGACAAAAGATATCCTACTTTTACATCCAGCAAATTATGTTTTCCAGCACAAGATACCAATTGTTTGCATTACGATAGCTATTATTGTTATGTGCTTGTTTTGAGGGTAAACCATCCATGGATTTCATCACTTTGCAAATAAATATTGAGATTTTATTTAAATAAATTAGTAGGTATTTATGGATATATTTAGGGAATAGTCGTGGACTCTTCTGCGATAATTCTTGCTTCAGAAGTCGAAGCGATGTGATGCTTCGTTTCAAAAAAAAAAATTTATCCGTTTTCAAATCTCTACAACTGGATATATTACGAAGCGATGCGGCTCTCCGGGAATCAACGCTTCACAAGCTCCAGCGCCGCGGCTCAATTTCTATAAATCCACATACAAATCAAATCAAAAAAATATCAGTTCTTGTCTACAATCGAGTTTTCATTAGTGCTTTGGTGCAAACTCGATAAAAGGCTTGTCGTATCCTGTGGCGTATTTGCTATTCACCTACAGAGCATTCGAGGGGATGCAAATAACGCTTAAGGAAAGCGTTCCGTGCGTGATTCAAGCCTATCCTTATCTTCATCTCTCTCGGTTCTTATCTTAATCATTATCCCTATCTCTTCTTATCTAGACTTAATTTCCTTTTTCAAATTTTCTCAACAATCTTAAGCGTTATCTCAATGGAGACCGAGACTTTTGTCGCCACTATCAAGTTGATGAACCAAGAACTTGTCAGACTCGATCGATTTGATGGCACTAATTTCATCCGTTGGCAAGATAAGTTAAAGTTTCTTCTCACTGCATTAAAGATCTTCTACATCCTCGATCCAGACTTGGTGCCTATACCGGAGCCAACTGAAAACGACTCCGATGAAGTCAAGGCAGAGCGCAAGAAGCGAAGGGAGGACAAATTCATATGCTGCGGGCACATCCTCAACGCTCTATCCGAGCGATTGTATGATCTATACACTAACACACAATCGGCAAAAGAGATATGGAATGCATTGGAATACAAGTACAAGGCCGAGGAAGAAGGTACGAAGAAATTGTTCATCTCTAAATATTTTAATTTCAAGATGTGTGATGAGAAGTCAATTCTTGCACAAGTGCATGAATTGCAAGTGATTGTCAACAAACTTAAAGTAGTGAAAATCATGTTCCCGAGTCTTTTCAAGTTGGTGCGATAATCACAAAATNTGATGAGAAGTTAATTCTTGCACAAGTGCATGAATTGTAAGTGATTGTCAACAAACTTAAAGCAGTGAAATTCCCGAGTCTTTTCAAGTTGGTGCGATAATCACAAAATTACCGCCGTCTTGGAAGGGCTATAGGAAAAAACTTCTCCACAACACCGAGGATTTTTCTTGGAGCAAATTCAGAAACATCTTCGAATCGAGGAGGAATCGAGGATGAGGGAGAAGTTGGAGAATCTCAACGTTGAAACTGGGTTTTCAAAGGCCAATGCTGTGAGCAAGCCTAAGAAAGACAAAAAGGATGGCAAAGCAAACTATCTTGGTCCCAAAAAGAATCAAGAGAAGTTCAAGAAAAAGAAGCCCAAGGGAAGTGTTATGTGTGTGGCAAACCCAGGCATTTTGCTCGTGGCTGCAGACACCGCAGGGGCTAAATTAAGGAAGCAAATGCCACCAACGTTGACGATGATGAAATCATCGCCGCCGTGAGCGAAGTCATGGCGGTCCATGGCAAGGTCCCCGGATGGTGGTACAATACTTGCGCCACTGTCCACGTTTCCTATGATAAGTCTATGTTTAAGACTTATGTGGATGTCACCGATGGACAAGAGATACAGATGTGCAATGAAGGCCGGTCCAAGGTGTATGACAAAGGAAACGTAGAACTCAAATTCACTTCTGGTAAGAAAATTACTTTGTCAAATGTGTTGCATGAGCCAGATATGAATAGGAACCTTGTTAGTGGGGATCTTTTGGGCAAACCAGGAATAAAATCTGTTTTTGAGTCAGGCAAACTTATCTTGACCCGTAATGGTATATTTGTTGGCAAGGGCTATTCTAGTGATGGAATGGTTAGATTATGTATCATTGACCATTCTATTAATAAAGATGTTGCTTCCGCTTATATGCTTGACTCAATTACATTATGGCATGGTAGACTAGCACATATTGGAATTAGTACCATGAAAAGGCTTGTTAAATGTGGTTTGATTTCTTGCAAAATTGATGAGTTCAATAAATGTGATAATGCATTAAATCAAAGATGACTAAGAAACCTTTTCATAGCGTTGAGAGAAATTTCAAATTATTAGAACTTGTGCATTCTGATATATGTGAATTTAATGGCATGTTAACTAGAGGTGGGAATAGGTATTTCATTACCTTTATTGATGATTGCTCTAGATTCACATGTGTTTATTTATTAAAGCATAAAGATGATGCTTTCCATGCTTTTAGAATATATAAAGCGAAGGTAGAAAATCAGTTAGGTAGAAATATTAAAATCCTTAGAAGTGATAGGGGTGGAATATTTTTCTAATAATTTTAATGCATTTTGTGAAGAAAATGACATTATACACCAAAGTTCCGCACCACGTACACTACAAAAAATGGTTTGACTGAACGTAAGAATAGAACATTACAAGAGATGATCAATGCTATGTTAATGCATTCCGAATTGCCATTTAATTTATGGGGTGAAGCTTTATTTGCTGCTTGTCATATTTTAAATAGAATTCCTGTAAAGAAAACTCAAATCTCTCCATATGAGATATGGAAAGGAAGAAAGCCCAATATTGGGTATTTCAAAGTGTGGGGATGTCTTGCCTACTACAAAAACCTAGACCCCAAAAGAACCAAATTGGGTCCCAGAGGGTAAGAAGTGTATTTGTTGGTTATGCCACAAATAGCAAAGCTTATAGACTCTTGGATCTAGAGTCTAACGTGATAGTGGAATCTAGAGATGTGGAGTTTCTTGAGAATTTAAAGAGTAATAATTCTCAAACTCCTACAAATTTAAAGAGTAATAATTCTTATGAGGAGAGATCTTCAAAGGTTGTTGAAGAACAACCGGAGCTTCGAAAAAGTAAAAGAATCCGAAAGGCTAAGGATTTAGGACCTGATGAAATAGACTCTCAACTTATTTCCCTTTATTTAGTTGAAGGAAGTAGAGAAAATTTTGTCCGTAGGGTACCTATTTTTCTTCAAGTGGAAGATGATCCTAAAACCTTTAAGGAAGATATGGCTTCAAGGGATTTAGCCTTTTGGAAGGAAGCTATTCAAGATGAAATGGATTCCATTATAGCTAACCACACTTGGGAGCTTATAAATTTACCCAAAGGGTCTAAGCCTATTGGTTGTAAATGGGTGTTTAAGAAGAAGTATCATAATGATGGTACTTTAAACACCTATAAAGCTAGACTAGTAGCTAAAGGTTTTCGACAAAAAGAAGGAATCGACTATTTTGATACATATGCACCTGTAGCTAGAATAACAACAATTAGAATATTGTTTGCATTGGCTTCATTGCACAACCTTTATATTCATCAAATGGATGTCAAAACGACATTCCTAAATGGTGATCTCGATGAGGAGGTCTACATGGAACAACCAGAGGATTTTATCCTACCGGGTAATGAACATAAAGTGTGCAAGCTTGTTAAATCCTTGTATGGATTGAAACAAGCGACCAAACAATGGCATGAGAAGTTTGACTCTGTCATACTCACAAATGGATTTGTTCACAACATTTCTGATAAGTGTTTATATACTAAAGTGCATGGTGACTTTGTGGTATATGTATGCCTTTATGTTGATGATATGTTGATCATTAGCAATGAAATGAAAGGCATACAAGAAACAAAGAGGTTTCTATCATCTACTTTCAAGATGAAAGATCTTGGATAAGTTGATACTATTTTAGGCATCAAAGTGAAACAAAATAGTGGGGGTTTTGAACTTAGTCAATCACATTATGTTGAGAAAGTTACACAAGTTCAAACATTTGAAGTTCAAAGAAGTGAATACCCCGTTCGATCTAAATCTAAAGCTTGAAAAGAATAGTGGACGAGCTGTGGCTCAACTTGAGTATGCAAGTGCTATTGGTTGTCTAATGTATTTGATGCAATGCACTAGACCCGATATAGCATTTGCAGTTAGTAAGCTGAGTAGGTTTACTAGCAACCCGAGTGTAGAGCATTGGAAGGCTATTGGTAGAGTCTTTGGTTATCTTTTGAAAACCAAAAGACTAGATCTACAATACTCTAAATTTTCTGCTGTATTGGAAGGATATACCGATGCAAGTTGGATATCAAGGGTGGGAGTAATAAATCTACCACTGGTTGGGTGTTTACACTAGCGGGTGGTGCAATATCTTGGAAATCTAAGAAACAAACTTGCATTACACACTCAACAATGGAGTCAGAGTTTGTGGCTCTAGCTTCAGCAGGACATGAGGCTGAGTGGTTAAGGGATCTTCTATTGGAAATCCTATTGGCTTGTGAGAATATTTCAACCGTATCGATACATTGTGATAGCCAAGCCACTTTAGCCAGAGCGTACAGCGAAGTGTACAATGGAAGTCTAGACACATTAGTCTAAGACATGAGTATGTGAGGAAATTAATCAAGGATAATAATTTCTCTCACTTTTGTGCGATCAAGCTATAATCTAGCTGATCCACTTACTAAACCTCTTACAAGTTTAGTGAAGACTAGAGGGATGGGTCTAAAACTCCTTGAGTAAAAGTCCACCAATGATGGCAACCCAACCTAATACTGGAAATGACTAGTCTTAGAATGGGTAACAACAAGTCATGATAAGTGGATTGTAGCTGTACTTAATGTATAGTGCTGACTGTTACAAGATGGAGGTTGAGCTTTTTAAACTCTTAATGAAGTTCAGTCATGTGGACAAGTATCTATTGTAACATAGATACTGAAAGAACTGCACCCATGTGAACCTTGAGATGGTGCCGTCTCAAGTGAGAGTTGAGTTTCTCTCATGAAAAGGTTCATTAAATAGGATAAGCACATGGCCATAAATCGTGCTAAGCGTGGAGTGTGTGTGAAGTATCACCGATTTTGACACAAGGAATAACTGGTTCAAAGCGTTTATGCTACCTGAATTTCGTTAAAACTTTGTGGTATTTTCACTAAGGTTAGGTTCAAATCGAAAGATACCTAGCTGTATTAATGCTCCTTGTCCTTATTTTATATGTGAACTTAGTTTGTTTTAAACAAGTGGGGGATTATTGAGATTTTGTTTAAATAAACTAAGGTGTTGTGGATATGTTTAGGAAATAATAGAGTCCGCGGCAAATCTCGCTTCAGAAGCCGAAGCAACGTGATGCTTCGTTTCAAAAAAAAAAGTGAAACTTTATCCTTCTGAGGCGACGTGATGCTTCGTTTCAAAAAAATGAAACTTTATCCTTCTGAAGCGACGTGATGCTTCGTTTCAAAAAAAAAAAAATCCTTTAAATCGCTGCAACGGATATATTACGAAACGATGCAGCTCTCCGGGAATCAATGCTTCACATGCTCAAGCACCACGGCACTCAATTTCTATAAATCCACATACAAATCAAATAAAAAAAAGAATAATATGTTCTTGTCTACAATCGAGTTTTCATTAGTGCTTTGGTGCAAACTCGATAAAAGACTTGTCTTATCCTGCAGCGTATTTGCTATTCACCCACAGAGCATTCGAGATGGTGCAAATAACGCTTAAGGAAAGTGTTCCATACGTGATTCAAGCCTATCCTTATCTTCTACTATCTCGGTTCTTATCTTCTTATCTAGACTTTCATTTTTCAAATATTCCCCAACATATGGTAGAGCATCCTCTTCTCCATGGGAATTGAGATGCTTGTCTGGTGGACTCTGGCTAACAGCTGCTCAAATGCTTGATGACATTTGCGAAACTCTTAAGCTACCTGACAACAGAGTTTATACAAGATATGTATTTCGTTTGAGACCAAAGCAAAGAAGGTATAAGTGGATCTCTGGTGAGGATAATAACTATAGAATTTTTAAGCCAGGCATCGTGGGCCTAAGGATGGACGCTGACTTTGTTTAATGAAAAAGCTCTGCACCGCATGCAAAAGGATGCATGCATCATGTCTGGTAATTAATCACATGCACCAAATAACATTTTTACTCTCTTTAAAATTGCATATGCATGCAATCAATTATCATGCACGATGCACATATTTCTGTACATGATATAATTTTTTTTATTAATTTTTTTGGCACCAGAACAAAAATAATTCAGTTAAATAAAATAAAAAAATAAAAAAAAAACCTACATGTGCTGTACACGACATAGGCCTTCACGCCCTACGTGCTTACAACCATACCATGCAGGGGCCTAGCTCTGGCACCTACCAGCTTGATGGAATCGAATTGGCAGTATTTTACCTCTTTGGATTGGCTATGGATGGCTATAATATATCAAATAGAGCTGATTTCTTATGTCTCCATCACGCATGAAGCATTAAGCTTACCAAGAAAAAAACATGGAGCTTAGAAGGAACCATAGCTCTAAAGAAAGGTGATATTCATGGCTAACGGTTAACATGGATTTATGAAGATGGATGGAATTTTCCATGACTTAGCTACATCATCCACAACGCTGTCACCAAACAGAACATGGCTTGTTCACAGCCAGCTGTCCATCTAGAAGGTCAGATTAAAGATATAAGGTGTGCTCTTTTTAAATTGGAAAAAGCAATTATGCCTTACCTTGTTGGCGGGTATAGTGTGGCAGATGGTGGCACCTATTTGAATCAGACTGAGGCTAGAGACTCTATGTCCTTAAGTTTCGTCCTGCAATGGTGCTCACGGTCAGTATGACGATTGTCTCCCAGGATACAACAGTCTCCTTTTGATGAAAGCAGCACTACAATTCACCAAAATCGAACCAAGAATGCAACAATGCGCTCTATACTATCCTTAGGAAAGTATGCATGCCTATGAATTGAATTTGATTCAATTCGGAATGGATAATTGGATGATGGAATGAGAGGGTCAGTCCTATTTAAGTTTTTAGATGCCCTTTGGAAGCAACCTTATGCCCTTTGGAACAACCTTATGCCCTTGGAAGCAACCTTACGAATTAAATTAATTCGAATTCTTTTGATCAGGATATAAGCCCATTCACTTCGTGATAGATCATGTTATCAGATAAGCAGGCTGTGACAAGATCCAGATGCCCTTTCATAATTGTGATCTGATGATCACGTTATCAGATAAGTCTTTTCACAATTGTGATCTGATAATCACGTTATCAGATAAGTCTTTTGACATGACATCTACTTGATTGAAGGGACGCCTTATTTCGATTGACTTATCATCTGATCGAAGGGACGCCTTATCAACGGTCCTGATGGTCATTGACCAGTTGACTGGTCAACCTTCCAACGGTCAAATCATCAACAGTCATGATCAATCCTGATCAGCGATCACCAATGGTTGTGATCAATCCAAGTCATCGTTTGATCTCAGCCCCTCATCTCAATCCTGATCAGGAAGCCAAAATCCTGATCAGAATCATCAAAAAGAAAAGCCCAAGCTCCTCGAAGTGCAAAGTGCAAAGTACGCCTACAAAGCGCCCATTGCGTCCTTCGCACTCGCGCGTGCGCGTGCGCGATGATGCTTCGCATCACCCTCAAGCTCTCCTTCTATGGTGAGCCGAAGGAACACAAGCTTAAGGAGGAGGTTTCCATATAAGTGAACCTTCCTTCCTTGTTCTTTTCGATGTGGGACTAAATGTCCCCGCAATTTCTCATTCACTTACATAAGGGGTTAATGGGCTTTCAAGGCCCATTCATGACCTATTTCGGCCCATTACAGACATGCAAGAAGGACAAGACTAAAGTCCCAGTTCCTGCCACTGTTCCTCGCAGCCACTCAAAAAACATCCATGGTCTACACAAAGCGTCCAACTCAAACAAAAGATCAAGTATAAGACAATAAAACCAGCTACAAATCCTGGGCGGCTTATTCTCTCCATGGACAACACTCATTGATTGCTTACACTTCAAAGCGGAATTGACAAGGCCTTTTTCATTTTCTCCATCCAAATAAACCGTGGAATATGGAAGAAATTCAGAGAAATGGCTTTGCATCAGATCATTGATGGCAACAGCAAGCTTTGGAATCTCAACGATTTCTTCATGAGTCAGCTTTCGAACAAACCTTGCTGGATTGCCAGCCCAAAGCTCACCAGTCGGAATCCTTCGGCCAGGCGGAAGCACAGACCCAGCTTCTAGGATTGAATTGGTCTCTACTAAGGAACCTTCCATAAGAATAGAGTGCTGTCCAATGATACACTCTGGCTCAATTGTGCATGATCGTAAGAGACTGTAAGCTCCGACTGTCACGTACCTATCAATAGATGTTTCAGCTGGAAGTCCTGTCACAGAGAAGCGGATAGGAGATGAGATATCCGTGAAAAAATTGAACTCCAAATAAATAGGAACAGAGGGGCTCCAGTGACAGAAAAGTGGTCATTGAAGACCTTTAAAACTGAACCGGCAGGACTTTTTCTTGTGAAAATTGGCTGTCAAAAGAAATTTCAGGTTTTGTGCATATTTGGTGATCATCACTATTAATGGAAAAAAGACCCTTAAATTAACCTACCACACAAGGCGGGGCAGTCCCAGAATAGTGGTAACAGAATAACTTCGATAAGACCACGTCCATGCATACAATACTAAATAAGACAAAACAGAGTATGAGAGGTGAAACGATATGGAAATTATAAGAATAATAAAAATGCAGCTTTAATTTCATATGTAGACGATCTCTAAAAACAGGACATCAGAGCCAGTGTCAGAGAGGAGCAAAGAAAAAGGTAATGCATTGGCCATTCCTTCTGTAACTTAGGGTGACCATTCCTTTAACATTCTGAGGGTTGCTTAAATAAGGTTCAAACAAGATCCAGTCTAACAATGTTCAAGAAGCTGCAACATACATCTAGCAAGAACTCAGAGGATCTCAAACCTTAAATGGTGGCCAGATTGTTAAGGTCTTGTATCGCTGGGTAGAAGAAATCTTAGGTGATATCCAGTTGGTCCAAAGTTACAGGGATCATCAACGTGACATACAGACATACTTAAACTCCCCTTCAAGGGTCACTGCAACTAGCAAATTTGGGCTGTCTCAGTGGAAGCACCTCTCAGCTCAAAAATAGATGTTTTGGATTCAAATCTTGGACGGTGCCTATTCAAGATATGGGCCTGGGTATGATTTAGGATGGGTCTCCCTCCCTTCAGCCAAAAATAAAACAAAAGGAGAAAGAAAGGAAAAGAAAAGAGGTTACTGCAACCACAGAAAATGAGCAAGTGAGAGGGTGTACCTGAAAACTATAAAAGAGCAATTCTAGTTCTTGAAGAGTCAAATGCAAAGAATTTAAATCATCCATGCAATCATTATTGTGCCTTAGCAGAGTTTCTGCAAGATTATTGGATGACAGTTTCTCTATCAAGCTTGTTATTTTTTTTTTTTTCCTTTTTAGTGATTCAGAAGTTTGTTAATAACTTTGGCATGTCTGTTGAGGTGGATCTTGTAATAGAGATGGGAATGGGCCGTGCCGCCCATGGGCCGGCACGAAATGGACCGTGCCTAGCATGGCCGGATACTGCTACAGTACCGGGCCGTGTCTGCATGGCCCGTTAAACCGTGCTGTGCCGGGCTCGGAAAAAGGATTTTTTGAGCCCGGCACGGCCCATGATAGGCCTAGGCCGGCCCATCGTGCCGTCCCACCATGCCGGCACGAAAGGCCCACATGGGCCTAGGCCATGCCGGGGCCCATCAGGGCCTGAAATTTTTTTTAAAAAAATTAAATAAATTAAAAAATTATTGCGAACAAAGAAATTTATTAATATGAAGCCATCTTAATAGTGGGGGTTTGATATAGACCCCTACCAATTTATTAATTTAAAATCAAAATGATACATGGAGGGGGGCTAGGCCTAACCTCCATAATACAATAAGAAAAGAGAAAAAAATAGAGATGACTCACTTTAATAATTAAAAAAAATATACATTATTAGAAGTAAAACCTATTAGAAGTGAAACCAATTTAAGCCTCAAGAAGACATAAGGCCCATACAAAAGGCCTTGTTAAAGTATACTCTATGCTCCAAAGCATCAATCTCAGCTTCTCTCATGTTAAAAAAGACTTTGTCCATCAATCTTCGGTGCACAAAGCGCGCATTGGATGCACGGCATTTGCAAGTCTGATCCTCAGGCTAGTCCATAAGGTGATTCCTGGACCTACTGTGCTCTCTGGCTGGTTTCACTTAACAAGAGCATGGTTAACGTCAAGAGACCTGACTTTCTTGCCTGACTCGTTCATGATGCGTACAGTGCACCGACGACCTAGTCTTTCTTATAAATTCGAGTCTTTATGAGAATATCTAAACTTAGTAGGTCTTGTTCCTTTTTGTTATTTTTTTTCTTCTGATGTCATTAAATTATGAATAAATGGACAAAAGTTGGAGAGGATGCCATTCAAACGTGCATCACGCCTTAAATATAATAATGCAAATGTAACCAAAAAGATATATACTAGTGATGTATTACTACAAATGTGACTCAAGTTATAGTCAATTATATACAATAGTTAGAACTAGACCTACAAACTTTAACATAATTAGAACATTGGACCAGTAGCTCAATGATCCAATAGATGAATCAATGGTTGAATAGTATAAATAAAAAAAAAAAACTAAAAAATGATTCGTAAGGATAAATAGAGATAATTTTTTTAATAAAATTTAATTAATATGATAGATAAAAAATTTAAATTCTTAAAATTAAATTATTTAAACCCTAAATATCCCCTAGTGGGCCATGCCGAGCCGAAATTTTTAGGAAACAAGCCGTGCCGGCCTAGGCATGGCCCAGTGCCCAAGAAGCATAACCCAATTAACATGCAGATTGAATTTTTGTGCAAGAATAATATTTAACTCCCATCCTGAAGGTGGAAAAAATACATCTCTCATATAAGCCTTCTTATTAGGACTCATGACCTCATTACACAGCTAAGAAATTGCTAGTAACACTTGGTGCTATACAGTGACAAGAGGGAGGTTACAAAAGCATTGACCTAATTCAAGGGGAACATAACATATGGGTCACCAGAGAGACTTGCGGTTGATAAGGCAAGTCAAAATGGCCATTTTGACTTGAACTGCTAAAATATCACCAATAGTGATATTGCAACTCTTAAATGTAGGTGGTGCAGACAAATGAATACAAGATGCCCATGGTACCCCTGTTTAGAGCTACTGCGGACCTGCCAAAATAGTGAATCTTAATCATTGGATTCCCCAGGAGAAGAAACTAGAGCTTCAATTCTATAATAGGTGATAAGTGAGAGAACCAAAAGGATTTTGAAAAGGCAAATGCAAAAATTTAGTGCTGCCTCAAGCTAACCATTCTGATATGCTGATCTGATTCCTTCTTCATAACCATGGAAAGAATCTTGCTTATTCCAGAGAAGGACGAAAGCAGACCAGATAATATCCATCTAGATCTATTTTCATATTCCAATCTATATAGAAATGAATACAAATTTGAGCATCTGACCATTATTAACCAAATTCATCAAGAAAATATAGGTACAAATATAGCCCAACAATTGTAATATACATATCCCAATATCTACTCCTGTTTGTAATCCTCTTTAATCTTATATAGCATTGTGAACTTTTAAGAAAAATAATTAATCATATTATCGTGGTATTAGCGTAATTTACCTTCATGTAGTGATATGTTTGATTTGGTGGTCATAAAATTTATCTATCCAACTCTCATCCATAATCATATTCATACGTTCAATACGTAATTTGCATGTGTATCTGCTTAAAATCAATATAAATATGAATTTTGGTATCCAACTAATATCCACATTCATATCCGTATTTGCCCAAAAAATGGAAATAGATATGGACATACTAATATTTGATCAGTATCCAATCATTTTTCAGCTCAATTCCAAAGGTACCCTTTTGTATATGTTTATCTCTATTGCTTCATTTATAGGTCCAACAGATATAAGCACAAAGAGATGGCATATGTGTTGGAAATGGAGAACCATGAAAGAGATCTAAGGAACCTCAAATCAAGGGATGCATTCAAGAGCTTTAGTAAAATGAAGGGTGGGGAGCCTCACACTATGTTAAGATGCATGACTAACTTGAACACAAGATAATGTCCAAAAGATTCTTCTAGAGGGGAACTAAAAGGAATAAGAGTCGTATATGAAAATAAATGTGTTACAATTAAGAGGTTGCTCATCAGATCTCAATTACTGTGCATGGTAAAGCTTCAAGAGGAAGGAAGACATAGTGACTCACAAAGGCTAACATCTGAAGGATTTCAAGAAGAAAAAAAAGAAAATTTGTCAGACAAAATATATATATATATATATATATACTTAATGATAGCCTTACCAAAGAATGCAAAAAGAAGGTTAATGTTGACAATATAATTAGCCAAAGTAGAGGTAAATCGTAGAATTTTCTTGAATGCTAGACAAATTCTGATGCTTAGGTATCAATTTGTGGCCTTTTAATTTTGCGTGTTTTCCCCTCTTTTGGAGTCTTGAAAAATATCAAATATGTAATATCTATCCTATCAAATGACAGTGGTGAAGCGTAACCACCAGTCCTCAATATGGTTTGAGGCCAACATTATCCATAGGTGAATATTTTAAGGAACTAGTCTGGGTTAGGCAGCTAATAGTTCACATAGAAACAGGGATGGTGGCACTGTATCAAGTTCTAGCTCTTGGAAGTTCAAAGTTGGATCAGGGAGGTGGGTTTGTTCGACATTCTAGCATGCAGCCACAAATCTATCAGGTTAATAACCATCTTTATCATGAACTGACAGGGAATTGATTATTGCAAAAGATGAGAGTTCTGATCACACCCTTATTCAGCACAGAAGCACCTAAATCCATTTCAATTTGCAAATTATTTTCCCCTACTCTTTTTGAACAATAGTGGAGGAAGCAGATTCATGTAGCCGACCCCATGTAGTTGGGAAAAGACTTAGATGAGTTGAGTTGAGTTGCACTTTTTGAACAATATGGTAACTGCATCTTGACAACTTCAACTATAGAGTCTAGGGTGGTGGTACTTCATTAGTGCGTGTGAATTTTTGATTCAGACAGCTACTATAAAAAAAAAAAAAGGGATTTCAAGAACCCTATATTTGCAAGGACAAAGCAGGACTCAAATATGATCCAATAAGGGACATAAGAGTGGGAGATAGTGACACAAGAGATGAACTGAGGATGAACTTGATGATAGACTGGTGACACCAGTTCTTTTTCCCTTCCCAAAAAGCCTTGCTGCATGAAGAATATTAAAACTGCGAGATTTTTGCAACATGTCAGGGATATTAGGAGAGGAATTGTGATTTTCAGCAAACACGGAACTATGAATCTAAAGAATAATGGAAGCAAAATACAAGAGATGATCAAATATTGCCCTCAGGAAGACATTAGTGAATAGGTTTCAAGGAAAAACGGAGCTCAACATGTGGTTGAAAATGAAGCCACATGCTTTACCTAGTGTTGCCGCCAAATCGCGTTCCTCGAACGTTGGGTAATGGAGAGCCTCCTTAAGGAATTTCTGCAAGAAAGTTCCTAGGGACCGGTTTCACCGATGGGGACTCTTCGACGCTCAAATAACTCGGAACAGTGAAGAAAGAGATAATGAAAAATAGCTAGAGAGCTTGAGTTCGGATCCCTTCCCTCGTTGCGAGCGGAGGTTCTTATACCTGTCCGAAGGTCCTTTTTCCCGCTTTAGGAAGGTGGTTGATTCTGAGACGTTATTATCTGGTAGTGGACAGATGACAAGGCTGACAGGACAAATCACAACAAACACTGAGCATGTCAAAGGTGTCTCGTCCCGCCAGCCCCCTGCCAGGCGCGGCGCCGCAGGTGGTAGGCGGGCTTAGTCGCGTCAGGCGTGCGCCGTAACGGATAGTGGCCACGCGCGGTTGCAGATAGTTAATGGACCACGTGGGAGCTGCAGTGGTTAGTGGGCCACGTGGCAGTGTTAGGCAGCTCGAGGCCGAGGGGATCTGGAGTCCGAGTCCGAGGTCGAGGGGGCCTGGAGTTCGAGGCCGAGGGAACCTTGGGGTCCGAGACGGAGGGGACCCGGAGTTCAAGGCCGAGGGGACCTGAAATCCGAGGTTTCATCACTCGTCTCTCCAGTTAGCCTACACGTGGCCTGATCAGCCACATCAAATGCCTCCCCACCCCTAAGACGAGGTGAGGCCACTCCCTGCCTGGCGAAAGGGGCGCGAAGCCTCCAAATGGCTGATCCCGATGTGTTTCCAACCGTAGAGGGCACATGTCCCCGGGGATAGAAACCCTTCAACGCAAATGATGAGGGAAGTCGTAACGCCTCTGCTCCAGTCAATCCACACCGTCAGTTCCGTGAAGATCCTTCTCAAAATGGGGGAATCCTTTCGAAACCCACGGAAAGGCCACCGCCATCGATGCCATCATTGTACTGACGTCATCGACGTCCCGTGACTGGCATTAAGCAGTGCGCTCCATGCGTCGGGAGTTGGTCGAGGTGACCTCACCAATAGCGGTGTGCACGTGGCCTACTGGATCAGGTGGAACAATTCGAAAATGATGTAAAGCAGGGGGGGCCTTGGACCTAATACTTCGCTTCTGAAACCTCCGTCTTCGTCTTCAAGCCCGTACCTTGCCCAAGCCTCTTCTTTCCGAGCCTTGCTGCCTCTCTCGCCGCTCTTTTCTTTCATCCAGGTTAGTCATCCCGATCCTTCCAGGTTTTTCCTTCATGGCTTCCTCTTCTCTTCTTGGTCATCTTCTGCCCCACCTGAGGATCGTCTGTCCTCGCGGGTGCGAGCTTCCCTATCCCCCACGCCTGCGTGGTCCTTCTCTCCCTCTCCTTCCTCGAGGACTTCGTTCCTCTATCTCAACGGCGGATTGTCAGCCGGGCCCCCGCCAGGGGTCGTCCGATGGCTGCTGGTCCTCCACCTAGGGCTAGGGCGGAATCCCAGGAAGGGACCGCTCCATCCTGACCGATCAAGAATTAGCCAACATTAGGGCTCGATATAGGGTTCCGAGCAGCATTCGGCTGTTCCTCCCCACCCCCGATGACAGGATGACATCCTCCCATCCCGAAAGGATCGCTCTGTATGAGGCATTCTTCAAGAAGGGCCTCCAACTACCTCTCCATCCCTTCATCATCAGCCTTCTTGATCTATTTTCCTTAGTGCCCGCAGTTGGTCCCGAATTCCATTCGGACCATCTGCGGTTTCTTGGTATTGTGTCACCTTTAGAGTGTAGAGGCCAGGGTCCCTTTTTCGTAGCTTCTACACCCTTCGCCAACAATCGGGTTGGTAGGTGTTCCAGCCTAGGCATGGCCGAGCCCTCCGGTTAGGTCTCCCCACGTCTGTTAAGGGGTGGAAGACCTGATTTCTCTTCGCCGACCTCAAGGGGATGAGGGCAAGGTGGAGGGACCCGGACGCAGGACCAAACAAGAATTCGAAGGTGGTCCCAAGGGACAAGGAGGCATTTGGGTAGTTGCTGTCGGTAGTGGTTCCTCGCTGTAACCAGCTCCTGTCTGAGGAAATCTCCAGCTCGCGAGTATCCTCCCTAGCAGTGGTGAGCAGTCGAAGACCTTTCAACCCTTCTTTTCTCGTCTACCTCTTCTTCTTTTTTTCTTTTTTTTTTGAGTGGCTTTGTCCTGCCTTGACCTGTGTAGATATGAGGCCGCCAACCGAGATGCTGATGAGGGCGATTGCAAAGAGGTGGAGGGCCGCGGGTGAGACAGGAGGATCGAAGAAGAAACCCCGGCCCCAGGCCCCTGCCCTCCAACCTGACGGCCAACAGGCAGATGAGGAGGCCGCCCCTTCGGTCACCCAACCAGCTGCTTCACCGATCGCTCCGTCGGTCGCCCCATCAGCAGCCTCGGCGATCGACCTGACTGCTGACACCCCTTCAGAGGAGCTGAGGGCCGCGACAGTTCACCCGAGTGCCGAGCCGGCCGCCCTTGGCGCGAAACTATCAGAGCTTGCAGTCGTGCCAGCACCGGAGGAAGGCCGCCTGCGGATAGAGATGCTAGGACATCCGCGCCCTCAACCTCGTCCGACCCCGGGGGAAGGAGGACCGAGGCGGACCCCCCTGGGTGTCCCTTGCCTACAACGGTCGCACCACCGAGCGATTGATGGCGAGGGTCTGCTTGCCGGAGCTCCAAGCATAGTTCAGCCAATTGGACGCTCCCGCCATCCTTTGGGACGCCTTCGCGGTCACTTATGGGTAAGTGTTTCCTCTGCCCCCTTTGAATCTTCACTGTGTACTAACAAAGGCTTTCCTTGTGCAGACGGTGAACTCTCTGTCGGCCTTGAGGGACACCGCCCTCCGGTGCCACCACGCCCACCAGACGACCTTGGCCGCCATGGCCAGGGCCGAGGAGGCCGAGGGTGCACTGGAGGCGGCCCGAAGGGAGGCCGGGCGACCGAGCGGGCACTGGGGGCAGCTCGAAGGGAGGCCGAGGAGGCCAAGAAGACCCTAGAGCTATTCCAGGCGGAGGTCGAGGAGACTAGGCGGCAAGGAGCGGCCGACCTGGGGCATGCCCGCGCTGCCGAGGCCGAGCTGGGGGCCTACCGACTCCGACTGGATATGGCGATCCAGGAGGTGAAGGAATTCGAAGGCCGGGCCGAAGGCGCTGAGGAGATAGCCCGGATGGCCGATGCCCGGGCCACCGATGCCACCGTCCGAGTGGAAGATGCCCTTCTGAGAGCCCGAGCCGTCGAGGAAAGGGCTGCGGCGGCGGAGATGGCGGCAGCAAAGGCTGTGGAGCGCTTCTGAGGCTCCACTGCCTTTGCTGAAGAAGTGGCGGAGGGCTTCGCCGATGCCTACCTCCAGGGCTTCCGCCACAGAAAGGAGAAGGTTGCGCGAGTCTTCGAGGTCGCCAGCCTCAACGACATTGAGCCGACGTCTTCGAGGGGCCGGAGTCGTCCGATGGTGGATCTGCATCGGCCGATGCCTGAGAGCCCGCTCTTGTACTTTTTCTTTTACTTCTGTTATTGTACCAAAGTCCGACTTGAGACGGCATTTTGTAAACATTCACAAAGTAATAAAAATGATTAATTTTCCTTGGAATTCGCCTTAAAAGTCTCTTCAAATACTTAGCTCAAAGTAGTGTGCATTCTACTTAGTCCGCCTTTGTAGGACTTCCGATAGGGCTGCATCGGCCCTGGTGGGGTCATTGTATTCGTTTGCTCGCCGTGAGCAAGTCCGCGACTTCATTGCCGTGTGGTATTGGATCCCTGGGGAAGTATTGAGGCCAGCTTTGGGACTTTCCTTTGTGAAAATTCGAGGCCGGCCTCGGGGTGTCGATCTTGCAATAGGTCTGCAACGTCGATCGATCATCAGGGCTTTAGGGCTAGTTGGGGTCAGTCCTTAGGTGTCGAGCTGGTCTCGGACTTTCAGCACTGACCGAAGTTGGGCTTTTGTGCCGAGCTGGTCTCGGACTTTCAGCACTGACCGAAGTTGGGCTTTTGTGCCGAGCTGGCCTCGGGCTTTCAGTGCCAACCGAAGTCAGGCTTTTGTGCCGAGCTGGCCTCGGGCTTTTAGTGCCGACCGGAGTCGACTTTTGTGCCGAGCTGGCCTCGGGCTTTCAGTGCCGACCGGAGTCGGACTTTTGTACCGAGCTGGCCTCGGGCTTTCAGTGCCGACCAGAGTCGGGCTTTTGTGCCGAGCTAGCCTCAGGCTTTCAGTGCCGATCGGAGTCGGGCTTTTGTGCTGAGCTGGCCTCGGGCTTTCAATGCCGATTGGAGTCGGGCTTTTGGTTAAAAGGGTGAGATACTCGAACATATCTTTATTAGCCGAAAAGGATGAGTTATTTCAAGTTCACGAAAGAATGAAATATTTAAATCCATAATCAAATGTTGATGTACATTACTGATAGTACCAACGGAGATTGTCAGAATTCCAAGTTCGAGGGAGTGGCTTCCCATCAAGTCCCTCGATCCGGTATGCTCTGTGGTAGAGGGACTCGGTGACCTGGTAGGGTCCTTCCCAGTTTGGTGACAGCTTACCTCTTCTGTCGGTTTTGAAACCTTGGCCCGCCTGAGGACCAAATCCCCTGGCAGAAATGCCCTAGGGCGGACACGAGTGTTGTAGTACCTCGCGGTTCGCTGGCAATAGGCAGCCATCCTGAGCCATTCCGATCGCGCACCTCCTTGATGAGGTCGAGGTTGGCTCGCAGTCGGCTTGAGTTATCCTCCTTATCATACGACTCCGTCCAAGGACTCGGGATGCCAATCTCCACAGGAATGATAGCCTCAGATCCGAACACGAGGCTGAAGGGGGTCTTCCCGGTAGGACCCCGCAGCGTCGTGTGATAGGCCCACGTTGGGGAGTTCCTTCACCCATCTTCCTTTGAAGTCATCTAACCGTGCTCTGAGCCCTTGAAGGATAGTGCGGTTCGTCACCTCGCTGCCCCGTTGGTTTGAGGATGACCGACGAGGTAAACCGCTGATGGATGCCCAGCTCAGTGCAAAATGCTCTGAAGGGGCAATGTCGAATTGCCGATCGTTGTCGGTGATGAGGGTATGTAGCAATCCGAATCGGCAGATTATGGACTTCCAGAAGAAAGATCTCACCTTGCCCTCGGTGATCTTCGCTAGTGCCTTGGCCTCAACCCATTTGATGAAGTGATCGACGGCAACTAGTAGGAACCTATGTTGGTCAAAGGCCGGGTGAAATGGTCTTAAAATGTCCATCCCCCACTGAGCAAAGGGCCACGGGGTCGTCAGGGGGCTCAGCTGAGAGGTCGGCTGCCGTTGGATGTTGGCGTGTCGATGACACTATCGCATCTTCGAACTAGCTCGGAGGCATCTTCCTTCATTGTGAGCCAATAATACCCCTAACGTAGAGCCTTGTACGCCAACGCTCTGCCCCCCAGGTGGCTTCCACATATGCCCTCGTAGATCTCACGAAGGATGTAATCGGCGTCCGTAGGGCCAACGCACTTGAGGATTGGGTATGAGAAAAGCCTTCGGTATAGCTGCCCATTCAGTATCAGAAATTTGGAGGCTCGCCGCTTGAGTAGCTTGGCTTCCGTCGGGTCCTCGGAGAGGGCACCATCGGTAAGGTACTGAACGTAAGCGTCTATCCAAGTGGGCTCCTGGATGATCGGCAGGGCCTCCTCGGTGGCCTCGATGCTCGGGACCTCCAGATGCTCTACGTATGTCCTTCCCAGGGCCCCGTCGGCCAAGGTGGCCAAACGGGATATGCGTCAGCTCTAGCGTTCTTACCCCTGGGAATGTAACTGACACAAAAATAAGCAAAAAGAGAGGCCTGTAATTGGACCTTACTCAGGTAACGGGACATAATGGGATCTCGAGCCTCGTACTCTCCAGTGATCTGTCCGGAGACAAGTCGAGAGTCGGTGAAGGCTCTGAGATGCTTTACTCCGAGCTCCTTAGCTAGCTTCATTCCCGCTAGCAAGGCTTCATACTCTGCTTTTATTGGTGGCGAGGAAAAGGAAATGCAGGGCGTACTCCACTGCCTCTCCCTCTGGGCTTGCTAGGATGAGCTCGGTTCCACTCCCTTGGGAATTCGACGCGCCATCCACATAGAGGATCCAGTCCTCTTCCTGCCTCGGCCGTTATGTCTGAGAACGCCGAGTAAGGTTCCTCCGGTTGCTCCTCAGTCCACGTGCACTCAACCAGGAAGTCAGCTAACACCTGGAACTTCATCGCCGACCTTGGCCGAAATGACAAGTCAAATTCCCCTAACTTGATGGTCCACTTCGCCAGCCGGCTGGAGGTGTCAGGACGAGACAAGATCGTTCTGAACGGCTGGTCCGTAAGCACCACGCACGATAGGGTGGGTTTGGAAGTAAGGCTTGAAGCGCTGAATAGAGACGATCAAGGAAAAAAAATGATCTTTTCGATTTTGGAATACCTGGTCTCCGCGTCATGAAGTACCTTGCTGGTATAATAAACCGGCCTTTGCATCCCGTCGGCGTCCATGCGGACGAGCACGGAGCTGACCGCTTCGAGGAAAGCCGCGAGGTAGATGAAGAGCTCCTTCCCGCCACGCGGTTTGAACAGCAATGGTGGAGTGGACAGGAATTCCTTCAGCTTCTCGAAGGCTTTCTGATACTCCTTTGTCCACTCGAAGCCGTTGATCTTGCGCAGTGCTTTGAAGAAGGGTAGGCATCTCTCTGCTGACTTGGATAGGAAATGGCTCAGAGCTGCTACTCTTCCAATCAAACGCTGCATCTCCTTTTTGTTAGCTGAGGGCCTCATGTCAAGGATGGCTCGGATCTTATCGGGGTTCACCTCGATCCCCCGCTGTGTCACCATGAAGCCTAGGAATTTACCTGCTGTAACCCCAAAGGCGCACTTACGGGGATGCAGCCTTATCTGGAATCGGCGAAGATTGCTAAAGGTCTCCGCCAAGTCAGCAACATGGTCATCGATGCGGATACTTTTGGCCAGCATGTCATTCACGTATACCTCCATGTTGCACCCGATCTGGTCCTCAAAGACCTTGTTAATCAGCCTCTGGTATGTGGCTCCAGCATTCTTTAGTCCGAAGGGCATTACCTTGTAACAGTATATGCCCTTCTCAGTCACGAATGAAGTAGCTTCCTCGTCCGCCGGATCCATCTTGATTTGGTTACACCCTGAGAAGGCGTCCATGAAGCTGAGGGTCTCGTCGCTAGACGTCGCATCCACCAGCTGATCGAATCCAAGGCAGTAGGAAGCTATACTTGGGGCACGCCTTGTTAAGATCGATGAAGTCGACACACATCCTTCAGCTCCCGCTGGCCTTACGGACCATCATCACATTGGTCAGCCAGTCCGGATAGTGGACCTTCCAGATGTGGCCGGCGGCCACTAGCTTGCGGACCTCCTCGTCAATGGCCTTCTGCCGATCGAGGGCAAAGCTCCTCTTCTTTTATCGGACAGGCCGACACCTATGTTGATGTTGAGCTGATGGTGATTATCTCTCTAGGTATGCCTGGCATGTCGGACGCCGACCAAGCGAAGATGTCAGAATTGGCTCGCAGGAAAGCGAGAAGTTGATCTCGTGCCTCCTTAGGGAGAAGGGCCCCGATCTGGACCGTTCTCACCGAATCCTCCCCCAGCGAAAAGGTCAACAAATACTCGACCGACTCTCCCCTTCTCTTCGAATCTCGGGGGTCAAGCGACTCATGCAATGGTGAAACCATCAGCCCCTGAGGGCTGAGGGCTGTATGATAGCAGAGCGGCATTGGGTTCCGCTCCCTGCACATCTCCCTGACTCCCTCACGAGTGAAAAATCTTACAAGCAGCCTCTTGGTGGAGATGACGACGTCTAGAAGGTTCAGACCGGGTGTCCCGAGGATGGCATTGTAGGCCAAGGGAACTCGGACAATCAGAAAGTTCATGAAGACCGTGCTCTGATACGGCGGCGTCCCGGTTGTGACCGAGAGAGTGATCTCTCCCTCAACCCTCATGAGTCTTCGATAAAGCTCATTAGGGGCATGGTCACAGGCCGAAGGGAGCTAAAGGACAAGTCCATTTGAACAAAGGCATCATAACTGAGAACATCGACCGAACTTCCACTGTCAACCAAAATTCTCTTTACAGGGTGTTTCGCGATCGTCATTGACGCGACGACGCTGTCATCATTGTTATTAACTACCCCTTTAGGTCCCTTTTAAAAAAGGGAATTACAGGATCTAACCCTTCATCCCCCCTCCACGGCCTCTTCGAAGTGCTGCTTGCCCCCAGGAAATCATAGCCACAGTCTTCTCCATTGGGGCGTTATCGATGCTGACCTGGGAAGGTGAAGGTGCCGATGGGCCGGGCGCATTCGGGTTCCCCCTGTGGACGAACTTTCTCAGGTGGCCGCATTGGATGAGATCCTTAATCGCCTTTTTCAACTGGCAATAGTCTTCGGTATTGTGGCCATGGTTCCGATGAAAATGACAGTAAAAATTTTTGTTGCGGGAGGTCCCTGGCTTCATGGGAGGAGGGTGCTGGAGATACGATTAGCCCTCGATTTTCATCAGGATGTGGGATATTGGAGCGAGTAGGGGGTAAAGGGTCCCTCTCCAGGGGCGAGTGCTCGCGGTCGGTTGTCCGATCGGCGTGGAGGCTCAGGCCTCCTGGGTCGAGCCTCAACAGGCTCAGGACGGGCCTGCTTCTTGCTGGAACCCCCATCCGCCTCGCGCTAGGAAGAGTCGGCCTCGTTGGCGCGGATGTACTTCTGCGCCCGGCTCAGCAGTTCGGCATAGGAACCGAAGGGCTTCTTGTCGAGGGAGTAGGCGAAACAGGATGAGCGGAGCCCTCGCTTCAAGGCCAGAGTGGCCACTGAGTCTTCGAGATTGTAGACTTTGAGCGCGGCCTCTTTGAACCGGGCTACAAAGTCCCTTAACGACTCGCCGCTCCTCTGTTGAACGGCGAACAAACTATCGACCACCCGCGGGATCTTCCGACACGTATCGAAGTGCGCTAGGAAGGCCCTCTCCAGCTGCCAGAAGGAGTTGATGCTGCGCAGTGGCAAGCGAAAGTACCAAGCACGGGCAGTCTTCCGAAGGATGGCGGGGAAGGCGATGTAGAGGAGGGAATCGGTCGCCCCTTAGACTTGTATGAGGACCTTGTAGCTCTTCAGATGGTCCAAGGGGTCGGTGGTGCCATCGTACGGATCCAGTTAAGAAAGGCGGAACCGGATCGAGATCGGTTCCTTCATGATGCGACAGGACAGCGGAGGATGGCTGTCATAATTCGCCTCTGGCGGGTTTATGATTCTGCGATTAAGCTCCTCCAGCCGCTGGTTATACTCATCTAGCCGTCGCTCGACCCGGCGAATGATTCGGCCCGACGAATGATTCGGCCGTCGAAGGACCCCTCCTTCGAAGATTCCGAGGATGGGAAGGGGTGGCATCGATGCGAACGTGTGCGCTCCATGTCCTTCCCATGCCGCCGCTTGAGAGAAGCGCTGGTGTGGCGAGAAGAAGACCGGAGCCACTTGGAGGCCTCCTGGCGGTGATGCCTGGATGAGGCATGGCGACGGCGGTCTTCCGAAAAGGAGATCTCCCGCGGGTGGACTGTTGATTGGATTGGACCATCCCGAGACCGACGAGAGCGGTTCCGAGTGCCGCTGCGTAGCCACTAGATGTTGTTACAGCACCTGAACTACCGCCACAAGTGATTGAACTTGCGTGGTTAGGGCAGCGATTCGATTATCTTGGTGTGGTGGCACTGGCTGTGCAGGAACGCCGGCCCGGGGAATAAGGGGACCGGTCTCCGGCTGCTCAGCTCCCTGGCGATGCCTCCCAGCGCAGCTGGTGAAAACCTCCTATGTGCGCGTCACCATCATCTTCTCGATTGCTTAGGGAAAGAGGGTCTGTAGCTGGCTGGTTCAAAGCTATCTACCTTTTCCTCCTTCCTGGCGCGCGCCAATCTGTTGCCGCCAAATTGCGTTCCTTGAAGTAATGGAGAGCCTCCTCCTCAACGAAGTTCCTGCAAGAAAGTCCCCGAGAACCGGTTTCATCGGTGGGAACCCTCCGACGCTCAAGTAAGCAACTCGGGAACAATGAAGAAAAAGCGAATGAAAAATAGCTAGAGAGCTTGAGTTCGGATCCCTTCTCTCGTTGCGAGCGAAGGTTCTTATACCTGTCTGAAGGTCTTTTTTTCCGCTTTAGGAAGGTGGTTGATTTTGAGATGTTATTGTCTGATAGTGAATAGACGGCAAGACTTACAAGGATAGATCGCAACAAACACTGAGCATGTTAGAGGTATCTCATCCTGCCAGTCCCCTGCCAAATGCAGCGCATGACAAGCGGGCCTAGTCGCATCAGGCGTGCATTGTAACAGATAGTGGCCATGCGCGGTTGCAGATAGTTAGTGAACCACGTGGCAACTGTAGATGGTTATAGGCCATGTGACAATGTCAGATGGCTCGAGACCGAGGGAACTTGAAATCCGAGGCCGAAAGAATCCGGAGTCCGAGGCCGAGAGGGCCGGGAGTCAAAGGCCGAAGAAACCTTGGGATCCAAGATTCCGTCAATCGTCTCTTTTGGTAGCCTATACGTGGCCTGATCAGCCACACCACGCAGAATGCTACCTGCTGTCCTAGTGAACGTATCAAAATCTAGCGAACAAGCTTCAAAAATGAATTGTTTAAAAAGCCCTTATAAAAGCCTCAAGGCATTGGGTTCACCGCTAGCAGCGAATCCCTCCCCTATTGGATAAGGCTTCTGAATTTTTTGATAAAAGGGGAAATAAAATATCATAATGAAACACCGATCCCGAAACCTAGCTCCATTCTAATCAAGCATCAAAACGTTCACCATTTCCATTCAGGTTTTCAGATTAAGTTTAGAGCAATCGAATTGATCAAATCTGAACAAGAATGGGATCAATTGGGAGATCGAATGGGAGACCTGTGGGGGAGGACCAGGCGGCGTGGACGACGCAGCGCTCCTGGACGTTGGAGCAAAAGCCGACGGTGATCTTGTTGAGGTCGCCACGCAGGACGGATCCGTTCCAGACGGAGGCGCCGTCGTAGACAGTGACCTGGCCGGCAAGGACGACGTTGGGGGCGACGTAGGCGTCGACGGCGATCTTAGGCACCCACTGCCCCAGGGGGATGACCCGCCGCTGCCCCCGGTAATCCCACTTCACGTGATCCGCCAAAGTCGGCGGAGGCGGAGGTGGCGCCGAGGCGGCCACGGCGGAGGCCTCGGTGGAGAGGGGACGAAGAAGGGGGAGGAGACGAGAGGAGGAGGGGAGGGCTCTCCGGGAGAGACGGGCGAGAGGCGCCGCCATTTTTTTTTTTTTTTTCCTTCTTCGACTTGAGGAGAAGGAGGCGAGGGGGTGAGCAGGCGGAAGGGGGGACCCTCGGGAGGACGCTCGTGCGGGTTTTGGCCTTCTGGGGAGCTTCACACGTGCAACTGGTGGCTTCTTTTTCTTGCTGTTAATTATTTTAGAAAGGAAACGCTGTTAAAATCAACTACTTGGCTGCAATAATTTGGTGTGGTTGCTTTTTATTTTTATTTTATTATTTTTATTTTATTTTATTTTGGTACAAACGGACGATCACACTAGTCTAGCGCGAGTCAGCCCAGATAGATCAGAGTATAAAATTTATTGCAAAGGAGCAGGGCAGGGGTCATCCGGCGTCAAAATCCATGGACCAGAAAGCAGAGCCACTGAAGCAGCAATCCAGTTCGCCGCCGAGTTGGCTTCGCGATATATATGACGGGTCTGGACGCAATCAATCTCCTGCAGAATAGCCCAAATGTCCAACAAAATCGGATTAGAAAGAGCAGGAGGGCAATTCTGCATCTGAATCCAAGCAATGACCGACATGGAGTCGCCCTCAATACAAATCCTCTGAGCATGAAGAACCCGAGCAGCATAAGAAATACCTGCCCAAGCCGCGCGAAGTTCGGTCATAGGGACAGAGGAGTCGAGAGAACCAAAACCTTCTGCCGCCAAAAGGTCACCATGAGGACCTCGGATAATGAACGCTGACCCAACAATTCTTCCACGGACACTCCCGTCAAAATTGACTTTGACAAACCCTAGAGGGGGGGGCTCCCAAGAGATAAGAACCGTATACCGGTTCGCTGCCGAAGCAGCAGGGGATCCCCAGTGGCCAGAGATATCAACCCAATACGAGCACAGTCCGCCGCCAATAATCTGATCTTCCTAGCAATCTTATGAAGAGAGATAGTGTCATCAGAGAAAATAAACTGGTTCCTAGTTAGCCAAATCTGAGAAGCAGTGACCGCCCAGAGACCTTTCTTATGCTGAGGGCACCTCCGAAGGTCCAGAAGGAAAAAAGAGTACAGGGAGCCCGAGTCTTTCTGTCTGAATGGATAACCCATCATAAGCCAGACCCGTCTAGCTCTGGGGCAGATGAAGATAGCATGATCTATAGATTCCTCCTCTAAACTGCATAACGGGCAGATCGACTGAATAGGGAGACCCCTCCGAGATAGGAGAGCACATGTAGGAAGAGAGCCCCACAGAAGTTTCCAGATAAATAACTGAACTCTGGGGATAGTAGGAAGCTTCCAAATCCACGCAGCATCCTCCAGGCACTGAGGCTGAGGTCTGAACGTCATCATCAGATCCCTAGTCGGAGCCTTAGAGAGACAGGAACTCTGCCAGAGTCTAACATCAGAAGATCGACCAGGAAGAAGAGGCATCGATAAAATCCGCCGGGCAAGCTCCGCACCAAACAATCTGGTCACCGAGGGGATATGCCAAGCTGGAGGGTCAGAGGAGATCAAGTCCTTGACCCTTAGACTGGAAGGGGTCTCAATACTAATAAAGGAGGGCCACCGAGAGAGAGGAAGCTCTGAAATCCAGGTATCCTGAATAACACTGACTGAAGAACCATCACCGATCATCCAAGAGAGATTGTCCAAGATAGCATGACCATAGCGACAGATCTCCTTCCAATAGGAGGAGCTTCCCCGAGGTGGAGAAATATGCATGGCAGATGACCATTCTCCATACCTAATGCGCATCAGAGAGCTCCATAGACAATGTGGCTCAAGAAGAAATCTCGAAGCATGTCTGGCAATAAGGGCTTTTCTTCTAACAATCAAAGACTGGATACCGAGACCACCCTCAGCGATAGGCATACAAACCAAATCCCAGGATAAGAGGTGAATCCCATGACCATCCTACACATAAGCCCATAGGAAATCACGAAAGCATCTCTCGATCCTTCTCAGGCAAGTAATTGGAATGGCTGCATTCGACAGGATATGCAGGGAAAGAGAGGAAAGAACTGATCGAATAATGATAACCCTAGCCATCATCGAAAGACCAGTCACCTGCCATCCCTCAATGCGCTGGCGCACCCACCTCTCAATCTCGGAGAAATCAGAGCAGCGGGGGCTTCGCCCCGTTATAGGGATCCCCAATAAATAAATCTATCAGTCTGAGTGGTGATACCCGATAATCTGATGATGGCTTCTCTAGTGGATCTAGAGGTCTTCGGGCTAAGTTGCTTTTTAATCTTTACACTAAGATCTCCCAATATGCAAAAATATTTATTCAATTAATGAAAATTTTCAAGATGGCATGAAAAAAATGCCATAATTTTACTTGGCAAACAAAGATGTACAAACAATAACTAAAAAGCATAAAAGAGTCCTTATATATATATATATATATAGAAAGAGAGAAAGGTAAACTTAGCTAGATTCATATTTCTGACTCTTTAATTCATACAAATCTTGAAGCTATTTTAATTTTTAATTTTTTATCTTTAAGATGCGTGAACTACATGGATCTAAGAATGAAACACTACATGATTTTTTGAGAGATTTTTTTATCAAAAATTTTATTAATAACTCATCAATGAAAAAAAAATCCTCAAAAAATTTCTCGCAAAATTAATTTTTAAGAAATTTTTCAAGGGATTATTTTTATCAATTTTTTTATAAATAAGCTATTTATTATAGAATATTCCTCAAAAAATTCCTCGCAAAATCATCAAAAATCCCTCGAAAATTTTTTGTTGTGAGGGATTTTCTGAGGGATTTTTTTCATCAAAAATTTTATTAATAACTCTTAAAAAAAAAAAATCTCTCAAAAATCCCTCGCAAAATAAATTTTTGAGGGATTTTCCTAGGGATTATTTTTATCAATTTTTTTTACAAAAAGCCATTTATTATAGAAATATCCCTCGAAAAAACCTCACAAAATCATCAAAAAATCCCTCAAAAAACCCTCAAAATTAATTTTGCGAGAGATTTTTTTCATCAAAAATTCTATTAGTAACTCATTAATGAAAAAAAATCCCTCAGAAAATCCCTCACAAAATTAATTTTCAAGGGATTTTTTGAGGGATTATTGTTATCAATTTTTTAACAAATAAACCATTTATTATAGAAATATCCTTGAAAAATTTCTCGCAAAATCATTAAAAATCCCTCAAAAATCCCTCAAAATTAATTTGTGAGGGATTTTCCAAGGAATTTTTTTTCATCAAAAATTTTATTAATAACTCATTAATGAAAAAAAACATCCCTCAAAAAATCCCTCACAAAATTAATTTCCGAGGAATGTACCGAGGGATTATTTTTATCAATTTTTTTCATAAATAAGTCATTTATAATAGAAATATCCCTTGCAAAATCTCGCAAAATCATCAAAAAATCCCTCAAAAACTCCATCAAAATTAATTTTGAAGAATTTTTTGAGGGATTTTTTTCATCAAAAATTTTATTAATAACTCATTAATAAAAAAATCCCTCAAAAATCCCTCGCAAAATTAATTTCTAATGGATTTTTCAAGGGATTATTTTTAATTTTTTTTAAAATAAGCCATTTATTATAGAAATATTTCTCAAAAAATCCCTCACAAAATCATCAAAAAACCCTCGAAAAATCCCTCAAAATTAATGTTGTGAGGGATTTTCTGATGGATTTTTTATCAAAAATTTATTAATAACTCATTAATGAAAAAATATTCCTCAAAAAATTTCTCGCAAAATTAATTTCTGAGGGATTTTTTAAGAGATTTTTTTATCAATTTTTTTACAAATAAGCCATTTATTATAGAAATATCCCTTGAAAATTTTTTCAAAAAATCCCTCGGAACTTAAATTTTGCGAGGGATTTTTTGAGAAATTTTTTTCATCAAAAATTTTTATTAATAACTCATTAATAAAAAATAAATCCCTCACAAAATTAAATCTTGTCACATCTTTCACTATTATTTTTGTTATTATGACTAATAATATTGATCTTATGGACTAATTAATACAGCAACATGACAACCTAATTAAAACCTTGATCTCTTGGAATATTTCTATAAGTAAACCTCAAATTGTAAACATTTTTCTTAATAAATATTGCAATGAATTTAAAAGTTGTCCAAAAAGTTGCTCTGAATTTCCATAATTTTCAGCAGGTTTTTTCTTGTATTAGTTCTTAAAGAAAAGAAAGAAATTGAAAAGAAAAGGTCAAAATGATAAAAAAAAAGAAGAGAAGAGAACAAGAATGTTTCTTAGGCCTACCATGGAAATGCCATTTGAGATTAATAATTTAATATCACAAGCCATCTTCTTTAAAAAGTATGCGTGACTTAGATAGAGAGAACTTCACTGGGAAGTTCTTAGATTCTAATAAATCGTGTTAGCGAATCTTTTTTAGCTTGTTGTACTTCTATAGTTATCTATACAATAGCAAACAACAAGAAAAATATCCACCACCAAGGAACCCCATTGTTTACTTAACAACTTAGTGCCAATAATCCACTAGTCTTTACTTGTGCCTTTCATTCCGTATAACATCAAGAGAAGGTTTCTCAACATGATCTCTTTATACAATCCAACCAACTCTAGTATGACTTTTTTCATTTGATGTTTCAAATATGAAAAATGCCTTCAAACTTTTTTTTTTTTTTTGAGCAATGCCTTCAAAAGAAAAAATCTCCCTAGAATCCTAATTAGTTACTCTAAGAAAACCAACTTGAATTAATAATGCATGAATGATTAATCTGAACTAGATATTATGCCATAGATAGGCCCATAGAATTTTCATCTTGGACCACACAATAATATTGATCCATTTAAGATAGGTAATGCTATAGGTTGCAAAGTAAAGTTTTCTAAACCACACATAATTGGTGCAATACATAAGATGGTTAACCACTTAAACTTTCATTATATGAGTACATATGATTTTTTTTTTAATTGCACTTAATGATTCAAGAAATGGTGTTTAAAATTTCAAAAAAAAAGTCTTGCCAAAAAAATTTGCAATCAAAAAATGAAGACAAAATACCAAGAGATAACCTTTTTTTTATTTAGTCTCTTAAAAATTAAGAAAGATAGATACACAATCCAAATAAAGATGAGTAGTATAACCTTAAGAATCCTAGCTCTTTGCTTCTCAACACATCCCCAGGTCTTTGAACTCAGAGAAAACTTCAGCAGGCCACATATATCGAGGTCCGATCAGTCATGGAAAAGGGTCCATAAATATGTTCTCAGTGATTCTAGCCATGTGTCCCAGATGGTTGGGTTTGAGTTTTATTATAGGCCAGTCCAAGCCAACTCAAAATGGCTATATATAGCCCTACTTTATGTTTATAGTCAAGCCATCTCTGTCGCTGAAAAATACTCACAAGGAATCAAGTGACATGCATGAAGATATCCTTCATGAATAACCCAAACTGATCTTCAACCTAATTTAAAGCTCAGGCTCCACCAAACAACGCATATACATCAACCAAAGAGAAACATAATCATAACCATAACCTTTTTTTTTGTCACACAGTCTCAGAAAACTCCGTGGATAGAGTTATATTACAAGATAGCTACAGACAAGAAGAGTAACATTGCCAGAGTCTAGCTAGCTAGTTATTCAAGTTCAACCTTCTCATTCACGCCTAAATCGCTCCTGAACGTAGGAAATATACCACGCTGCTCTCTTGTCCACTTCGCTGATGGAGTCTCCACTATTAGACCCATCAACATGACCACCCAGCTCACCTCCTCCCTCCTTCACAAGGGTGGTGGAAGCCTTCAACTTGGGTGAAGGGTGGACGAACTCCTCCTCCACAAGGAATCCAAGGGAAGCAGCAGGAGGTGCAGCAGGCTTAGCCTTGCTGCCGACTTGCGTCGAAGGCTTCGGTGCTCGATGGAATGGCATTGCCAACTTCCCTTTGAGCCCTCTACGCTTGCGACCAGCCTCCATTAATTTCCTCGCTAGGCTTTTCACTCTCAGTGGCACGGTTGTTCGTTTAATGGAGTCCCACTTATATATAGTAGCTAAAGGGTCTGGGATAAGCATGCAGATAGGTGGATATATTCTCTTCTAACTATGGTTGCAGGAACTAATATGCAGATATTTTGTTACTTATTCCTCAATCGTAAGTTTTATGCACTCTATAATTTCGCTCTCATGGGGTGGAAGGCCGAGGAGAAGAGATAAGGTTAATGTCCTCTTCATGTAGAATAAAGAAGACGGCCACCTTTTGTTTCCCTCCAATGATGCACCAAGGCAATTGAAAAAATCCTGAAGATTATTCGCATAAAGATCAGCTTCCACAGTGAAAGGTGAGAGTTAGGTAGGAGTGTCTTGCATCTTGCTTTTGCCATCCGCCTTCTCATGATAAAGTAGTTTCGATCTATATCATGAAGAAACAAAAAAAAAAAAAAAAAAAATCCAACTCTTTTGATGCACTTTTTTTTTCCTCACACAAGTTGATGGGTGATCGATTCTATTGGTTTTTGTAAAGTTTAGATCTCTATTTAATGAAAGGTTCTTCCACTTCTCCCCTAAATTCTGGGCCTTTAGGCTAGCTAGGTTCTCGAATCCAATGATATGAATAATCTGGTGCTATCCGAAAGAGAATAAAGGTGGTGATATGTGGTTGCCCATGCAATTATCTGGGCTTGAAAATGAGATGATTCCTTTCTGCATCAAGTGTGTTCAGGGATGGTAGAACAGTAGAACTTATTCATGCTCTTGGATGCACCGGGCCCTGTAGGAAATATTATGCTGTTATATATGAAAAATTTAGCTTCATGCAATGACAAAAAGCTCCTTTAATTTGCCATGTGGCATCAGATGATTGGTGTAAGTTGTAGGAACTGGTGCCATATAATGGAGGTGGATGGCAGTGGAACTGTCAGCCATCATATAATATCTCACAGCACTTTTTGCATGCACTAACAGGCATGCATGCACGTTGAGGCATGATTCATCTACTAAACCCATCTCTATTATGTTAGCACATGTGAGATCATTTTAATGTTTCATAGCCCAATTATATGTTGGACAAGATATGTAAGTACTGCATGAGTATATTCAAAAATTTCCATAAGCCTAAAGCCATGCAGAAGATCTGGATAATATGAGCAACTGAGAGGTGTGACGTCAAGTACTTACCATTGGTAAGCTATGGAAGTGGATGTCCTGCTATAGAAGCATGGATGCACTTGGACTGCCATCTTTTGATGTTGAACCTAGAATGTGGCCTTTAGGTCCCTAGCTACTTGACAAGAACAAGAGAGGCTTGTTTTATTTGTCAAGTGGACTAAAATATCCATAAATCTAAGTCAGTTTTTTTTTTTTTTTTTTTTTTTTGGAGCAAGTAACATGCCAGTTTTCTAGGTTTCATGCCGTTTATTTTTCTAAAAATTTATTTTGATTCTCAAACTTTTTACCATTGCACTTTAGACCCTTACATTTTAATAATGCTATGCTTTCGATATCTTATACCATAAGATAAGATATTAGATAAAATTAATAGAATAGCTAATGCGTTAGTACGATGAAAATATGTGGATTGATTGATAAGATGATGAATATTTATTTTATACTCCAAAGAGCTAGTATTTATTTTCATCATATTATATTTATTCATTATTTATTTTATTAAAATATTTCTAAAAAATAATTATTTATTTGGTTTTGAGATTCGTACGAATGTGGCATCTCTCTCTTTATATATCTTAGTGCATGCTTCTTTTCCTCCTTGATGTTTTGAGGGAGCAGCATCAATCAGCCTCTAGGGTTATTCGGTTTGAAAACCATGTGGAGAACGCATGGTAACCATTGGAGATTGTGATTCTTGAGCCAATTCCAAACTCTTCTTGGGCGGTTGAGACGGGACAAGATGGGTGGCGTGCGAGAGCTGACCAAGTTGGCTGCCTTTCGGCAGTAACGTAGCAGTCGTACTCACTGAATAGTGATTGACGTACAATAGCACTGTTTTCTAGTCAAAAATGGTACAAATACACTGCTTGGCATGGCCCTCATGGCATATACTAATGTTGCGTTCGATACATGACTGAATGATAATACGGTTTATCTACGGTATTGATTACCCCTCGAAAGATTATCAGTAATATTCTTTATTGTGTTTGATATGCATAGATATACTACAATAATATTGATTACTGTATTTGGTATGACAAACAGATTACCAATCATATAACATCAAATTTTTAAAATACTTTTAAATTAATTTATTAAAAATTTATATATTATTATATATTTAATTTTAAAAATTATATTTATAAATAATAATGTTTAAAAATTTATATTTTAAATGATATTTGAAGAGATCGATGAGAATGCATGGGCCATCAATCTAAAGAAGTTTTGCGGCGTATGCATCTGGAGACGGCCATGAAACCGCTGGGCGTGGCAATGAAGATTCGCGATCTAATTCCATATGAAAGAGGGTATGGCTTAAGACCTTCGAACAGAGGTTCTAATGAAATCGGTATAAGAGAATGCAAGTAAAGAGCGATCAAAAGAAGAAAGGGTAATCTTGTTAAAAAAATAATTTATGAGATTATAACATCTCTGATAATGTGAATAATCACTCTTTCCTATGGTAATCTAGATTACCTCTGATGATGTATTCTGGATTATCACTACAAAATAGATTGCCCTTTAAAATATGTACCAAACATAGTTATTTTTGCCCCTTTTAAATTATCGATAATTTGGATATATCTGCTACCCCCCCTAAAATATAATTTCCAACCTAAAAGAAAAAAAAAAAAAAAAAAGTAAGAGATGGGCGAAGGAAAATATTTTATTGCATGCTGGATGGATCTAAACAATCAAAAACGTGCTAACTAAGTTGATCTCTTCTTTATCGGTTCAGTTTAACCTTGTTTATCCAAAATATTCTTATTTATTCCTTTATCATTTTTCATGACTAAAGTACATTCAAGCATGAGTAGCACTTCTTTCGTTGCCTCTTCCATCTTTTTGCGTTATTGATTTACTACAATTCGAAAGACCTTTTAATTTGCTCTTAAATGTAGGTTTTATTGGTGATGAGAATAGTAGCAAGGACGAAATATTTTGAAGCCTTTAAGCGTTATGGTAAAGCAAAGTGACGTTCAGAAGCAAAGCATAAAAGATTGATGCAATTAAGATTCTTATATCTATGACTTATTTAAATCAAAAAATATGAGAAAGAACGTTTATCAAAGGAAATTTTATGATGGACTATTGAATATCAAATAAAAGTATGATTACATCAAAAGAAATATTTGAACAAGCTTGAAGAATGATTTCATGAGATTCTTGTTAACCTAAGATTGATGATGAGATGAAACATACTTCATGAGACCACAAAAATGATGCACTTTATATTCAAAAAAGTATAAAGGTGACACTTAATTCATAAATGTTCAGTAAGCTTAAATTTAAATTTATCTCTAGCTGTATTAGAAAAAATAATTTAATATGTATCAATTTAAAGAAAAGATTTGTCAACATAAATTTAATTATATTTTACAAGATAATTTACTTTTAATATATCTTTGATCGAGTTAGCTTTCCACTACATATTCAAAATAAAGAGTTAAATCATGACGTTTGAAAGTCTGAGGATCAAAACAAATTTTGAGTAAAAGTTTGACAAACAAAGTATATTTTCCTTAATATTATTCTTATTTGATATTATTCTATGAAGTCCTAGTGGTTTTAGCATGGCCTAGCAAGAAAAGTTTGGTTCTAATGTTGCGTTATAAATGTTTTTACTTGATAAGGTAACAAGCGTATGACATTAACTTAGTTGGATCGTGGAACTAAGTAGAGAGACAATAGTTTAAAAAAAAAATATTTTCTTTTTTCTACATATGTGATAGGTGAGAGAGTTTGTGCTCATAAGTTTTGCCTAGCTCTTGAGAGATCATAGACTTACGGTGCATATTTTGGTCTTGTAACTTGAGATTTTGTTAGTGCTCATTTAGTATCTTTTTAAAAAACAATTCAATGATAGATAAAAAAAGTATGAAAAAAATAAATACCACCTTTTCTTAGTTTTTATTTTGCAATTGAAAGAGGAAAATGTGTATCACTATAAGAATCCCCGTATTTAGCGATGCCAAAATAGCATAGTTAAATAGCAAACAAAAATGCATCGCTAATAAAATTAGCGATGCCGATACCCAAAATACTTCGCAAAATCGTTGGTCGCTAACGAACTTAGCAACGTTAGGCTCATGCATCGCTAATTAGTGATGCCAAAACGCCATTAGAGCATCGTTAGTTAGCGACACTATTAGAGATGCCTTAATGGCGCAGTGATACCTTAATAGCATCGCTAATTAGGACACATTTACTATTTTATTTATTTTAAAATTAATATTTATTTAATTGCTATTTATATTATATAATTAAAAACCTATTGCTTAGATAATATGAAATCATAAGTAAAAACACATTCACAATGAAATATATGAATACCTTACATTAAAAATAAAATAAAAATATATAATACAAATATTCATGATACAAAACAATAGCACATAAGTATCAAACAGTAATACATAAATACAATACTCATAAAATATAAAGAAATTTAGAAATATAAATGCTGATCAGCTGGTGCGAGGGTTATCTGGAACTAGAGGTGAAGCAGAGAACTGTGTGAATTGCAACAATATGTTCATAACGAATGCATATCTCGCTATTCCCTTCGGATGTCCACGATCTCGGTCATCATCTCATACCTCGCTTTTCGATTCAACAAACTGGATCAACCATAGCCTACTGTTATATATATAAAAAAAAAAGACCCAAAAATCGAATATTAATGGAGAAAAAAAGTATTCATTTAGCTAGCGAAGATAGAAGGAGCGCCGATGGGAGACACGACTGGGGGCATCTCCAACAAGGAAGGGCCGAGGGGGTGAGATTGGGCATGATACGGCTCGGGAGCTTCAGCAAGGGGGGATCAAGCACGGAAGGTGACAATGGCTGGGGGGGGGGGGGGGTGGAGATCGGTGTTACGGCCCGGGGCTCTAGTAATGGAGGATCGATAGAAGCGAGGGGTGGAGATCGGTGTCACGGCTCGAGGGGCTCCAGTAAGGGTTGATCAACGATAGTCGAAGGGTGAAAATCAGTGTCGCGGCCGAGGGGCTCCAATAAGGGAGGACCGCGCACGAAGAGAGCGACGACGGCCAGGAGGGGGCCGAGAGCATGAGGTGGGGGACATGGAGATGGAGGTGTAGGCTTAAAAGAAAATTGAAAGCGGGGCGAACATGTGCACCTCGCTACTTTAGCGCCGCATGCATGCATTGCTAAAATAGCATGTGTTCTGGTAATGCCCCATGCATCGTTGAGATGCGTGCCTTCTCACTGAGTCATGCATACCTTACTGCAAAGTGACGCACGCCTGCCTGTCGCTTTTCAGTAACGCACGAGGCGCATGGCCGCGTGCCTTGTTGCATAGCGATGTGCTCGCACGCATCGCTAATCAGCGATGGGTGCATGCATTTCTGAGTCAGATGCGTGCTTTGCTGCATAGCGACACATGAGCTCGCGTCGCTGAGCATGGCATACGGCCATGCGCCTCACTGCACGCAATGCAGAAAAAAAAACCTAAATGACAACAATTTTTTCATATATCTTCGTAGTTGGCCATTAACTTGTTTTCAAAAAGAATAAAATTATTTCGTTCACAATCTAACCTTTATTTATGCATGGGAGGTCAAATCTAATCCTATTTATATTTTGAAATTCTGTTCGAAGGATACATAAGAAAAAGCAGTGTTTGTGAGTTGACAAATGACAGCAAGGGGGGGGGGGGGGGGGGAGGGGGCGCTCGTTTGCCAAACATTGAGAACCAAATTGCTTTCAGGTCCAGACTTAAAGATGGCATCAGATGCGTCAAAAGGAGTAACGTTTCAAATTTATCTGTCAATTCAATTAATTTATTAATGAATTATTTTTATACATCTTAAAAACTAAAATATAAATTAATTAATAAAAAATAAAAAATTATTATCATTATTATTATTGAATGTGTAACTATATATTTATGTGTATGCATGCATTAGATTAAAGTAATCTAAAATAAAACGAAGGCATTCCTCATGACCACAACTTAATCAAGGAGCTGTTCTCTTGGATCAGAGTCCTCCTCAGAACGGGGTTGAACTCGGAGTCATAAACGAGATGAAAACTAAATTAATCCATGCAGAGGATGATCACGCAATATAATTACGAACGATGTGATCCAGGTTACGTTTCCAAGACAAGAAGTTGTCGACGGTCGGTGAGAAAGGGATAGATAGTTCTCATGGACTGACCACTGGGTATTACTGATCCCCCCAAGAAATCAAGGACGATCTCCGCATCCGACCTCTCGTTTTTTTTTTTTTTTGCAAGGGCGTGGGGTGGGGGAATGCGTGTGGAGAGAGAGAGCTAGGTTTTCTTTTCCGATGGGAGGAGGCATCGATCGCGTCCAGTGGTGGCGTGGACGGGAGAGGGGATGTGACATCCTTAAAAGCAAGTACTAAAACGAATCCAGCATGCCGTCGTGGCCCGGCCGGGTGACCACGACCGGTGTCTGGCCCGGGACGGAAGCCAACCCGACACCACCTTTGTACAGCCGATGAGAGGAGGCCCGTTCTTGCTTTCACCGTTTTAATGAAACTTTCTGGTAAAAGGATGTAAAAATTTAGATGCCTCGCTTTTTATCCTACGATCCCTCCCTCTCAAAAACCCTTTTTTTTAATTTCACCTTTCAAGGTATTTCTTGCATCAAGATTAGGCACATCTACGGAGAAGCCAACTCTACGATAGATTATATTGCTGCTAGGATGACATCTCATTTTGGTTCTTGAGCTGGAAGTCGAGTGAACCTTGCCCCTGTTCTCTCCCAAATTTTATACTCTGATATATCGAGTTTGACTCACTCTAGATTAGTATGATCATCCGTCTGTATCAAAAAAAAATAATATTATTATTTAATTTAGTTTTATCTTGTTTTCCTCTACCGGTTAATGATCTTCTGATTGATTAACCCAAATCCACCAAACTACTTGCAGTGTTGGTTTAATTTGGTGAGGCTAAGAGATGATCATTATTTGTCATTATTAAAAAAAATCTTATAATGAAAGTAAAATGCAATGAAGGCAGGACCATGGTGCTGTTTGGCAGTCAATCATGTTTAAACTTTTTTGAAATATAATGATCCAAGAAGGTATGTATGAAGAATAAATATATTTATTTTTTAAACATTATTATCAAAAGAAATGTATTATTTGGATTTATTAGTCATGTAGTACTAAACATGTAGGTTCTCACACCTAAGTTTAGTTTCATTAAGATGGTGAAGGTACAAGCAAAGTCCAAATAATACAAACAAATTAAAAAAAAAAAAAAAGATTGGTGGAAGGCATAAGATTACGTGAGAAGCAAGAAGGGATTTTATTGCAATAATAGGCTTCTAGAAAATGAGTAGGAATGCCCAATCTAATACTTCAAAAACATACTATCATTCCTCTTCATCCAACAAAAAGCCATAGAGCATTTATATATTTATAGGTTTATAATTCTAATATTTTAAAAAAAATTAATGTAATTAAAAATATATAAATTGTTAATAATCATGAATATGGTAGAGTATTGAAGATGTGCTCTTCATCATCTAATAAATTATTTGGTTACAATTTACAAGGAAATAAAACTTTTCTCGTTAAGCAAGAAATTAGAACTTCGAGAATAGCTTAGGGTTTGGCAACGTATTTGAATTAATTAAATTTTTTATTTTTAAAAATAAGAAATTTAATTCATAGCATGAAAAACATGTTTGATTGAACCATTTTCAAAATATTTTTTTAAAATGATTCTAAAAATTTGAATGAAACTTAAAATTTCAAATGTTTTTTAAATTTTATTTTTTCTTTCTAAAACAACGTTTGAAATTTATAAATTCACTTTCTTTCTTCTTCTTTCTTCGTGCAAATAAAGAGCCTTATGCATTCACTAGGAGGGGGGGAAGTCTTTGCCAATCCATCATTCCACTGAAGTCTTAACCTTCTGATGACAAGATCATTTCAAGCGAACTACAAGATATTCTGATGGCTTACAAGGGGGGGGGATCAGCAAATCCATTCACTTAGTTTCCCTCTTTGTGATATGACTTGCATCCAAACTCCTGCGGCACAAGTACGAAAGTGGGCCTGAAAATAAAGTTGATGTTGATGGCATTATTTCATTTGTTGAGTGGCAGGACATGAGGACCAGCTCATAGTTTTTTTATCACGTGTTCTCTTTATTTGTTTCATTGATTGGCGAAAAAAACCAACACTAACCTATCTTTGGTTTTACTCCACCAAATGTAAGAAAACTAAAGTTAAAAATATAGTTTTTTAACCCTTAAACTTCACTCAAATTCATGTTGATTCTCAATCGTTCAATTACGATATATAGCTTAACTTTTAATATTATATTTTTACTATCTCATTACATATTATTAATTAAAACTGATATAATAGTTATATACCATTTCTAATACAAACATGTAAACTATCATTTATTCTACATAACAACTAAGTATTTAGAGTAATTTAAAGTGAGTTAAATGTTCACATCATGTGACATTTTAATTCTTTCTGATTTTATATAATGAAATGTTGCGAATGTAACATTTTTAAAATATAAGAAGCTAAATTATAAGTGCTGAAAGTTTAAGAATCAAAATAAATTGGTTGAAGTTTGATGGCCAAAAGTAAATTTCAGCAAAATTAAACCACAGTGACTTGGTAGAACATAAAATATGGTGAGCATACAGTGAACATTGTTTGAATTGCTCCCTTATTTATGCATTTAGTGGTCTGACCGAGCTTAACTTTTTGGTTTGTTTTACCTGCGACTACTTGTTTAAGCCAATGTGGCATTAGAAGTTTAGAAGCCAATAAGAGCTCAATTACCCGTAATCTTTTTTTTTTAAAATGAATAACGAGGAGGGTTGACCTTCTGATTTTGTTCTGCAGCATCTTTCTAGTGAGAGCTAAATAAATCTTGTGATGCCATCAACTTGATAAAAAGTGAAGTGGTGTTGAAGATGATATGGTCTCTTTTATTGTTATTTATCCAATCATTATGCATCTTTGCTTCATTAGTTTTGATATATAATATTTAGACATCCAGATGAGTTCTAATTAATGGAAGGCACTGAATCATCAATTGTAGCAAAAGAGAAGACTAGAAGTTATTAGCCATGCAAAGTAGCTAGCTATTCAAATGTTTGTTTCCCCTCTTCCTATCATGTCAAGTATCATGTTGCCACATCACTAATCATAGACTCCAAACTTACATGAAGAAGCCCTTTTCCCTTTTTGATGAATTTATTTAATACAATATAGTGTGAGGTAACAAGGTCTGAGGGTATTTTGTGATTGAGAATTAAATTAAAGTCAGACATTTTATGCTGTCACCTTCCTGGCTTAGTCCTTTTTAAGGTTGGAGCCTCCTGATCCTGAAAACTTTGTTTGCTAAGCACACAAAATAATCCAATGGAAACAATGGTGCTAAGCTCAAGTGAAATAGTGGATAATAGGCCAGGAGCCCTATGTGAGGCTACATAATTAAGAAAGCTTGATATTTTCTATTTCTGCTGATCAGTTAGTGCAATGGCATACATACATACAGTGGTCCATTGGCTGTTGTTTTCTTGTCTCAATCACCATTCCTCATGCATACAATGGTGGCTTGCAGATGTGAAGGATTCCTAATTACTATAAAAATATCACAAAATTATATTATAAGTGGGTGTGTGTTGGGTTAACAAAGTGAGGGAGAAAGTTACAGATATAATATTTTCTGGTACAAATTTTAAGAATGTAAAAATTTTCTCGTTAATTTTATTTGATTGTGCTTTTAAATAATAGATCATGAGATTATTTGATATTTTGTTAGTCTTAATATTTCAGTCATTCTTCATCCTTAAATAATTCTTATTTTAAACCCTTGTTAACCTACTCTCTAAGTTAAGAATTTGGATAGTGAAGGGATGGATAAAAAAATCTTTCTAAAGAAAATTAATCCTATATCAAATATCCTGAAAAGAAGATGAAAAACTATATAACTAACTTTGCACCCCTATAATCCCATATCAAACATATCCTTTACCCCAAGATCCTACTCTATTTTGCAAGACAACTTTGATTTACCTAAACTATAAAAAATACTTAGGGGTTGCCTTGAAGAGGGGTTGAGAGGGAAAGAAGAGGAAAGTAAAGAAAGGATATTGGGATATTTCTATTTAAGAGTTTTTTTGAGTGAGAAAGAAAGGGTTCATGAGGGTTTCCGATGCCTTCTAAATCTTTCGACAACAATAATTTTTAAATCATTAAATTGAGGGTTTGTAAGATCTACTCAAGTTTTTTTTTTTTTTAAATTTAGATAGTGTTTGACTCTCCAAAAGTTATCTGGATAAATGTACATGATAGCATTTATCCAAAGCATTTATCCAAAGAATAGCTAAGGAATAAGCACCTTTTTAAAATTACAACTCTGCCATCAAGGATAACTTTAGTTGTTCCTGGATTCCCTAGGAATAAGTTCAGAGGATAACTCATGGTTAAACATGGGTTATCTCTATGGTTAAACTTTTTCAGACATATTCCTTCTAATTATAGCTCTTAGGGATAAGGGGGATATTCCTTGGATATCCCCACTTATCCCCAATTTCAAACACTCCCTTAATGAGGCACAAAACCCTTCTTTTCCTTTCAAATCTTTTAAGGACTTTCAAATAAAAAGAATTTCAACCCCATTTTATCTTTGTTTTCTTTATTTTTTTTTTTTTTACATTAAAACTTTTTCTTTTCTTTCCCCTCTAGCTCTATCTAACTCTCAAATAAAGGGTAAAAAATGTAGATGGCCTTCAGATGATCTCGGAGTGAATAATTCATCTTAGATGGCTCAACAATAAAAAGAGTTAGGATGTATATGTTGAGAAAGACTAAAATATTAAACATCACAAAGGACGTTTGCTAATAAAGGTAACATTTGATTCACTAGGTTTTTCATTCTCAAAGATGTAGAGACTATTGATGGCATTAGCTTGATCGGTTAGTAAATCATAATGCTGCAATTGACTTCTTCACCATCCACTGCAAACATTTTGATTTTGACTTTATTTTATTTTATTTTTTCTAACAGGCAATCGAACTAAAGTTTTTAATATATATTACATTATTTATTATTATTTTGAAAAAATTATAGCGAAACCCCTTTAATTTGATCAATTTGTATATTGACTTAAAAAAAAAAGAAGATTCCAAAACTTTTGTTCAGGTACAAAAATGCCCCTCCATTCATCATGATGCAATGCCAGTATGTGATGGTCATGTGGTAGAAAGTCTTTTGAGTGATATTAAAATTATTCTTTAGACTTAACTCTGAAGTCTAAATGGAAGTAAAACTACTGCAATTTTATAAGGATAAATTTAACCTTTCATTGAGTTATTTAATAGTGTTAAGGGAGAGATAGATGGAATGGTTCTTTGTGTGACTCTAATTATATATATATAGATTAATGTATAAATTGGCCAAACTTGAAGGGTTTTAATGTGATCTCTTCTATTATTTTCTTAGCTTAAATGTTCTTAATCAAGGAAAACCCTATGGTGCGATTCATAAAGGTGATTGAAATGATGATTGACCAAGCCATCAATGTAAGCACTGAATGTAGTTTCCTGATTTTGTTTTTTACATGATCAAAAATATATTCAATGCAAGAAAATATTACAATAAAAAGGGACCCTTCTCTATGCAATTAACTTGCTTCATAATGAAGATTGAGGTTGTCGAAAAATGCCATGACCTTTGCTTCTTAATCTTTTGGTTCATTATTTGATTGCTTAAATAACTAACATGTTATATACAATGGTAAACTTATTTTTTTTGTACATTTAATTAGACATGTTTTGGTCTTGGGTTTAGAACCAGGCTTCAATCTTATTCATTCAAAATCATCACATAAAAATTAGGCTTCTACCCAATGCCCTTATCCTCTTACACTTTTTAGTATTTATGATACCATCTATATATATGGTCAAAGCATAGTAGAAAAATCCTTGAGTCTTACCGTTAAAAGAAAAAAAAAAAAAGACTCAAGGTCGGTACAAAAGTAAGATTCGGAGCCTTGTAGGATCATACTTATCATAACTAGATTGAATATTACGATAAGAGACCGCGTTAATGGCTCAATGCTCTAGCTAGTGGGTTAATGATTGAATTGAATGAATAATTAAATATAATTAAAATTAAAAAAATAATATATAAGATAAATAAAGATAATTTCTCTATAAAATTTAATTAATCTAGTAATTTTAAGATTTAAATATTAAGATTAAGCTATTTAAATTATGATAGAATATAATATTTATACTATTACTAGAAATTAATCTCACATTTCTAAAAATAATAATACTAATTTATTAATATTATGAAAGTATAACAAAGATATAAAATCATTCATAAAGTTTATATCTACAAAGTTATGGATAGATTGGAGAGATAAAATGAAAAGAAAGATTTATGCTGGAAACATAAAAGAACACTACCTAAAACCTAACGTTTATATTAGAATTATATTAATTAAAAAATAATATTGAAGGTTGTGAAAAAACTCATTCGATTGTACTGATTCACATTGAGTCAATAAAAAAAAACTGATCAGTTCACTTGATTTTAATTGTGATTGAATCAATCATCCAACTATTTCAATTAAAAAATCGAATCAATCAAGAGTTTTATTTATTGGTCTGATCATCTAATTAACCTGATCTGACCCTCATGACCATGCGTGGTATTATTTTCCCCACAGGCAGAGGGCAGCTAAGGTTGGTTTTAAGATTCGTGTTTGTATCCAACCCCTTGGATGTGGAGCTTACACTGTTTTTGGTCAAAGATTAAACAAAAAAAGGTGCTATTCCTTTAGACCATGGTGGAGGTTAGTGCGTGTCTTCACGAGTGCATGGTTCCCAAAAATAACCCATCAAAAATAAAGCTTCACATGGTATGATGCTCTTCAAAGACTATACTTTTAGTCATCTTGCTCTCCTTTGGCCATTTGTCCTTCTTACACCTTTCTTCCTCGTATGTCCTCTCTTTTGATGAGGATTGAGGTGTGAGGAGATTGGGGAGTCCCATAGGCATTGTTATTAAGGTTGGAAACCAAATAAGCCAAATAAAGCATGCTTTAGAAGAGGTGATAACAGATCTCAGTTGAATCCATCCATTATCTATGAACATTATTAGGCTATGAATGGATGCAAATGAAACTTCCTTGCTTTGAGGCCAAACTGTGCATGTATCATGGCACACTTACACCTGAGCTATACCAAAAATCATGTGGCATGCATAGATTGGTCGAGCAATTGCATGTGAAATTTTGTTTTGCCTAGCTAAGGTTTACCATGAATTTGTATGCTTGATTGTTTAAGTCAATGGTAGATAGATTAGAGAGACATGTACATTCAAGGGATCCAATGATGGAACTTCTTTCAATTGATTGTCCTAAAATAGCATTGTTTCTTGAAATGATTCTAGCAAAATCATGCACATGTATATCGGGTTTGATCATATTATTATTGGTAATCAACTATGTTCAAATATTTTTTTCCAAACCAAAACCTTTTACTTCATCTATATGTGCATAATTTCTAGTTAACACATAGGACCTAATTCCATGCGCACAAGTTTATATGAGCAACTTAGCTAATTTTATCCAAACCAAATGCAATTTTGAAAAATATTGTCTCATGCCTTCGTTTCTAACCTTATGTGACCATCATGTTCAGTGGGGCCGTTAATGTTTGTCTTGATATTATCCATCGGATAAAATGACTTGATATGTTAATTTTATGATTTTATTTACTCTACATGATTTATACATATATAAATACTTGTAAACTTAAGGATGCATCGATGTGAAGAAGTAATTTGATATGCATAGACAAAAAAGAAATAGAGATAGATCAAATATTACAAAAAAAATTTAAAAAAAAATTCAAAATCTTTAATTTTATTGAAAATATAACTTAAAATCAAATAGAATAGAGAAAAAAAGATTCATGTATTCCATCAACCCACCCTAATTATGCATGAAGAAACTAAAAGAAAAACATCAGCTTTGTTAAGCTTAGATCAATCGATATCAATCCTTTTCTCTATTAAGCTTCCAATAATACTGAGTCAATAGCCTAATCTTTCACTTACACATAAAGTAAAATTGAGATGCTATCGACTTTTATATACTTGACCAATGTATTTAAATAGCAAAATCACTTTGCTAGCATAAATATAAGTAAGAGAGTTGCTACCTAATCTTATCATTACTTTTTCTTTATGATACATTATATAAAGTTAAATAGCAAGGTTATAAATAACATGGCCAATAGTAATTATTTATTTTTCATCCAAAACTAAATTTTACCTTTTTTTTTAATAAAAAAACATGTTCATAATTAAAATTTTCACAAGGAAACCATCACCATCCAACCGAATTATGGTATCATCTCTTTCAAATCTTTAATTCTTGGTGAACGAAGGTGCGGTGCAAGATTTTTTTTTGTAATTATTATCATTATTAATATTTTTAGAAAAAAACGTCGGGCCATCCAATTAGGTCACATGCCTGTCCGAACCAGTAGCAGGCATCATCCTCCGCCCCACCATCCAAATTTCGACACGTGTTCCTCTCTTTTATTCTGGCCTATCCCCACCCCGCGCTCCGGTGTCAGAAATCCCCGTCGTTATCTGAAGTTTCCCCCTCCCCCTTCTCGAGGCCCCTACGCTCCCCAAGCCATGGCCCCCATCCCGTTCCTATCCACCGTGGGAGGCCACGAATATCGGTCACTGATCAGTTCGCCATTTCCTACTCGCCCACGTAAAGAGAAACTTATTTTGGTAATAATTATTTGGGCAGTGTAGTTTTCCGTCCTCTTTGACCCCACAATTATTACAAGCCGTTTGATTAAAAATAAAAATAATAAAAATAATAATAAAATAATATCCGATGACTCCAAGCCATGCTCTCGGTCTCTGTCTCTCTCGTTCTACAAATAGAAAGGAACACCCTTTCTTCTCTTCTGCTAACCGGAAGAACTCCCCTACGCTCTCTTAGCTTCTCTTCTAGCGATCTTAGAGAGGGAGAGAGAAAGAAGAGAGGAGAGAAGATGGGGAGGGGGAGGGTCGAGCTGAAGAGAATCGAGAACAAGATCAATCGCCAGGTGACCTTCGCAAAACGGCGGAACGGCCTCCTCAAGAAGGCATACGAGCTCTCCGTGCTCTGCGACGCTGAGGTCGCCCTCATCGTCTTCTCCAACCGCGGGAAGCTCTATGAGTTCTGCAGCAGCACGAGGTAGCGGGCACAGGGCAAAAACTGGGGTGAAAAAAAGGAGCAAAAAGGATTCCTTTTTTATGCTTTTTTCTGGTTTCGATGCCTTGGATGTTTTGTTCTCTTTCTTGGTTTTGATCTGTTTCCGGTTTTAGATCTTGGGGGAGGGGGTGTTCCCATTGCGGTTCCTGTGCTAGGTTTCCATTTCTGTGAAACGATGGAAAGGAGGTCAGGTCCTGAGGAAAAAAAACTGGTGATCTATAAAAATCGGAACCTTTTGGTTTCGATTATATTTCTTTCTTCTTCTGCTGAGCACCGGAGCGATCTAGGGTTTTTAACGAGTTACAAAGCACCAGATCTGCGGAAAATGGTGTTTTGGTTGCTCCTGCTCCAGCTCCAGCTTTAAGGGCTAGGGTTTTTAGTTTTTTCTCAGATCCTCCGTGTTCCTTTTGAAGTTTCCTTCAAATCTCTTTCTTTCAGTCTTCGAAGGGTTTCGATAGTTTTTCTCTTGATAAAGCTTGGATTTTTGGTGGCTTTTTTGGCGGTTGTGAGGAATAACACGCCTGCTCGAAAGTCCTAGGTTTTGTCACCTCAGATCTTCGTCAGAAATCTTTTAGAAACTTTAGGGTTTCCTGGTTCTGCCATTTTTATGCGGTGAAATTTATGCAGTTCGATTCGGTTTTAGGTATCTTCAAGGCAAAGGGAAACTAATGCTAAAAGAAACGGTCTTTTCAAGTTATGACGACATGAAACCTAGGTTGACATACCCATCACTCGTGTTTTTCTGTGAAAGAAAAACTGGTTTGTTTTTAAGTCTTCCATGGATTCTTCTTTTGTTTTCTGGTCTTAAGGTTGTAGAGGATTTGTGTGTGGACTCGGTTGAAGATTGTGTCCTAGAGCCTTGCATGGTCATTACTCGATACTCTCTGATTTGACCGTTACTTTATGCTCTACTTCTTGTTTTTTTTTTTTTTTTTTTGTTTTCAGTCATTTCTACTGCTTTCTTGGTAATTATTTATTATGAAGCTATGTGATGTTGTTTTTAATTTAAGATGTCAAAGTCTCAGATTTCATTTACCCAGAAAAAAAGTCTCAGATTTCGAAGGTATCAAAAATTTAGCATATAAAATTTTCAACATCAGCAAAGTTAAATTAAATAATCATCAGGTGAAAGTATGTTGAATTCAATATTTCATAAGTAACAATTTCGCACTTAGAGAAAATAAAAAAAACACGCTTGGAAGATGCTTTTAGAATGCTTCTCTTTCCCCTTCCATTTTTTTTTTCCTGGAACGCTATATCCTGTAGTTCTTCTCCTTCTTCCTCTTCCTCATTTTTCTCTTAATTCAAATGGCATAATGGCCTCCAAATCACCGTTCATTTTAGATCTCATTATTTTTTATTTTTATAATATATAAAAACCATTGTTGGTTGTTCTATTAATATATATTTTTCTTTTTTGTTGTGAAGAGTTCTTCGTGGTTAACAAAAGACGTATAAGAGCTTGCCAGCTTTTTTGAAACATGGCAAGTGAACTTCAAAGAGATTATTAATAAAAATTCATAAAAGTGAATAGGTAGAAGGCAAGTTATAATACTATATTTTGGTTTTCTCAATCCAGTAGCTTCGATATTGTAGTTTGATGTCATAGTTTTGTACAGGTAGATGGTAAACTTCAAGGAATTATTCTTTGGCAACATTGCACTAGAAGTCGGTTGAAGGAGATCTTCTAATCTCTAATGTTTTATGGGTTTTTTTTTTGTGTGAGGAATCTAAAGTTTTATGCATTAAGCTTGTGCTTTGTATCCTCTATAAGAACACCTTCAGATGACAATCTGCATGAAACTTAGCTTTCACGACATAGATCTCAGTATGTAGCATCCCGCAACTCCTCAATAAAAGTGAAAACAAACACTTAATGATGCAACTCTCCGTCATTTTGTTGTGCTTCACCACCCCTTCACCTCCGGCTATCTCCTGATCTTCATGAGCTTCTTTATCTTAATTATGTTCTTTGGCAACATTGCACTAGAAGTCGGTTGAAGCAGATCTTCTAATCTCTAATGTTTTATGGGTTTTTTTTTTTTTTTTTTGTGAGGAATCTAAAGTTTTATGCATTAAGCTTGTGCTTTGTATCCTCTATAAGAACACCTTCAGATGACAATCTGCATGAAACTTAGCTTTCACGACATAGATCTCAGTATGTAGCATCCCGCAACTCCTCAATAAAAGTGAAAACAAACACTTAATGATGCAACTCTCCGTCATTTTGTTGTGCTTCACCACCCCTTCACCTCTGAGCTTCTTTATCTTAATTATGTTCTTAATTAATTACACGTTTTCATCCGTGTTGTATGATGCACAAGCAAAGAACTTGCTGAGTAATTCTTTTATTTGTTGCTTACAATGAGCATGCTATAGTATTTTGGCAAATTGAATGAACTAATGCCTTTTAACTCATTGTTCTTAATTTCTCTAGGAGTTTCTAAATTTCTACATCTGAATACAAAATTCTTCTAATTTGAATCTGAATAAGTACACTTGCAGCGTGTTTCTTTTTTACCCTCTTTTTCTCTTTTTTCCATGGTTCTATTTTTGTATAGCTTTATGTTGCACCTACATTAGTTTGTTATCCATGGTATTGTGCTCTTCATGAAGATCTTAGCCTCAATGTTCTTCATGGCCGGCCAATGAATTAGTTATCGTTGCATGAGTTTTCCGTGAGAACAACATGTAAATTATGCCAATATCTTATTTGACAGCAAAGAAGGATAAACCATTCCACTATCAAAGACTTGGGGAGGTCAGTCAGCAATAGAATCTGGTGCTTAATTGGCACAAATAACGAGTTTAACATGTCATGATGTTTGTCATGAATTAGAAGCCAAATTTGGATTCGGGTTCATAAACATGCATCATAGAGCCTTATGTTTTGTATGACACCGATACATTCCTTGTGAATGGTTGGTGGACTGCTGCCCCTCTTCTCGTTCTTCTCTTTTTCTGGGGTAAGCATTGGAGGTTAGATGTGGTGACAGTTAGCATCAAAGAGGATCGTTCTTAGTTTGTGGATTAGCAACTTCCAAAGAGGGCATGGCTACTCAAAATCATTTGCACACATGAAGTCACAGGAGCATTGAAGGTTTACATCATGAAGCTTGCAACTAATAATTTGCATAAGCATTCACTTAGATGGGGCAAATGAGGAAGACATTTGGGACACATAAAGTCAAAGGTGATGGAACGTGAAGAGAAACCATTAAGGGAATAATTGTTCATGAACCGTGAACTTGCTATTGAACATGGCCTCTTATTTCTAGGATTTTCAATCATATTCTTATTCGTTTGACAGTTGCTTCTCAAATTAGTTAAATGGCTAATCAGGATTCCTCATTTCCTATTTAGTTTTTGAATGCAAACACATGATAATTTTTGTATCAAATGTATCAAGTGCTAAAATAAACATATAAGAGAAATGATAGGAGTAGCCCAATTGAAGATAAAATAAGAGAAAATCGATTATAGTGGTTTGGACATATACAACGACCTTTAGATGCTCAAATTAGAAAAAGTGATCTTTTAACAATTCATGATAAGGATAAAGATAGAAGTAGACCTAAACTAATATGAACAAAAAAATTAAAAAAGATATAATTTTTTAATTTGAATGTTGACTTGGTCTTGAATAGAGAAGAGTGAAGGAAGTAGATTCATGTAACCAACCCCATGTAGTTGAAAAAAAGGCTTAGATGAGTTGAATTGAGTTGTATGTATCAAGTACTCTTTTCACCTCTTTTTCTTCTAACCTTATCATAATTATGGCTTTCAAAATCTTTTGTACAATGATTTGGTGATTGAAATAAAATCCTAACATTGATAACTTTCCAACTCTTCTTCTCCTAATCTTATCATAACGATGGATTTCAAAATCTTTTGTACAATATGTAGAACATGAAAAGATTTGAGGATGAAATAAAACCCTAACATAGATAACTTTTCAATTTTGCAAAACCACACATATCATGGAGCTTTTTGCATGACAAGGCTTGAGCCAATAAATCAAAAGGTTCTAGTCCAAAGCTAGGCCAAACAAAAAGTTACATTTTTAGTCTTATTATACATAACAGCCATATGGATTATTGGAGAATCATATTTGACATCTTGGAGAAGATGTTATAGAGATGTTATGACATTATTCTAAAGATTTGGTTATTTTTCTAAGTCGCCATAATTATACACAAACTATTTTACAATGTATGAAGATTAATTATTATAATGAAGAGATAATTTATGAGTTTTCTTTCATTTACTTCACATCCATTGTTACAATTGCTCTTGCTTGAGTGGATTTAAAGTGAATCCCTAGATTTATGATGTTAGAAACATAGAAATCAAAGTAAATGATTAGTTTTCAATAAGCTAAATGATTGAATATTTGAAATATCCAAAGCTATGTTTTTGGTTCAAGAATTTTATTTTTAATATATAGTATGTTGAAGGAACATGAAAGCTTCTTTTGTTTGAAAGAGGAAAAATATGCATGATTTGAGTTATTTGAAGGCCAATATTTTTCACTCATACAAAGAAAGAACAAGTATAATCAGGACAAGATGATGCACAAATGAGTAAGGAGATGTTATAGTCCTTCAAATTGATAGTTCTAACTTGAATTTACTGCATTTAAAAGCATTAATAGTTTTATAGTAATGTAAACATGCTAACCATCTTAACAAAGATAGTCAATCATAATGTATTTTGAGGGTGTCAACTTGTTAATTTGATAAAGTCATTTGATAAGGTCCTGTAATATTGATGTAAGAGAGATAAGTTCAAACCTTAACTTACCTCAAATTATTATCTCAGTGAATTACCTAAGGGCATTATCTATCTTCTCAAAAAAATGATGTGTTAATAAACTAAGAGATCTTTAAAGTCGTATTTTTTTTGAAAATTTAAGTTTACGAGATAATACCATATATCAAAATTGATCCTCACAATAGGTTACATTAAATTTAAGAGTCAATAAGTATACATTCAGAGGTATGCCAAATGAAAAGTCATATTTCTTGAGTAATATTAGAAGTAATAATTGTGTAGCATCATTTTTAAATAAGAAGAGAACCTACACATTTGAATATGAATGGTACTTAAGTATTTGAAAAGTATGGTGTGCCTTCATATTTTTGCGAATAGCATAAAAAAAGGCTCTAAGTAAATCTATGTTAAGAAATATCTCTTACAATGGAAGAAGAGATTATTACAAAAGTAAGATATTTTGCCTATAATGAAAATAAGGTTTGTAAATTAATTAGGTAAACTTAATACATATATGCAAATCTAAGACAAATAAATTTATTGATTTTTATGGATTAACTTTTTTTATAAAATAATATATTAATATCTTTGTTAGTAGCATTCTACATAATAGGAAGCCAACTGATTTTAGTAAGGTTACCAAATTATCTATACATTTATTTAATTTAATATTTGTTATTGTTAAATATATTGAAGAGAATATTAAAGATCAACGTGCAATGTTTGATTTAACCTAAATTTGTGATAATCTTATTGTAGATATGAGTGCAATATCTTAAAAAGTTAATATTTTTAATGAGTAATTGTATTATTTTTTTGCTTAAGTTATCTCTGTATTTGCATCTTGAAAATAAATTATAAAGTAAAGGAGATGTAAATATACATTGTCACTTAAATGATGTACATTCAATTTATTTCTTAATTGATTCAATATATGTAATTACATTTAGTAATCCTTAATATGAGGTAATATACGTAATGCCTTAGAAATAGATGAGTAAAATTTTATATTTTAAATATAATATAATATCATATATAACTATGCATTGTGTATGTTTGATTTTTAATGCTTTATTTAAGAAATGAAAACTAATATAATTTATTCAACTAAAGGGATACTTGACAATCTATATTTATGTGATTCAAGAATTTTTCTTTTTACATGCTAGTATATGGTATAGTTTATGACATATTCATTACTATTTTTATTATATGCATAGTATTCTACTGATATATTTATCTTTTCATTATATAGCATGTTGAAGACACTTGAAAGGTATCAAAAATGCAACTATGGTGCACCAGAGACTAATGTCATATCCAGAGAGACCCAGGTAAATGGATACTGTTATCTTTATAAATACAATTATCTTTCTTCTTTTAGCCCAATACTATTTCAATATTTTTTGTTCAATTTTATATTTATAACAAGATTTGGCTATTTTTATTTTCTTTTTCACTCTAATTAGTGTTAGTGTAGAGAATAATTTACTATTTTAAGGATCTTGGTTGATGATTAGATGACTAATTTCATAGAATTAATGCTACAAACTAGTAGCTTTGTTATATATTTTAATTAAATTAAAATTTACAAATGTAAAATATTTCACTTGAATTGAAATATGACAAATGTAAAGAATTAAGAAATATCAGAGAATTGATTTTAGTAAACATTATTGCAAGTTGATTTTAATATCATATAGCAAATTAACTACAATGGAATAATAAAAATATGTAAATTTTAGGATTATGGATGAACAATATATTTAATAACATAGAATATAAAAGGGTAAGCAAATAGATTGATAAAATTATAGTGTAAATACTATCAATAGGTTTAGTAATTATTACCTAGGATGGACAACTATCAATGTGAATAAAATGTAATGCAAAAGAATAATTTGAAATGACTTTCTATTGAAATAAAATGAAGTCTAATATATGCAGTCTAGATTACATATTTAATTATAGTTGGTTGTCTTATTATTTCTCTTTTTCTTTCCTTTCATAATTAAATTTTATATTTCTGACTCCTTTAAACTAAATTTGTTAATTTTTAACTTAAATATGTAAGAAAAAGGTTTTTGAAAGAATTTCTTTCTTAAAACCAACCCATTATATTAAGAAAACATTATTAAAACTATCAGATGATAGTTTTAAAATGTGTCACCTATTCCTTCTCTTTCATATCCATCAAATTTAAACATTAGTTTCTGCCATTAACTTTTATTTGATGAATCCTTGATGCATTTTAATTTTCATTTAAATAAATAATATGAGAGAAAAGAATCAAAAGAGATTAAGAAACAATAGATCAAAGGTATTGGTATACTTTATTTTGCCTTTAGGAATATTCGGACATAGTTTATTGGTAACAATAAGTTAGTAATACTTTTAATTTTCTTTAAAATTTATTTTAATTAAAATGTTAACTATCAATCAATGCTATATGGCTTATATAAAATATTTTAGTTTATCTTGACTTATTAGATGATCTTGTGCTAAAAATTGCTCAATAAATATATAAATTAGTAAATTAAAATATTTGACCTTAAAATGATAACAAATTAAATGAGAAAAAGTTTTATTTGGAGATACCATATTCTTGTATAATTTTTAGTATCTCATGTAACTTTCTTTTTCTTGTTGTTATTAAACATCATAATTTAAAGCAAGATGTAATATTAGTTTGTAAAGCAACATTCTAGAATCAATGTATCATGCTTGAGTTTTAAAATTAAGTTTTTTGTTATGTACAAAGCTCTGTTTAGTTATCATATTACTGAGAATTCTAAGAAAAGATGGATTCTTTAAAAGAAAAGTTGAAATATATTAGACTATCTTTATGACTTATTAAATCAAAATTCTAATTTCAAATATTTAAAATCATATTTCTAGTATTTTGCAACAATTGATAATTTAATTAATTAGAATGATAACTTGCTAAAGTATGTGTAACATTTGAGCTTTTTAGTTTAAGGATTGTAAATGTAAACTATTATTATTTTTTGGAGATTATTATGTAAATAGAGTTTTTGGCTATAGAAGAGAATAATTTATAGGACTATATATATATATATATATATATATATATATATATCAAATACATTTGTCATAACACTTAATACAATCATTTAAATGAATTTATCTATTTTTAGTCCCATGCATTAAAATGAAGTTTAATAATTAGAGATATATATAATAAAAGAATGAAGTTTGATGTCAATATATGGTTGGTATATTAGTAAATTGAATGATGAATATATGTATATCTATAGAAAGTTTTTAAAAATGAAAACTATTATCCAATGGAGATGTGCAATTAATTTTATAAAATATTTCTTAATTGTCAAATTCTGTATTTCTTCAACTTAACAACTTATTCATATTTTTCTATATCTATTATTATTCTCTAGACTATATGTTCAAAACAACTCTAATATCTTTTAGAACATCCTTAATTTTTAAGCTTTATATTATTTTTAAATTTTAAGTTATTATTGATATAAATTATGTTAAGTTAGAATTCACATATGCTTCATCAAACATATAAAAATACCTTTCAACTTAGTTTTTGAAAATGGTAGCAATAATTTTTCTTTGTTCAAGATTGCTCTCAGATTGTTTCTCATGGTCTCTAGCTTTATATCTATTTATATTATATTTATTTTTCAACTTAATCTAAGGCTGCAAATTTTAAAATATTTGATTAAGAAGATTCTTGGAGAAAATTTTAACAATGGTTCAATTTGTCCACAATTTTCATAGATGTGTGAAATTTTGTTTAGAGGATAATTTGTTTTCTTAAATTAAGTGTTGATAGTACTACTTTTTTTGTCACCATTTTGTTCTTTTCTTAAATTAAACTTTCTATCTCTATTTATTCTTGGTTTTTAAGATAGTTGCGTATTTTACTTATTCCCTACACATTTTTGTCATTTTGGACTACTTTTTTCTCCTTTTCCTGCTGCCATAACGATGTATGGCAGGATTAGACTCTTAGAAGAATAAGAAGATGTGGATGCTTGGTGTGATGAAGCTTGTGATTTTTTTTTGAAAAAAAAAAATACCCTAATAATCTAGTAGTTGAATCTGAAGGCCTAAAGTAGCATTTAAAGTGCACCATCGGATCATCAGAGGTGCTCCATTCTGTAGCAAACAAATGAATACTGGAGAAGTGGCATATCGGATGATGCTTCACTAAAACCTTGCAGTCTCACAAGCCCTTTGGTTTATAGCCTATCCTTGGTTACCTTTTAACCGTCCTCCAGATCTTTCTAATAAAAAGAACTAGCAAATTTATCGAATTGCTCAAGAGTAGTGTTTGCTTTGGGTTTTCTGATTTATTGGACGCTCGTACCCTTCGTGTTTCGTGCTTCACGTCAATAATCAGTTGAGTCAAAACCATTGCATGTCAAGTTTTAGGATTTGTATGCAAATTTCTCAAACCTATCAAAACTATGGATTATGTTTGAATCTATTTCAGCAAAAACGGTTGAACATGTATTCTACTTGACATGGGAGATTTTCTCATGTATAATTTCCATTCTGTTGTTTGTCCCCCCCTTTTTTTTTACACGCCTGAGTGCTTGACGCTTCTATCATATGGCCAAGTAATATTCCACGATCAAATGGAGGTTCAAGCTAGGAAAACCTTTATCTGATATTTGATGGGTTTGGCTTCCGTCGTGATAGACTAAAATTTTAGGTATGTGTTATGCTCGAAAATGATTCAGGTTGGACTTTCCCTGCCATGAATAGCCAATTCTAGAGCAAAAAATACGCACATATACACACAAGATGCAACTAGCATAACCATGAACTCAGCACAAATGAATTATTTTAGGCAAAAATGTATTTTGGTCGTCAATCTTTCACTCAAAATTCATGTTTGACACTCAAATTTTCAGCCATTTTAGCTTTATTCCTTTGTATATTTTAAAAATATTACATTGCTGATATTTTATTTATAGATTCGTCAAAATTAATAGAATAGCTTTCGCTGATTTATGAAATGTTAGGAATATAATATTCTTAAATATAAGAGACTAAATTGTCACGCTTGAATGCATGTTTGAGGATCAAAATGAGTTTGAGTGAAAGTTTGGGGGCTAAAAAGTATAGTTTAGCCATTATTTTGTATTACCGTCAACTTTGACGTAGACTCACTTCTTAAGTATATCATTAATTCATTATTAGCTTAGCATGGAAGGAACTATCGTGGCTATATTAGCTCACGCTTCCTTTTATCCTGTGCGAACGTTCCTTGAGTCTTTTTAAATGTTTCCTTGAAGCCTGCCATGTGGCAGGCATAGTTGTGTGCCAATCTTTTATACAACGGTGCAACGTACAGTGTCATATAGATCGACCAAGAGGATTTCGTAGGATATCCCTAATTTACTAGTTGACAGAGTTGGCCATTTATATTGAAGTAAGCACTATTAAACCTCATATAGACCCTGATTTAATCCAGTTCAACCCCGAAACATTCCTACAAACGGAGAGTGAAGTATGTAGAGCTATGAAAATTGAAAGCGCTTCCTATAAACGGAGACTGAAGTATATAAAGCTATAAAAATTGAAAGCTCTCGTAGCTTTCTTGACATATCCTGAGATGAAGTCCATTTTGACACCATCTAAAAGCTCTCCAGTGATCTGGTAAGTGTAACATTTATGTATTATTAGGTTTCTTGAGACCAAGGATGGCTCGAAGGCCTGGCCAAAATCCCTTGTGGGTGGCATGTTAATAACTTCAGAAAGTGCTATGAAGTTATCTCCTTGAAATGAATACAAGGATACAAGCAGATTGTCACCTAACATTTATGTTGTGATGTAGTTTTTCAGATTATGTGAAACTTGTGACGTTAGTAAATACTAATGTTTACTTTTTGCTAGCACAGAGTAGCCAGCAGGAGTATTTGAAACTTAAAGCTCGTGTTGAAGCCTTACAGAGATCACAGAGGTGAATTTCTTCCACTTATTGGTGATTTGAGTCTTTTCTGTTCTTAGCATTACAAATATGTATTTAGCCTGAATCACTGAAGACTAATGATGGCATGTTATTTCTATTCTTACACCTCGACGACTGCAGAAATCTCCTTGGTGAGGACTTGGGTCCACTCAGCAGCAAGGAGCTGGAGCAGCTCGAGCGGCAACTTGATGCATCATTAAGGCAAATCAGATCAACACGGGTAATCCGTACATTACTTTTCTTTCGAGATATTATCGTGCACACAATGTCAGACATTCATAAATTTTCATATTTTATAGGCTAAAATATACTTCTAGTCCTCAAAGTTTCATTCAAAATTCATTTTGATCCTTAACCTTTCAATTGTTAGAGTCTAATTCCGATGTTGCATTTATAATGTTGGATCAGTTAAAATTGATGGTATTATTGATATATCATTTTGTCTGCCAGTTTACACGTTTGTGTAATCGTAATTTCATCAATTTTAACTGATTTTATATAATGAATTGTTAAAATTATAAAAACTCTAAAATATAAAAGATTAAATGGTAACAACTGAGAGTTTGAGGACCAAAATGACTTTTAGTAAAAGTTTGTGGATCAAAAGTATATCATCGCCCTAAATTTTCAAAACTGGTCAGTGGTTCCTAGTTTCTGTAGAATAAAACAAGATTGCTTTTAAGGCTATGCAAGCAATCCTACTGATCAATTGTCTTCTTGCAGACTCAATACATGCTTGATCAACTTGCGGATCTTCAACGAAGGGTATGATTAATAAAATCAAACAGCTGGGAAACAAAGCTTTTTTTTTTTTCCCGGTTCCACCAGTTCCTTCCTCCTGCCATTGTTTTTTCTTGCAGGAACAAATGCTCTGTGAGGCCAATAAAAGTTTAAAGAGAAGGGTAAGGATACCTCTAGCTATGAATCGCTCTAAATATAAATATTCTAGGTACATGGATTGTTTTTCTAGTAAATATTGCAAGCTTGTCATGATTTTATGGGATGTGCAGTTGGAGGAATGCAACCCCGCTACTCAGCAGCAGCAAGTTTGGGATCCTACTGTTCATGCAGTGGGCTATGGCCGGCAGCCACCTCAACCACAGGGCGATGGATTCTACCAACAGATAGATAGTGAACCTACTCTCCATATCGGGTACCTTCTTCCATTGCCGGCTCTTCTTCTTTTGGTTTTGTTTTCCTTACATAAGAAAGTGTCTCTGCTCTCTGAAGTAAAAATCACCATAACTAACATGTGAAGTACTCATTTTAACAATTTGGTAGCAAGTCATCCACATTAACTGAGAAAATAAATGGCTTTTAAGGTCTGATGTCTACTACTTTGACTGGCTGATGTGGTGGGATCCATTGGTTGGTGGCATTTGCTTCAACAGCCAATGCATGGGAAATGCCCCACAAAAGAGTTCAGTCACGGCCCGCTGTGTTGGGGTTATGGGTGGCCAACGCATTGCACTGCATGGTTGTTGCACCTACACAACGATGGTCAGGGTAGGCGTGACATTGCAACGTATGGTTGTTGCACCTACACAACGATGGTCAGGGTAGGCTACATTGCAACGTATGGTTGTTGCACCACACGGTCAGGGTAGGCGTGACATTGCACCACAACCAATGTCAGGGTAGTCGTGAAGAAAGTAAATAATGAAGCAACTAGATTTGATGGTGACTTGAATTTCTTGAGTCATCTCACTTTATGATTCAGCGCCTTAATAAATTTATAAAAAAATCAAGATTTTATAAGTCCATTGTAAAAGCAGAGAAAAATATCTCATCAACTTCGCTCATAGATGTAGGCCAAATCACGTAAATCTCGTCGTCTTATCTTTGATTTATTATTTTCTCATTATCTTTCTTTGATGGCACACAGTTTGCCATGATAAATCCCAGTATTTGGATTATCTTTTTTAAATATTCTAGTAAATTATTTCATGAAAATGAAATCTTCCCCAGTTGACCAGCCACGGTGGGAGGACCATTCATCAGCCACTTTTACTTTATTAATTATAAACGAGTTTTTTTTATTATAAATTTTCCCTGTAGGTATCCTCCAGAGCAAATAACGATTGCAGCAGCACCTGGGCCAAGCGTGAGCAACTATATGTCAGGATGGCTTCCATGATCATGGGGACAGAGAATTGATTTACCTCTGCTTATGCCTTTGAGGCATATTTTATGTTGTGTGACAAAGACACTTGCACTCAACTTGTTGTTTGTAATGGCTTGTAATTGGCAACTATTCTGTTTGTTATTTCTAGTTAGACAATATTGTCTACAAACCTACTCTATAAAAACTCCTATAAGGGAGCTATTCTAATACTGCATTTGGGTGTTTTGTTCCTAGTTTCATGCTTACCTTTCTATTTCTGTGCATTAAAAGTAGGATTTTTGATATCTGGGTGGTAATTTCGATCATGATTGGTTTCATCATTTTGTTGCTATTTTTGACCTGTTAATATTTTGCTGTGCTGAAATCATGCTATATGGTATGTTGGTAGAGAACACCGTAACTTGGGCTGGCACACTGAATGGTCATCATCTTTCATTTGAGTGGTGGTGTTTGAATGCTTTGCTTCCCTATCTATTGAACATCATTCTTACAGTTGGGAATGGCTGAAGAATGAAATAAAGCAAGGAGTTGTGATGTAGGAACTAGCAGCTTCAAAATCCTGAGACTTTGTGGATACCATAAACCATCAATTTAAACATGTTCTATATCCAGAATCTTGGGCTTCTGTTACATTGTTGGTTCCAATTCCACCCAGTTCTCTCCTTGCTTACATCTCTGCCATCTCAAGGGTATGGAGGTCAAGCATCAGAGAAGGCCATGTTCCTGCTAGTGCTTATGCATGACAAGTGCTTGGGATGCAAACGTGGTTTATAGGCAGGCTCTTTCCAGTGTCTTGACCTGTTGATTGCTATGAGCCCATGTCCATTTCCTGCTTTATGCTCTTTAGCATGCTAGTGTGAGACCCAACTCCAGGAGTTGCCTACTTGATACACACAATGTTTTGCCACTCTAGGACTGTTTGTTTAACAGTGCATGCCAGTATATGAACTCAATGCATGCTTTTGCTTCTACAATATCATCGCATGCGGTTGGCACAAGGATATTTGTAGCAATTGAACGCAGTGTACAAAGTGAACAGGTGGTGGCATTTGGCTGTGAACAAAAACTCTCCAATATGATGTTGTGTCCTGTCTCTGATCTCTCACATTTTATCCGCTGTTTCTAGCAGTTGAAGCCATGCCCATTGTGATGTTGCAGCAAGGCATGCCTGCTCTAGAAGCAGGCTGTATTAAAGTTCGGAAACTTGATGGGGTTGCATTAGGATTTAGGAGTATGAATTTTCTGCAGCTCTGTTGGTGGAAAACAAGAAGACATAAAAAAGGTATCAGTTCACAAGGTCGTGGAAACGGCTGTTCACGATTTTTTTTAGCGGAAAAATTTACAAATCCCGAAGATCCCGCGGAAGTGACCAACAGCTGTGTTGAAGGCATAAAAAATACAGGTTTTATTTTATGTCTTCTTGTTTTCCTTTCCACTGCTGAGTTCTGCTAAGTCTTTGCGTAGCCATTTAATATATGGGGTCATTCCATTGGCCGTTAGTCCCATCCGATAGATATTTCCAGTCCTACTTTTATTTAATCTTGCATTAAGATTTTTGAGAGTGAGATGTTGTATTTTGATGTCTCTATTTCTGCGCACGCTTATGCTTATCATTTTCTATTGCAATAGCTATCACTTCCTTTTATTAATAATAATTCGCTGCTTTTTTTACTTCCCTTTTGTCAATAATAATTTGCTTTTTTTTTTTTGTTAACTTCATCTTAGTCATTACTATGAGAATGGTTTACCTGGAGTATTTTATGAAGGACATCATGCTAATGAATTGCTACAGGGCTTTAAATTTTCAACATCACATATAGGTCGAAGGAAGACAGGGGGCCACGACATCCATCTTTTGGTTTGAGATATGGTTTGCTTGCCTACGTGTGAGGGTGGTCTTGGGATTCAGTCCTTGTGCTCTATCGTGAGGCTATTTTTGTGAGACATGCTTCAAGATTCTTGTTGGACCCCCACTGCTTTGGAGTACTATTATGCGTGATCGATACGGTGGCTGAACTTCTGGATCGGCAGTGAGTATTCCTCGTGGATGTTCCTGCTTATGGCGAGCTATCTGCCAGGCAGCCCCTACTGTTATGTCTGATATCCACTGCATGATTGAGGATGGGACATCAGTTGATGTTATTCAGGACACTTGGCTAACTGATCTTCCGTTATCACGCTGGCCTACTTTCATCTCTGATGTTGAACCCCCTCTGCTTGTTTTATCTTTGATATGCCAAGAGAGTGTTGGTTGGAATGCTCCTATGGTGTCTCATCTGTTTGGGGCTGAGCTTGCTCATAGGATTCTTGCCATGCCACTTGCCCGTTTAGCTGGTCCGAATGTCAAACTTTGGTGCCGATCCTGTCTTCCTTACGCCCCCATTAGGGATTTGACGGCCCGCTTCCACTCTCAGTCTTCGGACTTTGGTGATGTTACTTGGATTTGGCGTTTGCCAGTTCACCCTAGGATTCAGCTCTTTTTGTGGAAGCTCATGAGGGATCGCCTACCTATCTGTTCTCTCCTGGCTGATCATGGTCTCTCTATATTGCCTCTCTGTCCAATATGTGGGATGCAGGATGAATCTGTTGATCATGTTATATTCTTGTGTTCGCGTGCATCTCAGATATGGCAGAGGATTCATTTTACCCCATGGTTGGTGGAGGAGGGCCCTATCCGGCTTTCGTTCCTGCAGGCTCTCCGTTTGTCCCCCGGTGTGGCCCCTATTTCCAGGGTATTTTATCTGCCTATTTGGCTTATCATATTTGGCTGACTCGGAACTAGATTGTCTTCACTGAGGAGACAGTCTCACCCCAGGGGATAATCCGCCGTGCTCTCTTTCATGCCAAGGAGTACACTCGCTGTCATTCTGGAGTTCATAATGATGGGCATGGCCACTGGGACTCCCCTGTTGCTTTGGTAGCACACCGTTCTACGGTTTTCGTCTCTTGGGAGCCCCCACCCCCGGGTTACATCAAAGTGAACTTTGATGGCACTGTCTCCGATTGTACTGCTGGATCTAGGTTTGTCATTCGGGGGTCTGAGGGTCAGTTATTTGCAGCTGGGGGTCACAGCTCTATTGATATTTCGGTCCCTATGGCAGAACTTCAGGCTGCATGGGCTGGCATCACTCATGCTGTCAGACATTTGGGCTATCGCCGGTTGATTATTGAGGAAGACTCCCTAACGATTATCCGGTGGCTTAGGCGGGATGGGAATTCTTATTCTCTTCTGAATCCCCGGGATATCATTGTCTCTCTTCAGGCTACATGTGCCTTTGAGATTCATCATATTTATCGTAAGCCAATGCTGCAGCCGATTGGATCGCTTCCACCGTTGCCCGCCATCCCGACCAGTGGGTTTGGTCGTCTGATGTTCTTTGCCCTGTCATTTGTAGCAAATTTTGTACTATGATCTTTCGGATTTGACTCGCGTCCAGAGTGGTGTGATCACCTGCCTGTAACAAAAAAAAAAAGGAGACAAATTAAAACTAACCTCATAAACTCAACTCAACTCAACTAAAAATTAAAACCTGATAAATGAATCTATATTTGTACAGTTACATGATTTCCTCTCACACGGCATCCAGCCACTTTCCTCTCCCTGCATGTGGCCCCCTTCTGCCTTCCACCTCATGTCGCAGCCCGCTTTGTCCATCACGCTTCGTTCCTCGCCCGCAACCTTCTCCATATGTCCCCCCGATGCGTGTGAGGGACGGAGGAGGGTTCCAGCGTTCCTCCCCCCTGATGCGGGTGAGGGGGAGGGGGGAGACCACCTCCATTCCTCACCCGTGGAGGAGACTACAGGTAAGAAATTCATCGCCCCTCACCCGTGGAGGAAATAGTAGGTGAGGAACAAAGGAGGCCGCGATGAACGAGGGAGCTGCAAGGAGAGAGGAGCCATTGGATGCCACATGTGGGGAAAAAAGAAAATTATTTTTTAAAAAAATATTAAATATTAGATTAACGGATTAATAGATTAATAATAAATTTAAAATTTAATTTTATCATCTGAATACCATGTATGCTGCCATGTGAGATAGAATCAAATAGCGTTTCCCCAACGATATGGATCAAACTAAAACAAAAAGAAAAGTTTAGGATTACTTTTGTAATTTTTAAAGTTTAGGGAGTGTTTAAAATAGGAAATAAGAGGATATCCTTTAGATATCTTTTTTTATCCCCAAAGCTATAACTAAAAGGAATATGTCTGAAAAAGTTTAACAAGAGGGGATAACCCATATTTAACCATGGGTTATCCCCCGAACTTATTCCCTAGGAAATCCAGGAATAACTAAAGTTATCTCTTGATGGCAGAGTTGTAATTTTAAAAGTGTGCTTATTTCCTTAGCTATCCCCTGAATAAGGAATAACTTTTGGAAAGTCAAACACTACCTTAAGAAATAAAATAACATACCTTCCTAAGTTCAAGGATCAATATTGCAGTTTAATTATTATTTTATGATATTATCTTCTAATATATAGATTTTTACTCTAAATGCTCGGTTTTATATTACATATGTTTAATTTTTATATTTTACCTATTTTCAATATCCTTATTTCAACTCATTAGATAACCATCTCAAATCATCCATCCATTGGGATCATTAGAAATATAGAAGATTTGAGATTTTTGCTTCAAGTTCCTCCCTCCATCCTCTCTCTTCCTATAATTATTATGTATGTTTTACCAATAAAAAATGATATCATTCTTATTTTGTAGTGAAATTTCTTATTTATCATAAACCATTTGAATCCTACTTATTAACCACATAAATACTAGCAATTTTAATAAAAAAAATACATATACAACCACAAGTAAGGCTATGACCTTAACCCATTTCATTTGTTACGCAATGTATACCTCCAGCTCGATCTAATATTAGTGGGTATTTAGAGCCATGTAATTGAAATATACTATTTGTTGAGTTACCGTATAGCTCATCTCATCTGATTAAAATATTATAATTTTATTATATATTGTAAGTTACTTTATACTTTGATTATAAGTAAAATCTAAAGCAGCCAAATTGGCCATAGGTCTAGGATCAACTCACAACTTTGAAACAAGAAAATAATGACATTTACTCTTATGACATACTATATCATATATATTATTTAAATATTATTATCATAATATATAATATAATAATTATGATATTATTATATATCCCAGTTCTCAAGAAGGTGAAGCAGCAGCAACTGCTGCATCATGTTTTTGGTCTTGTTTTCAGCATCATTAATTCCATATCCTTGCATCTTCTTCTCCATTTGTTTTGCTCATCTGATTCACTTGTCAGCAGAATGAACTTAATTTCTTGAACCATCTTCAAAAACATGAAAGAACCGACAGTGAAATTCTGTAGCCCATGCATTGGATATCTGACATCCTCTCCAGAAAAGTTCGAGCCATTTATGAAGAGATATGAGAGAATTGAAGGGCAAGAGATTGATGATGCGAAGAGAAAGGTCTCAAACAATGTCAAAGAGTGGCTGCAGAAATATGTAGATAAACTGGACCGAGAAGCTCCCAAAATCAATGCCAAGTTTGATAAAAGGTGCAAACTGTTGGAAATTATCTGTTATTAATTTTAAACAGTTTTCTGTGGATACAGAACAAATGAAATAGTTAAAATATAATACTTTTCGATTCATGGTACGCTATGGATGATTCTTTATTTAATGTAGAACTTGTGCTATATATTCGGATGTAAATAATTGATGGTGGTCTACTTCTAATACACAATGGAATGCTATGTATTCTCCTTAAAACGCACCCTAACAACAAAGAATAAGAATGAATCTAAACTAGTCAAATTCAAATATAATAAAAATAATAAAATAATTTAATAAAATTTCTTTCTGTCTGTGTGTGTGTGTGGACTCAAATCATTTCTTCTTAATTAAATAGTCAGAGGATGTACCTGAGGTCGCTTAATCTTAAATGTTGAAAGAATCCATTAAAGTTCAATTAATTTCTTAGAACTCTTCTCTCTGATTTACCTTGTGGCCTCCCTTTTTTTTTTTTAATTGGTAGACTCTAGAGGGAATAGCATCCTCTATTTATAGATGTGAAGGGATGAGTGCAAAAGGATGTATAGGTATCTTTACATTGGATGTATTCATTTATCATATCATCCATCTAATTATTGATTATCAATGATCTTGTCTCTTAAATTGGGCACCCATCATCGATTCGTTCAAGTGCGCATTGAGATGCAATTTTAAGGTATCTCATAGTTCCAGATCCGTTCTTAATACAATATCTTAAGAAGATATCGTTCCATGATACTGCATGAGCATGTAAGAATATTGCTTTAATGCAATTTTAAGAGAGGAGAGACAATAAAAAAGATATAAAAAAATAATTTTTATATTTTAAGAATCCTAAACTAGGAATCATTTTTTTAAGTTAGGATACATATAGTTAATTCCGTTCTTAAAGCCCAAAAATTTTGAATTAATTTAATAAATTCCCAGCACACATGCCTATGTGACCATTCTTCAAGCATCAGCATGATCTTTGGAATTAAGCCATGGATGATGACAAGAACATCATTAGAATCCAAGGGATCGGTGGTGTTGCTAAGCAACACTCCTAAAGAGATGCAACTACAAGTACCCCAAGAAGCAAATGATTATGTTGCGATCTCCATTGCAATATTGGAAGATTGATGAAATTAGGATGTAATATCTAAGCTACATTATGATCTAGCCAAAAACAGTATGACATTTTTCATAATTATGTAGATTAAGCATTTTTTTAGTTAGGGTCAGTATGACATTTTTCATAGTTATATGGATTAGGTATTTTCTAGTTAGGGCCAACTATCATGCTTTGTTTAGAATATAAAAATTAAAATTTATCGATATGTAGAGTGCCAATAGGCAAAGCATAACTTATTTCGCAACATTAGCTTGTGGTTTGATGATCATTATATTTTATGGAACTTTTTGTAACGAAGTGTTGTATTTTTTCAGTTTGTATTTTGTTTATCAAAATTATGGAAATGATTACGGTTGGTAAATCAAATAGGGGAGTCCTCAATTTAGGTGATGTTTTGAATGAATCATTTTTCATATGATATTATTATATATTTTAAATCTAATCAAATTTAATATCAACCTTGCACTCGCATCAATTTTGATTATGTTTTGATATATGATGTAGGATTTTGATAGATTATGAAACCAATTCACTATGGATTTGATAATGCTAATATTTTTGAAATAATTGATTGAGGATAAAAAGAATTGGAGGGACTGAATAACAGTAACTGTAGCAGTGCATGAATAGAAAAATATTTATCCATTCTACCTGCCAAGAATTAACTCGGTTATACATCTTCATGTATCAAGTGGCCAGTGAACTTTGCTTTATCATCGCTATGGTAAACTCATTAAATAAGATTGGATGATAAATTAGAAATGAAAGTTGATATAGTGATTCCATGCTTGTCCATTATCTTTTGTCTTTCTCTAGATCCCTCTTGTGTCCTCACCAAACTCAAGCTTAATCAATTGAGGAAGTAAATTTGATTCTTAGTATAGAGATTAGTTTATATGGAATGATGTAATATTATTGGTCTACTTTTTGTGGACCAGAATCAGGCCCAATAAAGAAGCCCAATATGCCCACTTATTAAGCCCAAAAAAAAAGTTTTGTACACCACCTTCAGTGCAGATGATCTGCATCGACACGATGATTCACCCTTGTGCGAGCCCATGCCCATCCAATGCAAGCTATCCTGCACTGGAGCGGTGTACAAAGACTTTTCCAAGCCCAAAATCTAATTCTTCTTCGAAGTTTTGGGTTTCTTCTTCTCCAACCTTTTTTTTTTTTTTGCTTCTTATGATTAGTTAAACAGTTTCTATTCCCTTTATGGAATGCTTAAATGAAACAAATTATTAATTCATTCAATTTCAGTATAGCTTAACTTTCAGTGGAATTAATAGTGAGAGTTGAAGGAATTGAAGCTCTTCTTCAATCGGGAATAGAAGGATGCACTTGAAGAGGGGAAGAAGTATAACAATGGAAGTTTGTTCGAATAAAAACCTCTTGATCTGATCTTAAAAGATAGAAAGTTGCTTTACAACGTAGCTTTGCTTTTATACATCTATCAAAAGGAAAATTAAATCCCATACACCTATCAACGACACAGTTCTTCTTGAAGGTTGAACTAGGAATATGGCCTTGGTACCCTTAGAGATGGTGTTCCCAGTGAGCTTTTTATGTAGCAAGCTAGATAAGGTGAAAGGAGGTTTGGATCTCTAAAAAATTAGTACTTCTTTGCACCTTAAAGATTGATAAATTTTACCTTTTTCTTGTTGATGGAGGGTAGGGAGGCACTTCTTTGCCTCAAGTTTCTTTAAATGATAGCTTGTTCTACAATCATATTCTTCTTCTTCTCCTTAGTCGGTTTATTAAAGGCCCACTTTTTCTCTATGGCTGCTTTTTAGCTTTAGGCTCAGAAGTGAAACCGAGAGGAAAAAGGATGGGAGATTTAGAGGACCATAGGCAGATGATTTTTATACAGCTGTCTTCCAAAAGCTTTCTAGCTGCATGTGAAGATTTTTCTCTTCTTTTTGTTCCATCAAGCCTTTTTCTCTTCGTAATGTTTTTTATTTTTTATTTTGATTTGTAATGATTTTCAGTTTGGCTTATTGTTTTGGCTCACTGTTGTTAATTTTATATTTATGATGATTAGATTATTAAAATATAAAATTATCATATTTAATTTATATTAATAATGTTAAATTTACTATAATTGGTTAATAATAATTAAACGTGATATTTAGATTATCCTGCGCATTAATTCTACTTTTTTGCAAATAAATCATTTTTGTCTTTTAAGCGATAATTTTTTTCCTTGAGGGCTAGAACATCAAATGTTCTAAGTAAGAAGCAAGGATGCTTTATAAAATTATTTTTAAATATTATATATTTAAATATTATAATATTAATATATATATTATAATATTATTTTTTATTTATTATAATACATATAATATAAATATTTAATAATACATATTGTGTATTATATTATTTAAATATTAAATATTTATGATATAAAATATTAAATATAAAAATTTTGATATGCAAAAGGTCATAAATATTATTATATTAAAATTAAATTATTATTAAATTTAAATTAATATAATCTATTAAATATTTAAATATTATTACTATATATTAAATATATAATTAAATTAAATATTATTAAATATAATATGCAATCAAGAATATAATATAATTTGGGATTACAGGATCTGATAATTTTAAATATTCATTTTCATATAAGAATTAAATTTATAGTTTGTAATAATCTTAAATTATCAAAAATCAAATATTACCATTTGAATTACCATATCTAATTACTAAACATAGTCATTTGTATAGTAATATAAGATTACTAGATGGATTACCACCAACCAAATACTCTTTAGTAATCATCTCATGAAAAATCAATCTTTAGCTATTTCATCATGTAATAAGCTTATAAGCATGATACACACTTGGCATGAAAGAAGGATTTCACATGACTTCACTCAACTTAAGCCCAGCCTATTCTTAGCCTAATTTGCTCCAGCCCAAGTCCTTCGTCCAACGTATCACAAGTTGAGCTTAGCCTGGCCCAAGAAATAATTTTAGGAAAAAGTCTTGCTGCACTGCATGCAGTGATTAGCGCACGGTGCTTACGCGTGCATACTAAAAGTAAAAAAAATATTTTTGTCATTGGCATGTGTGCACATATGTTTCGCGCCAATTGCGAGCACAGTGCGTGCAACTTGCACCGCACCCGATGCACAAATACTTTTTGGTGCGGGCTCATTATGATTTATGATTGATGTAGTTAGACTTTTGATTCATGTCAATCCATTTGAGTCTAGAGTCATTATGATTTCTTACTTTATGTTAGTTTGACTTTAAGTCATGTAATCAAGTTTTGGCAATATGAGTCCAATAATTTTTATTTGAATTAAGTCAAGATTTATTGAGTCAGAGTATAAGAAGTTGAAGACCTAAGATCATGAAGGACCACATTCAGTGCACAGTCATATGGAATCACATCAAAGTAGGCGCCATCTACTCAATTAGGGCATCCCAGGATTTTTATGAAGTCATCTTAGCATAAAAGAAAGCAAATAATTTTTCTATGGAAGGTGACTCGTCACCCACCCCTTATGGAAAAGTAGAATATGGTGCCATCCTTGATCTCTTTCCCTTATTTCAAGATGCCGCCTATCTTCTTATTTGGAAACCATCCCCTGATCTCTTTTCCTGTTTCAAGATGTCGCCTATCTCCTTATTTGAAAATAATATGGCGCCCTTATTTTCTCTTTTTTTCCGTGTAATTCAAGGGTTAGGGTTTATTATAAAAACCCTCCCTTCTTCTTGTAAAGAAAATAATTGATGATTAATGAAAAAGAGTCTTCTTCTATTTTTCTGTGCTCCTGAGCATTGACACTCCGTAAGGAAGAGGGTGAGAGGCCCAACAAATATTGTTCCAACACCTATTCCAAGCATCTCAGCCCCAAGATGCCAAGGTGCTACGATCCTTAGATGAAGTCCTCCTTGCCTTCAACCATATGAAGAAAAGCCAAAACATCCATGGGAGCATAGCTTCTTCTTTTAGGCACCCATCCTGGGAGCTATGTGATCAAATCTTTTATGACGAAGACCATCATTGCCTGGTAATCAGACCCATCCCTTCTCATAAGTTCTATTTTATTGAAGAAAGAGCATGTTCTAAGTAGTGGTTTCTCGACCCTAGATCCTTGTTTTTTTATTGCTTAGTGAGTTGTATTCTGCGGATAGTTACTTTACTCTTTGCATATTTATCCTTAGTTTATTCTTATTCGTTTCGAAAGTAAAGCCCCTTAAAATCTGAACCATTGCTCTACGTTAATCTCTTGCATGGTATATCCTGTATCAGTTTGGTATCAGAGCCTGGTTAGGACATGTTCATGCATAGTGCTAAAATTTTCTACATGCTAAAAAAAAAATTGCATTGTTTAGGATTTCATGCCTCCTGAGCGGGTATACGAAAGTATACCATGACCCATGGGAGTAATGAGCTACGGCCGGACATGAGACCCTTAGGTTAAAGTTTGAAGTGCTAATTGCTTGCTTGATATATGATTGCATTTGTGATTGCTTGAACTGCTTAATTTTTTTTGCACATTGAACACCCCATTTATCTTTGCATCCATCAATCATCTAATTAATCTTCATAAAATATAATTTTTCGTATTTTCATATCTACAACACACACACACACACACACATATATATATATGCATATTTTACTTTAGGTTTTCATATGTGTGTGCATGCATCACTGAATTCACTTAAGGGCATCTCAGGTAAGGGAAGGATTTTATCACCTTTCCTTGGGCCCAAAATAACCACCCTCATCTCAATCCCAAGCTTATTTAAAATTGAGTAGAAACCTAAAGCAAACCTACGGACACTCACATGGTTGAGTTTCAAGTATGTGATGAAATAGTGCACTCAATCCTTTAGTTATTTCTTGAAAGTGGTGTCTAAGGCTAGGGGTCCAATGGCAAACCTTAAGCAGACTTGTGGCTCTCTAATTAGGTCTTTGCGAGAGCAGGGGAGCCTCCCACACCCTACCTCTTACCTGGCCAGTGGAAAGGATAATTATTGAGTTGATTGTAAGTTAGTTGATTCATTCTACTTGAGCTTCTAGATTTAGAAATCAGAATGAATTTGTGTTGCATGACCACCAGGTCAGGAGCCCATTACCATCAGCCCCGAGCCAATCTGGTTTAACCATGAAATCTATCTGAAACCCAATTGAGGGTTGTTACTAAACAACTTGCCCAACTGAACCATAGGTTCGCCCAAATGGAGACACGGGTAGTGACCCTAGAAGAAACCCATGAGACCCATATTGAGCATGAGTTTGAAGCACCTCTTAACCCTAAAAGAGCCCACGCCATGACCCAATCTTGGAGCTTAATCAGAGGAGACCCAATCATGATTTATGGACCAAGATGAGAGAGCCATTAGGAACATCAGGTTAGAAGAACCTACATTTGATAGCAGTCTTGACCCTAAGGTATACACTGATTGGAAAGGAGATATGGACCAGTATTTGAGTGGTATGAAATATCTAAAGAGAGGAAGTTTAAGTTTGCTAAACTCAGGTTAGTTCGCCTGGATAGACTATACTGGAGGAATGTTGAAAGGATAACTAGGCAAAGGGGAGACATACCCATAGCTACCTGAAGAGCCATGAGACTTAAGCTTAAGAAAAAATACTCCCCATATCCTATCACCAGAGACTTTTAGATCAATGGCAGAGGCTAAGTCAGGAAGCAAGACCATATTCGAATATATAGCCAAATTTGATGAATATGTCATGAGGTGTAGCATAGATGAATCTGAAGCTATGATCCTATCTAGATTTAGGGCTGAACTACACGAGGACATTCAAAGAAAATTATTTTTAAGAGAAATTCATTATCTTGAATAGGCTTATCAGATAGCTAGAGACTACGAGAGATTCCAAAGGAGACCCATAATTCATCAACCTGAACCCACTAGGAATGGTGTCCCTAATCAAAAACTAGAGTCTAGTCAAGTGCACCTAAGCCGACCTACTCCTAGCACCCCATTGACCTACAAGGAAGATAAGGGTAAGTCACCTGAAGTTCAAAGGAATCATAATCCTAATGCTCCTTGTTTTAGATGTCATAAATTAGGACACTATGCTAGTCAATGCCCAACCCAATCCCTACATAGGAGAATTAGAGGAAGAAGATCCTGAACCCACTGATGAACATGAAGGAGAAGTGTATGATTTGGAATACACTCAGTGAATGAATATGAAGGAGATGAAGAAGTCATTGAGTCATCTGATGTATTGGGAGTTGTTAGATGTATCTTGACCCAAACCAAAGAATAAGAGGATTGGCGTAGGACCCATATCCTAAAGACATTTGTAAAAAAAGTATGTAAGATCATCATAGATAGCGGGAGCTGTGTTAATGCCATCTTAACCAGTGCTATCAAAACCTGATGTTTATCTATGGTTCCCCATCCTAATCCTTATAAGGTATCCTAGATAGACTCAACTTCCATCCCCATTAAACTAAGATGCTAAGTCATGATTCAACTACAATCCTATCAAGAAAAGGTATGGTGTGATGTCCTTCCTATGGGAGTTAGCAGTATCATCTTAGGTCGACCTTAGTTATATGATCATGATGCTACCCTATATGATTGATCTAACTCCTTCTCCTTTAACCATCATAGGAAGAAGCTTATGATAAACCCAACTTCACCTAAGGATTACATTAAGAGAAATCTAGTAACCTAAAAGAGAAGAAGCTGGGATTAAATCTGATCAGCGCTAAAGAACTAGAGTGTAGGATTGCTGAGGGTTCATCAGTTTGATCTTAACTACTAGAAAAATTCATGATCAAATACAAAAATAACACCCTCAGGAGGTAGTAAAATTTTTGAAAGAGTTCCAAGATGTATTTCCTAAAGAACTTCCTAATCAATTATCACCTTAAGGGACATACAATACTATAGATCTAGTCCTAGGAGCCACTTTGCCTAATCTTTCACATTATAGGATGAATCCCACTGAGCACTTAGAATTATAAAAATAGGTTGGAGAACTCCTCAAGAAGGAATTTATTAGAAAAATTCTAAGTCCATATGCAGTACCTGCCTTTTTAACTCCCAAAAAAGAAGGCACTTGAAGGATGCGTTGATAGTTGAGCCATTAACAAAATAATGGTTAAGTATTTTTTCCATTCCCCATTTTGATGGAATGCTAGATATGATGGCCGGAGCAACTATTTTCTCTAAGATTGACCTTAAGAGTGGCTATCATCAAGTTAGGATCAGACCTGGGGATGAGTAAAAAATAACTTTTAAGACTAAGGATGGTCTTTATGAGTGGGTAGTGATGCCTTTTGGATTGTCTAATGCTCCTAGTACTTTCATGAGGATCATGACCCAAGTTTTAAGAATGTTCATTGAAAGATTTGTTATGGTTTATTTTGATGATATTTTGATCTATAGTAGGACCAAAGAAGACCACCTAAGCCATGTCCGACAAGTCTGTCAAGCCTAGAGGTGGGCACTGGGCCGTGCCGCCCATGGCACGGCACGGCCCAGGCCCTGATGGGCCGTGCCAGGCCCGGCCGGCACTGCTACAGTACCGGGCCGTGCCGGCACGATCCAGTTTATCGGACCGTGCCGGGCTCAGAAAATTTTTTCTGTTGGCCCAGCACGGCACGGCCCATGATGGGCCTGGGCCGGCCCGTCGTGCCGTGCCGGCACGACCCACCTGGGCTGGCACGACCCACCTGGGCCGTGCCTGGCACGGCCCAGGTGGGCCTGAGCTGTGCCGGCCAGGTGGGCCGTGCCAGGCACGACCCAGGTGGGCCTGGGCCGTGCCAGGCACGGCCCACCTGGGGCCTGGCCCATGAACAGCTCAAATAAAAAATTTATAAAAAATATTTTTTTTTGATAAATTAAAAAATTATTAGGAATAAAGAAATTTTATTAATATAAAGCCACCATAATGGTGGGGGGTTTGGCACAGACCCTACCAGTTTATTAATTTAAAATTAAAATGGTACAGAAGGGAGGGGGCTAGGCCTGACCTCTAGAACATAATACATAGTAAGAAGAAAAAATAGAAAGATCGCAACCATCGGATCATCGCCGATCGGATGGATCACAACCGTCGGATCGATCATCACCGATCGGGATCATGGCTTGGATCGATCGCAACTGTCGGATCATCTCGATGGGATAGATCGCAACCGTTGGATTGATCATCCTCGATCGGGATCATGGCTTGAATCGATCGCAACCGTCGGATCATCTCTGATCGGATCGATCGCAACGGTTCGATCGATCATCACAATCGGGATCATGGCTTGGATTGATCGCAACCGTCGGATCGATCATCGCCGATCGAGATCATGGCTTGGATCGATCACAACCGTCGGATTGATCATTGCCGATCGGGATCATGGCTTGGATCGATCGAAGACGTCGGATCGTCTCCGATCGGATTGATCACAATGGTCCGATCGATCATCGCTAATCGGGATCATAGCTTGGATCAATCGCAATCGTCGGATCGTCTCCGATGGATAGATCGCAACCGTTCGATCGATAATAGCAGATCAGGATCATGGCATGGATCGATCGCAACCGTCGATCGTCTCTGATCAGATCGATCATCGCCGATCGGGATCATGGCTTGGATCAATCGCAACCGTCAGATCATCGCTGATCGAATGGATCGCAACCATCGGATCGATCATCGCCGATCAGGATCATGGCATGGATCGATCGCAACCGTCGGATCATCTCCAATCGGATCGATCGCAACCATCGGATCGATCATCCTTGATTGGGATCATGGCTTGGTCGATCGCAGACATCGGATCATCTCCAATCAGATAGATCGCAATAGTCTAATCGATCATTGTCGATCGGGATCATGGCTTGGATCGGTCGCAACCATCAGATCGTCTCCGATCGGATGGATCGCAACTGTTGGATTGATCATCACCGATCGAGATCATGGCTTGGATCGATCGCAACCATCGAATCGTCTTCGATCGGATTGATCGCAACCGTCGGATTGATCATCGCCGACCGGAATCATGGCTTGGATCGATCCAGACGTCGAATCATCTTCGATCGGATGGATCGCAACCGTCGGATTGATCATCGCCGATCGGGATCATGGCTTGGTCGATCGCAGACGTCGGATCATCTCTGATCAGATGGATCACAACCGTCGGATTGATCATCGCCGATCATGATCATGGCTTGGATCGATCGCAGACATCGGATCATCTCCGATCGGATTGATCGCAACAGTCCGATCGATCATTGTCGATCGGGATCATGGCTTGTATCGATCGTAACCATCAGATCGTCTCCGATCGATGGATCACAACTGTTGGATTGATATCGCCGATCGAGATCATGGCTTGGATCGATCACAACCGTCGGATCGTCTCCGATTGGATGGATTGCAACCATCGGATCGATCATCCCCGATCGGGATCATGGCTTGGATCAATCGCACCGTCGGATCGTCTTCGATCGGATTGATCGCAACGATCTAATCGATCATCGTCGATCGGGATCATGGCTGGATTCGATCGCAATCGTCGGATCCATCATCGCCGATTAGGATCATGGCTTCGATCAGCTGGTGGTGCCTAGGTGCACAGTGTGCTCCTGGCACCAGCCGTGCCATGGCACGGCCCTTGGCATGGCCTATAAATGGCCCAGCAAGGCCGTTCTAGCACGGCCCAGCAGGGCCATTGCTGGGCCGTGCCAAAACGGCCCAGCAGGGCCATGCCAAAACAGCCCAGCAGGGCCGTGCCATGGCACGGCCCACAAAATGGCCCAAAAGGGCCATTTTGGCATGGCCCCAGCCCTGCTGGGCCGTGCCAGGCACGGCCCGTGGCCCATTTCTTGATGGGTCACGGGCCGTGCCAAATTTAATTTAATTTTAATGGGCCATGCCTGGCACGACCCATTTGTTAATGGGCCGTGCCAGGCACGGCACGGTAATTTTTCTGGCACGATGGGCCTGGGCCGTGCCTGGCACGGCACGGCCCAGTGCCCATGCCTAGTCAAGCCCTTAGGAAAGTTAGCCTCTATGCCAATTTGAATAAATGTGAGTTCTTGACCCATAGAGTCACCTTCCTAGGATTTGTAGTGAACCCTGAAGGAGTATCAATTGATCCAAAAAAGATTAAGTCCATAGTTGAGTGGCCAGTACCTACCAGTATACACGATGTGCTTAGCTTCTATGACCTTGCTACCTTCTATAGATGATTTATTCATGGATTTAGCTCTATAGTTGCACCATCACTGATTGTATTAGAAGAAAACCTTTGAATGGACTAAAGGTGCAGATAAAGCCTTTCTAGACATTAAGAAAAAGATAACCTAAGCACCCATTTTGAAGTTACCCAATTTTCAAAGGTCTTTGAGGTTGCTTGTGATGCTTCTGGAGTGGGTATAGGAGGAGTCCTAAGTCAAGAAAGTCAACCTATAGCCTTCTTTAGTGAGAAATTGAATGAGGCTAAGCTTATGTACTCGACTTATAATAAGAAATTTTATGCAGTAGTTCAAGCCCTAAGATATTGGAGACATTATTTACTACCGCAATAATTTGTTTTATACTTTGATCGTGAGGCACTCCGATTCCTTAATTCCTAGAAGAAACTGAACTTTAGGTATGGTAAGTTGATAGAATACATTCAAGCTTATACTTTTGTGTTGAAACATCGTGTGGTACTGAAAATAAGGTCGTTGATGCCCTTAATCGTCGATCCATGCTCTTGAATTCTGTTAGGACTGAATCATAGGATTTGACAAACTTAGTGACATCTATCAATCTATGAAACAAGGATCATCTAGTTCGCATAGTAAGTATCCCTTCAGGATGGCTACCTCTTTAAGGACAACAAGTTGTATATTCCCATGACTTTTTTTAGAGAATTTCTAGTTTGGGAAACCCATGCCAGAGGTTTAGTTGGTCATTTCGATAGGAACAAGACCATTCTAGCAATTGAGGACCAGTTCTACGGGCCAAGTATTAAAAAGAACATCGCCCAAATTATGGCTAGATGTCGAACTTGTGTGGTTGCCAAACAACAAAAGCAAAACACTGGTCTTTATACCCCGTTACCTGTGCCGATTGTCCTTGGCAAGACCTTAGTATGGATTTTGTATTAGGATTGCCTAAGACCCAGAGAAACCTCATTCAATTTATGTTGTGATCGATAGATTCTTCAAGATGGCTTATTTTATACCCTGTTCCTAAGCCTTTGATACCTCTAAGGTGGCCAAACTTTTCTTAGATGAAGTGGTTAGGTTACATGGCCTACCAAAAACTATTGTATCTAATAGGGATGTCTGATTCATGAGTTAATTTTGGAAAACCCTCTAGCACATGTTAGGGACTAAGCTCAAATTTTCTACCTCCTACCATTCTCAATCGATGGCTAGACTGAAGTAATGAACCAAATCCTTGAAAACTTGTTGAGATATCTTATAGGTAAAAATACTAAAAATTGGGACCTTTTCTTACCTAGAGCCAAATTTCCTACAATAGTTCAATTAATAGGACCACAGGCAAGAGTCCATTTGAGATTGTCCATGGTTATAAGCCTAATAGACCCATAGACCTAATCCCTTTGCCCAGACATGCACGAGTCTCTGAGTCCGCTAAATCATTTGCACAACATGTTAGAGATCTGCATAAGAAAATTATCAATAAGATTAATTTAAGCAATGATACTTATAAAAACATGGCTAATTCTCGAAAGAGAGTTAAAGAATTTGCTAAGAGAGATTATGTGATGATTAGGCTAGACCTGAGCGGTTTCCTTCAGGGATCATGAAAAAGTTACATGCCCGTGGAGCTGGACCCTTCAAAGTGATAAAGAAAGTTGGACCTAATGCCTATATGCTTGAGTTACCATCCGAATTTAGCATTAGCTCAACCTTCAATATCTTAAACCTAGTTGAGTATAGGGAGCCAGCGATGATACCTAGTGAGACGTTTGGACCCGACCCTATTCTTAAGAGTGAATCCATACCTGAGTGTCCATCAATAAATTTACTTAGGAGCATAGAAATAATTGAGCGTATCCTGAATGATCAAGCTATTACTATCTGGGATAAAGGCTACCAACGTTATTTAGTTCATTGGCAAGGATGACAAGAATCTAAGGATTCATGGATTACTCGAGAGGATCTGCAGTGCCTCGACCCAGACCTATTAGAGCGGTACCAGAGCCGGATTGACCCTTACTCGATAGGATCGAGTTCCTTTCATCGTAGAAAAATTGGTGCAGGCACCAGGATCAGACAGAGGCTACTGAGCTCATTATGGTTTCTAATTGATGTAGTTAGACTTTTGATTCTTGTCAATCTATTTGAGTCCAGAGTCATTATGGATTTCTTACTTTATGTTGATTTGACTTTAAGTCCTATAATCAAGTTTGTCAGTATGAGTCCAATAATTTTTATTTAAGTTAAGTCAAGATTTATTGAGTCAACATGTAAGAAGTTGAAGACCCAAAACCATAAAGGACCACATTCAGTGCGCTACCTCAGCATGAAATCACAGTCAAAGTAGGCATCATCTACTCAATTAGGGCATCTCAGGATTTTCATGAAGTCATCTTAGTATAAAATGAAGCAAATAATCCCCCTATGGAAGGTGACTTGCCACTCACCTCTAATGGAAAGCAGAATATGATGTCATCCCCTGATCTCTTTCCCTATTTTAAGATGCTGCCTATCTCCTTATTTGAAAACCATCCCCTGATCTTTTTTCTGTTTCAAGATGATGCCTATCTCTTATTTGGAAACAATATAATGCCCTTATTTCTTTTTTCCATGTAATTCAAGGGTTAGGGTTTATTATAAAAACCCCTCCCTTCTTCTTGTAAAGAAAATAATTGATGAAAAAAAAAAGTTTTTTTCTTCTATTTTTTTGTGCTCCTGAGCATTGACACTCCGTGGAAGAGAGGGTGAGAGGTAAACATCCTAAAAATTTTGAATTTTTTTGTAATATTAATAGCATTTTTTATGTCTAGTGAAAGTTGGATGGTTTTAATGTTGTGTTGGGTGTATTGGCCACTTGATAATGTGAAGAAAAAAATATTAGGGTGCAAATGAGTATATTCTTGTGTACTAATGATTTTGATTTAAGAATTTGAGAGATTTAAGTTTTAATAGGCTTAAATCACAAGAAAAATCAAGTTTGATTTGAGTTTTTCCCTTAAGTATTATATTTTAGCAATTGGAGTCGGCTCCAATTGGTGAGGAGTCGACTCTGGCACAGTTTAGAATTTCTGGCATACTCCGGAGTCAACTCCTGTAGAAGGGTGAGTCAACTCCTGTAGAAAATAGAAGATAACAATTCTATTTCATGCTAGAGCCGGCTCTCGATTATGCTCGAGCCGACTCTAAGGCTATACTTTTCCTAGTTAAATCTTAAAAAATTTATTTTGAGCTCATTTTAAATAAAGCTTTACAAATGACATATTTTTATGTATGTATCATACTGAGCATCATGCAGCTATGGGGCTGATCACCCATAGCCCAGCATCATGATGGTTTAAATTATGCATATAGTTTAAAAAGGCCAGTGGGCCATTATATTCCCAGTGGAAAGGTTTTCAAAAAGAAATGCCGGTGGGCAAAATTTAAAGAGCATGCATTGAGTTTTTTTTTTTAAGACCAATGGACCAGATATATATATATATCCCGATGGGAATGATTTTATATGAAGCCGATGGACCAAGTGTAGATCTCAGCGAGGATTAGAGAAAATGAGAAAAAGAAAAGCTGGGCTGTATAAAAGAGATTTTTGTGGTTTATAAAGAAATGCATCATTTATGAATTTTCATATAAATGAGTTATTTTCGGTAGGAAAAGTTATTTATAGAGTATTTCAGTACTAGTATATTATTTTAAGAATAAGCTACATTTTACGTTATCTGATATTATGTTAAAAAATGTACTTTAGTTTATACATGCTATATTGTATCAGCATAGTGTTGAAATTATGATTATTATGATCCTTTATTTCCCTATGGTTAGATGGATGGTTATCCAGTTACTGGGACTTTGGTCTCGCCCCTTTGTGATTGTTATATTTTTATTATAGGACAGTGAGTTGATTGAGAGGACTAGGTGGTTGGCCTTAGTTATGGTCCCGATCTGAGAGTTGGTATTGTATATTGAAAATATTTGTTAGCTTAAAAAAATTTAACGTGGATGTTAAAAGGTAGACAGAGTCTTATTTGTATACAGAAATAAGAGTTATGTACGTATTTGTGTATATGTATATATGCAGTTGATACTCTATGATGTATCATGAAACCCTTATGAAATGGGATAAAGTCTTCTATTGTGAAGTAAATTATGAGTATAATCTATGTATTAATGCGACTCTTATATCGATTGTGAATGTAATCTTATAAACTGCTTGAGGATGTTATAGAAAAAATTTATATATGAGCAGAAATAAATGATACTGTGATATGACGTTATGAATATATGAATGAATTAAATGAACATGTATAAAAAGTTTTTTTCAAGATAGATTTTTGAGCAAGTGACTTATGGCAATTAGATAGAGTTCACTAATACTTTATGGTGTGCAACATAAAGGCTAGTAGAACTCTATCCGATTTCCATAAATTGCCAGGTTTTTATCAGTTATCCTAGAAAGAGAGAGGGAGAGCTAGCAAGAGGCCCCACAAATACCCATTCCAACATCTGTTCCAAGCATCCTAGCCTCAAGATGCCAAGGTGCTACGATCCTTATATGAAGTCCTCCTTTCGGAACCATTTGAAGAAAAGCCGAAACATCTGCGGATGCATAGCTTCTTCTTCTAGGCATCCGGAGCTCTGTGATCCAATCTTTTAAGACGATGACCATCATTGCCTGGTAATCAGACCCATCCCTTCTCATAAGTTCTGTTTTGTTAAAGAAAGAGCATGTTCTAAGTAGTGATTTCTCAATCCTAGAATCATGTTTTCTTTATTACTTAGTGAGTGCGGATAGTTACTTTACTCTTCGCATATTCATCCTTAGTTTATTCTTACTCATTTTGAAAAGTAAAGCACCTTAAAATCTACACCATTGCTCTACGTTAATCTTTTGTATGATACATCTCGCATTACTTTTCTAATTCTAGTTAGCTATGTGTGACTACTTGTCCAAGTTAAGGTGCCATCCACGTATATCATTCATCATCCCATAACAAAATTTATTGCAGGTATACATAGATTTAATAAAATATATATCACCAATGCCAATGTCATATGCAAGCCAACTTGGCCAAATTATTTCTACTTCATCAAGTGCTAACTGATACTCAGCCTAACCAATAGAATAGTAGGCTCTATCCATTTATGGTAGAGGCTGGGAGTTCTTAATCTTGTTCGATCCTGCTTAGGTTGCCAAATAGGTGGACATTATTTAACCTAATGAGAATTAAGGAAATAGCTTGTCTTTAACCCCCGTATGGATTGAGCATAAATGACTTTGGAGCAAAAATAGATTGATCCCTTAAACATAAGTAAAACAAGTGAAATCTTTAATTATACTACTAACCTAAAATTGACTCATAATTAATATAATTATTAAATAAATCAACTTGTGTTACATAACCAATAAACCCAAACATGACTCGTTAGATGTATTTAACTTATATTTAAAAATTACTTATATATTTTTCTTCAATAATTGTGTGTGTTAGAATTTTTATTTATATTTTAATAATAATTATAGATACAAAATTATTTTATAATTAAATTAATATGAAACGAATTATATGAATTGAACGTAGGTATGTATTCATGTCAATTTAAATACGATCTATGTATAAATAGAATAATACAAGGGCCTTACCATACAATCATGAGATACATAGGTGTATTTAAGTTGACATATTTATTATTATACTCTTAAGTTAGCATAATTTATTTATGATTCATCGATATGATTTGGCACCCCTAATTGTTGACATGTTCTCACCGGAATGCACTTAATCTGGTAGACAAGTAATTTATATGGAAGATAGCTAGGTCTTCCTTGATTTTAAAGTGTAGCAGCAATAATATATTATAATGTCCATAACAAATCCAATGTCTCCAACATATTTTTATATTTTTTTTGACTAGGATTGGCTATCTATCATACTTTGTTTAATTATTTTTTTAAAAAAGCTTAAATCAGCGTAAAATGCTCTTATATTTGTATATAATGCCTTTATAACATTTCGAATTGCTTTTATTTGTAGCATCACCTTACAAACAAATAGACAAAAAAAAAACAACATAGAAACTCTCATTCCGACTAGCGTGACACATCTGTTAACAATCATTAACCAAAAGGTATTATTATTTTATGATCACAATAGATGTTCTTTGTTCTTTTGCAGTGTAACAAATTTAATATCTGATACCAACTTTTGTACTATTTTTAAAGCATAAAAATATAGTTTAATAACCCAAAAACAATATCATTCAAATATACGATATTTATAATACTGGTAGAAATCATCATGTTCTTATGGATAAACAGAGAAAACTCAAACAAAATGCCAGCTTTATCACTAAAATTTAACAAGCATAGCAACAATCAAGCATGTGAGTTGTAATCCGTTTCAAGGTGGGGAATACAACAAAGCCGACCTCTGTTATAACATCTTAATAACTTAGCTAATCCTTTTCTTCTTCTTTTTTTTAAATAAAATAATTATTTTCTCCATACCTATTAAATAAATAGGAGAGAGAAACCTCTCTCTCTCTAGAATTCAAAAAAAAAAAAAAAAGAGAGAGATGATGCCACATCAGCTAAAACCAAGTCATGCAATAAATTGAAAGTTGCAATTTAAACCCTCAACATATCTACATTAAAGTGATTGTAAAATAATTTAAATTTGACATTGAAAACTATAATCCATTCAATAGATTGCACTTAGGTATGAACTTTTCATAATAATCTAAAAAGAAAAAGGAAAAGAAAATTTTATTTTATTAAAATATTATCTCATAATATCTAACCCACCACATGATCTCACATTAGCCTCTACCTTTAATTACCACTGCCATTAAGTGTAACCCACAATGTGATGAGAGGAGGCTCAGCAAGAAAGGTTCAATTACCTTGATCCCAATCCATTTAGATTCTTTTAGGTTGAGCATATTTGAACTTCGAACTAAACTAAGGTTGTTCATAATCTAATCTCTAAAATATATTTTTAAAATTCAGTCTAACACAAAGTAAAAATTTTTTTTAAGTATTTTTAGACTGGTACAGTAAAATAAACTCTACCTTAGAAAAAAAAAATCCATCCTTAAATATGTGTTTACCTAGAATGTTTCTCATCTTTGCTTCCAGATTAGTTAATATTATTTATTTATTAATTAATTTTATATTTTTACAAGTAATACTTGTAGCAAAAATTTAATTAATAGTTATGAAATCTTTATTTTTATTTTTATTTTTCCAACATTGCCAAGTATTTTACTAGCAATATTTTAAAAAATAATGCATTAATTAATAATTACTATAAAATTGAAAAATACGCTTCCTTCTCCAATTTATTTATTTTCTTTTTATCAAATATATTTACTCAAAAACACATTAGCGTTTGGTGACTTACTCGAAAAAAGAAGAAGAAGATAAATACAGTCTCTATTTTAACCATTCACTCTCTACTTCCTCCCTCTTGTTCACGTATTAATGTATTATGTTACAGTGGTTGCAGTACGTCCGCCTGAAAGATATCAAAACTTTCCGTTAGACTTAGGTTACGTTTGGTGCATTGCCAACATCCTAAATGGTAATGTAGATTATCTATAAGATAGATTACTACAATGGATTGCCAGTAATATTGATTACTGGTTGGATGTACAGATAATGTTACAGTAATATTGATTACTGTGATGACAAACGGATTACTAGTTATATAACATCAAATTCTTAAAATACTCCTAAATTAAATTCATATATTAAATCAAATCTATTAAAATTTTTTAAAATACTTCAAAATATCCCTAAATCAAAGTATTTATATATAAGTATAATATACTTAATTTAATTTTTAAGATTAAAATATATTTTAATCTTTAAACATATATTCAATTTTTTTTTGATTCTAAACTTTCAATTATCATAATTTATTATATATTTTAAAAATAATTTATTTTTTAATATTTTATTATAGAAAATAATTAAGATTAACAGACGAATTGATATATTATTTTTTATTTTATTTTAATATTAATTAATTAAAAACATAATTTTTTTAAAATTAAATTAATTAACAAATAAAAAAATTTAAGAATTAATTTAATTTTTAAAAAATAAAAAATAAAATTACTTTAAAAAATTAATTTAAAAAATAAAAAAAAAAAAATATTTTAAAACTAAAATTTTAATTAATTTAATATTTTAAAAAAATTAAAATTAATTTAAAAAATAAAAATTAATTTAAAAATTAAAAAATAATTTNAATTTAAAAATTAATTTAAAAAATTTAAAAATTAATTTTTAAAATTAATTTTAAAAATTAAAAAAATTAAATTTTAAAAATTAATTTAAAAATTTAAAAATTAAATTACTTAAAAAAAATAAAAACATTAATTATTTTTTAATTAATTTAATTTAATATTTTAAAAAATTAGTTTACAAAAATAAAAAATAAAATTAATTAAAAAAATAAAATTGATTTTAAAAATAAAAAAATTAATTTAAAATTTTAATTAATTTAATTTAATATTTTTAAAAATAAAATTTAAAAATTAATTTAAAAATTAAAAATTAATTTAAAAATTAAAAATTAATTTAAAAAAATTAAAAATTTAAATTTTAAAATTAATAAAAAAATTATTTTTTAAAATTAAAATTAAAATTAAAATAATTAATTAATTTAATATTTAAAAATAAAAATAAAATTTAATTTAATTAATTTAAAAAATTTAAAAAATATTTTTTAAAAATTAAATTAAAAATTAAAAAAATAATTTTTAAAATTAAATTAAAAATTAAAAATTAATTTAATTTTTTAATTTAATTTTTTTAAATTAATTTAATTGTTTGGAGAAAGAGATAATTTTATTTTTACAAAAATAATAGAACTAATTTTATTAAAAAAAATTTATTAAATTATAATATAATTAATAATGTGGATAGTCAGATAATATGAATTATTATTTAAAATTATCATTACAACATAAATTATCATTCAATACGTTACCAAATATTATTATTCGACGAAACTTTTTTAAATTACCGGTAATATTACCCCCCAACCAAACGCCCCTAAGGTCTACCCATTCCTTGATTCTGTCAAACGAGCTCTCATTCTCTCCCGCGAGCTCTCCGATCGGATCCAGAGAAAGGAGGGACGATTTCACGAGAGAAGAGTTTCGATCCCATTCTATCCACTTCATAGCCGGAAAATTTATCCACCGCCGAGTATTTCGGGAATTCTCTTCTTGCTCCTCTCCGTCTCCTAGGATTAGGGTTTCCGCCATGAGGGGCGAGGACCAGCCATCGCGGGTTCTCTACGAGCTCTCCTCCCTCCTCCTGTCCGTACTCCGATCCCCCCACCTTTCTGGCCCGGAGATGCCACCGCCGCCGCTGCAGGCCCGGCCGTCGAGGGCGGTGGTGGAGCCCCGGCCGGCGAGGCGGCCGCGGCAGCAGCTGTCGCCGACGGGGCTGGTGTCGCTGCTGCTGGGGGTGTCCCTTGCGATGATGTTCTGCGGATCGGTGACGTTCGTGATCGGGTTCATTCTGATGCCTGGGTGCTGGGGATGGTGATGACGCTCTGCTTCATTGGAATCGTCTCCAATCTCTCCGGGTTGGGGCGGGCGATCCTTTGCCTCGGCTTCCCCTCGGCCTCCAGAGGTGATGAAGTTTTCTCTTTTTTTTTTTGACGTACTTTTTTTAGTTGCTTATATAAATCTCTGTCGTGATACTAATCAAATTTTCTACTAAACATCGGATTTTTTTTTTTTTACATTTCTGATTCAGTTCTTTTCAAACCACATGTGCTAATAATTGAGCTTGATTTGTTGCTTAGGCTTGACGAATAAATTTTTATATCTAGTTTGTTCCCATTCGATTCTATCTTTCGTAGATATTTTCTTGGTGATCTTGTGATAAAAATTAGGAAAAAAAAAAAAATTTCTCTGAGGGGATTTCTTTGTGTGCGCGTGCGTGTGCGTGTGCGTGATTCAATGCATTTGGAATGTCGTTGTTTGCATGAATGTTATTTGTTTGTTAGAAAGTCAAAATCTGTTTTCCTTTATTGAAACCTCAGGGGATGTGGCTGTTTTGTTAGTGAATGTTATCACTGTGCTGTGTTTGTGAATGTGACCCCTTTGAAAGGTCTCTGGTTTGTATGTGGAATAATTTCAGTCTTTTCCAATAATTGAGGGATGGATTCATATATTCCCTGTGAATTAGTCCTTTTGGATAGGTGCTCAATTGTGATGGTTCTTTTAATCATGAATCCTGTAGGGCCCTCTTGTTCTTTTTTCTCTTTTTAATTGCAATGGTGTCCTTATCTCAGCTCTTGTTGTTGGAGTTTCATGGTTCTCAATGAAAGTATTCGAGTTCCTTTATGCTCACATTTGACCACCAATGCATAAACCCTTGTGCACTGATCTAGCAACAGACAAGCAGCAGCATGCAGGGCATTCATGGGTAGTTCACCCCACACGCTGCCAATCACACACAGCTTAAAAAAGGCACTTAATTTCTGAAATTATTGTTATTTCCCTTTGGGGCCAGTTATGTGTTTCCACATGCTGCCATCTTGCAGCCATGTTGACAAGTCAAAGCGCAGGCTGAGTGGCTACGTGACTTTTCTTGATGTAATATCTATTTTTTTTGCTATCATGGAGAGGTTTGATCAGCAATCACTGTGCTGTGTTTGTGAATGTGACCCCTTTGAAAGGTCTCTGGTTTGTATGTGGACTAATTTCAGTCTTTTCCAATAATTGAGGGATGGATTCATTTATTCCCTGTGAATTAGGCCTTTTGGATAGGTGCTCAATTGTGATGATTCTTTTAACCATGAATCCATGTAGGGCCCTCTTGTTCTTGTCTCTCTTTTTAATTGCAATGGTGTCCTTATCTCAGCTCTTGTTGTTGGAGTTCCATGGTTCTCAATGAAAGTATTCGAGTTCCTTTATGCCCATATTTGACCACCAATGCATAAATCCTTGTGCACTGATCTAGCAGCAGACAAGTAGCAGCATGCAGGGCATTCATGGGTAGTTCACCCCACACGCTGCCAATCACACGCACGCAGCTTAAAAGGCACAGCATTTCTGAAATTATTGTTATTTCCCTTAGGGGCTAGTTACGTGTTTCCACATGCTGCCATCTTGCAGCCATGTTGACAAATCAAGGCGCAGGCTGACTGGCTATGTAACTTTTCTTGATGTAATATCTATTTTTTTTTTTTGCTATCATGGAGAGGTTTGGTCAGCAATCACATCCTAACATGCTATGGATGCCATTTACAATGTGCACTGACCTTTTTCATGGCTTTCATGTGTGATGATCCATCTCAACCTACCACTTTTTTGATTATTTCAAGTATTCTATTCTGCTGATTTAATATTATCTCATATCACAGCCTTTTCCCATGTTCATACACATTTTAAATTACATCATAGTAGTGTTTTCTATGAAACCTTTTAGGAATTGGCATGTGGTGCATGGAAAATTACTCTTTTCTTTGGACCACAGTAGAGTGCTATTGCTGGTAAGCTTTGGTCCTTTCCTCATATATGGGGTTCTGATCTGTGTTAACCAGGAAAAGTGTTCTAACTTCGGGATTTTAAGTCTTTTTAGTGGAGCTTGCATTTAGTCTTTTTAGTTGATCATCCCATGAAGATGCATGCTTAAAAAGCACTTAACAACCATTTATTTATCCAATATATCAAGCCGCCTATTTAATGCAATAACATGAAGTCAGTATATCATGCCCGTAGCCTTGTCAAGCTTGAGCTTAAGACTTTCTAAATGATGACTGAAATTTATGAAGCTATTTAGAGAAAAGCAAGACTTTTGAAGTCATTGGAGCTTTTCTAACATAGCAACTTCCAAACCACATGAAGATGCTAAATATGATTTAAAAGGCTAGTTGTGGATGTCAATATCAGCAAACTGGATTTCACTAAAGTACAATATTTTAAAGGATAGTAGGTGGCGGGCAGACATTCTGGTAGGCCATGGAGCACCTTGGAGCCCAGGCAGGCGCCCATAGCCATAGATCAAGAATGCCCTAAAATGATAATTAAAAATAAAATGAATACAAGGACAAGCCTAAAAGGATAGATAAATCTAATAAATGCAGTATGATTAACAAAATAAGTTGTGGTAAGCATAGTGGAAGGAAAATACCATCTAGGTGCCATACCTGCTTAGAAATTTTGAGGATGCACGGTTCCGCAACTTCTTTATAGGTGCTTCCTATTTTTTTCTTTTTCTTTATTTTTTTCTCAATAAAGATCATGCCCACCGTCAACACCTGTACCTGCAATGATATATGCTCCTATGCTCTTGCGCTTTTGATAACTACAATAGCAATAAAGCCTTAATTTCAAACTAGTTAGGATCGATTATATGAATTCTTTTTCTCTATTCATCTTTGTTTTGAATCATATTTTTTATAAGATGCAAAAGTTTTAAAAATTTTTTATCACTTCTTCTTATGTAATTTTCTGTCTGCCTCTATCTTTTTTTTCTCTATACGTATCAAGTCACTCTTTCGCATAGGTGCATCTCTAGGTTTATGTTGCACATGTCTAAACTATTTCAATCATCATTTTTTTAATTTATTTTCTATTGGAGCTACCTCTATCTTTTTACAAATAATTTCATTTTTATTCTATTTTTTTTTGTATTACGATATATCCTTCTTAATATTCTTATTTCTATCACATTCATCTTATATGCGTGTATTCTTTTAACTATCCAACATTTTGTACCATAAAGTATAGATGGTCTTATGGCTATCTTATAAAACTTTTTGTTCAACTTGGCAAGTACTTTTACGATTACATAATGTTTTAATTATACTTCTCAATTTTATCACTAATATAATTAATCAGAATACCAACATGGCAACATATACCAATTTGTAAATCAATATCCTCCTCCATATTTAAACATGGTGAAAACATCTAGCAAACAACATAGGCATCAAAGGCATCCATGTTTTAATTAATTCTATAAAGCATATATGATAGTCTTATAAAACTTTTTCTTCAACTTGGTATATATTTTACGATCATATAATATTTTAATTATACTTCTTCATTTTGTCATTAATGTAATCAAGTAGAGATACCAACATAGCAATATTTATCAATTTATAAATCAATATCCTCTTTTATATTTGAACATGATGGAAAGGCAGACCTACCTAGCAGATTATGTAGGCATCCAAGGTATCCGTGTTTTAAGTTATCAGCAGAAGCTTACCAATAAAATGTTTTAGTACTTGACTTGGAGCCGGCATAATGTATCATGTATGTTTGACAAACCAAACAACTTAACAAGCAGCTATTGTTTTTCCTTTCTTGTATATTGGACACTGATTGTAATTTATCTCTTGGTTCTAAGGGTGAATGACATCGTGATAAGCAATGTGGAAATCAATCATCAATTAGGCCAATATGTTCTCCAATAATAGAATGATAACCAATAGAGTAATGAGCATGCAATCTTGCCATTCAAATAAATGCAAATTTCATGCTGGTACAAGCGGGAATCATGTAGGAGAGGCATGTTTTTATGCATAATTCAAGATTCTGTTTATCTAGTGCATCTGCACTGAATTTCTTGACCGCATGGCTTTCTATGTAATGGGCAAACCAACTATTATGTCAGTGAGACTTTCAGCACAAGAGCTTGGACCATCTTTAATTAGCTCCTTTTACTGATTGTTCATGTGTTGTTGTAGAACTTTATGCTCATTCGTACTAGTGCCTTGTTGAAATTTGGAAGTGCCATCCTAAAAGAACAAAATAAATGTAATGGTGTCTCTTCTGTTGGACATTAACGTTCATTTAGATATGAAGTGAGAAATTGTCCTCTCAGCTCTGAGAGAAGTTTGTACGCTACAGAGGAACTTAATTTGTAAAGTAGTTCTTAAACTTTTTGTTCTTATTACTTATCATTAAGTTATCCTCAACCTCAATGTTGTCTTTAATGGTACTGAGTTCATAGAATTCTTTGGCATCATCCACTGCTTGTCCTTCTGCTCTTAATTGAGGAGTATTTCTTTCATCACCGCCTCCATATTTCCCAGTTTAATATCTTGACCTTTTAGCACCTGTTCCATCCATTGCTATTGTGATGCCCCTTCCAATTAGTCCCACATCGGGTAATTAAGGAATGATGGAATGATTTATAACCAAGTTAAGTAAGATGGACAAGTACCAATTGGATCCTTTTTGGGCTATGATGACCCAAGTTGGTATGAATCTTGTTCGTCTTGCTTTCATGTCACGAAACGGGTTTATGGATTTGTGGGCCTGAGTCGTTACATTATGGTATTAGAGTCACGCACCAGTCGAAAATACTGAAGCTAAATACCATACAAGACAAAGTACTACATTGATGGAAGCCGCCTCTTGAGCCTGTATGTGCCATATAGGGCAAAGTGTGCTACATTGATGGAAGCCACTTTTTGAGCTTGTGAGGGAAGCACCTCTAGAGTCCAGCCTCTAGCATGTGCTTCTCTTTAAGGGGGTTAGATTGTGATGCCCCTCTTAATTAGTCCCATATCGGATAATTAAGGAAGGATGAATGGTTTATAATCAAGTTAAGTAAGATGAACAAGTACCAATTAAATCTTTTTTGGGTTATGATGGCCAGTTGGTGTGGACTTTATCTGTCTTACTTTCATGTTACGAAATGGGTTTATGAATTTGCGGGTCTGGATCGTTAGAGCCATGTCTTGAATCCTTTAGCTCTAGTTGGATCATTTTGGATCATTATAATTGTCATTGTTACTCAAAGGGCTGTTAATGAGTATGCTGCCCCCTGTAACACAGACGCACAAAAAGGCAATGTAGCAACCATTCTTATTGAAGAGGTGGTAGATTAGAAGTATGGCTAAACATTTCTATAAACTTGTAAGGTTAATGGTGAAGAATATTGCTATCCCGACCTTAGTACAGAAAGAAAGAGGCATGGCAGGAACCAGACTCTTATCTAAGAGGTGATAGATTAGATGGATGGCTAAAATTTCTACAAACTTGTCAGGTTTACTTAATCAAGGAGGTTGCTGCCCCCACCACTACACAGAGGCAGAGTAGCCACCAAACTTTTATCCGAAAGGTGATAAATGAGAATTCAGATGGAGGGCTAAAATTTTCTACATACAAACTTCTTGGTTTGATATATTTAGAGATTAGTTATGAATATATGGATCAAATCTTTTCTAGTGGCTTACTCACTTTACTCCTCCCAAAGATGGATGCTTGAGGCCTATTTTCTATGCCTTTTTCTTTTTCATCTGCTTCTTTTCTTTCTTCCATGTCACTTAAATTTCATTTTTATATAAGTTTTGGGAGCATATTGATCTCAAATGAGCTATAACTTTTTCTAACCAATCGTAAATTATCTATTAATTTCATAATTAGTCAAATGTGTTTCACTGTATATTTAGGATTCAAATATAGACATTCAACAATCTTGTAATTCTCTATTTCTCGATGCATGTAACTAACCTTACCCTAAATTTACATTAAATTGGCATTGCAACCCAAAGCTTCATGCCAATTGTAATTGAGTTATATTTGCCTATTCCACCATGGACAAGTTGTGATTTATCTCTTTGGTCTCTCTAAACTTCCTTGATCTATCTAGTGACAGCAAGGCAAAAGTTTTAACTTGCAGAGGGTCATTTGATAGGCTAAGCAGGTTACCTAGAGTTGACTTGAAATGTTTTCCACATCACGACCTTTGATCTTAGCAGCAGTTAGGCTAATACCACCAGGGTGATTTTTGGATGGATGGCATGGATAGGTATTGTCCATGAGAGGAGGCAGGTAAGGGAGTAGAAGAGGGGTAAAGAGGGCATTGACTCAAACAATTGAACGACTTTTGGGATTTCTGCTATGTTTTACGATTTTCTGCTATGTTTTACGAGTCCTGATTACCTATTGCCCTGATCTCTTTGTTTGCTGTATTGGATGATGCATGAATTTTGGACTCTTGAGTCTTGTAAGAATCAATGATGATGTTTGCATCAAGGATACTTACTATTTGATGATCTGATGATCTCGTAGCAGTTGTACATTTCTGATCCTTGATTTTAAATAATGACTACTATCATGTTTACAATGTGTAATGGACATTGGTTGAATTTTTTTGTTCATGTTTATATAACAAAAACATAATTCTATACTTCATGTTGATGCATGGGGTGATGTTCTCTAGCACATAACCTTACATCCCATGAATATGTATTGAAATATTCGATAACGAAATGATGCTATAGCTTGTTCTTTTTCCCCTAAGAGATGCACCTGTAGCTTCTATCTGAGATTTATGTGATACTTAACTTAAATCATTTCTCTCTGGAACCTTGATTTCATCTCCTTTGCTTGTCATCTCAGGCCAGCTCTTCTCTAAACTTCCAATTATTTCGATGCCAAGCTGCAGCTGAGATAGCCGTAGGCTCGACGAATCTAGCGTTGCTTGCCAGCTACATCTATTGTACCGTCATCACCTTTTCTTTTTCTTGTTAATTAACATCCATCCAAGTGGTTGGCTATCATGTACCTGTCAAAAGCCGTTACTTGGTTCCTCTTCTGTGACCTTCCGCTATTTGTATTTAATAATAATTTGGTCAGTCGAGATTAGACTCGGCTGCCGTGCAGCAGGGATAATAATTAAATATGACAATAATTAAAGCACCGACTACGACTCGGATGCGGACGCGAGACAAGCAGCGAGCTAAAAAGGGGCCCGCAGTGAGAGCGGAAAACAGTCATGGAACATAAATAAAAATATAGTGGAAAACAACACCTTGAAAAAAGAAAAAAAGAAAAAAAAACTGATTACAATTCTTATATCCGAGATCCGCTTTTGTCGGTTTCTTTTGATATTACTACCAACAACACCACCACCACCAGCAGGAGAAAGGATCGGTGGAATTTAACGCAGCAAAGAGAAAAAGAAGGAAAAGAAAAGAAAAGAAAATAGGAAAAGAAGGAGAGTGGAAGGATTGTAACTTTTAGTCGGTGTTGATGTGGACGCCGATGGCGATGAGGAAGATGGTGATGAGGCCGAAGTAAATGATGGCGTGGACGAGGATGGAGATGCCACTGGTCTGGAAGTTGCCGAACTCCACCACCCTCCCTCTTCCCGGCAGCTGGAACAGCAGCCCCGGCGACAGCAGCACGAACAGAACCGTCGCTATCACCACCGGCCCCCAGTCCGCCATCTCTTTCCCTTTCTCTTCTCCCTTCTCTCTCTGTATCCGGAGAGTCTAAAACTACCTGAAAAAGAGCAGAGACGGTCGACAGGGAGGACGACAGATGGTCTTAAACGAGGAAAGAAAAAGAAGGGCGTCCGTCGTGGTGGACGCTTCTCGAAAGATGCGCTCTCACGTGCCGAAAGCGCGGTGGGGCCGACTACACGTGCTGCCATTATCGTCCGTTCGGACCGGGGTTTTTTTTTCGTTTTTTTTTTTTTTCTTTGAATTGGCGCTGTCGTTAGAGTGAAGGGAAGGGAAGGTGCGATGCGATCTTGGGGCACGTGCGATGCCGTTCGACGAGCTTGCTTCGGATTCTTTCTTCGCTCGCACTTCAAAATATTGCAGAAAGAGAGTGGGGGCCGAGCGTTTTGTCATGCCAGAAGGTGCGTGAAAATACCATGGGCTTGATGATTGATTTTGTTCATCTTTATGTTAGTAGTGATGCTCGATAACTATTGTCTTTTAGCAGGTAGAATATAAAATTTAAGCTTAAAAATAATATAATTAATATTTGAGGGCAATTGTCCTCGTTCGGCTTAAATGGGGGATGCATGCGCATGTGGCTCAGTCGGGTGCGCATGTGGCTCAGTCGGGCGCACGGCTCAGACCAGGCACGCTAGGCCCGCGCTCAAGCTGGCTGCCAAGCTGGCAGCATCCAGACGGTCCGTCCTATCCAACTTTGCATAGCCATATTTTTCGAAGAGTTTTTGAGAAGATGGCTTTGAAAAATCTTGACCCTTCATTTCATTATCCAACAACCAATGGAGAATTACATTTGATAAAGCTTCTTAGGCGGTGATTTGAAGCAGTGGGCTACACGGATGCAACACATAAAGCAAGGCGGTGGCCAAGCTATAAAAGAAAGGGGCAGAGATCTTCATGGAGATAATTAATCAATTTAATAAATTCAGCGAGCATCTAGCATGTAGTCTTGATCATATGGCTTAACTAGCAAAAATCAAGGCAGTACAGAGGTCTAGGCTAGGCGGGCTTGGACACGGATAAGACTAAGCTGGTACGCACAGGAGGTGCGCAGGTGCGAAGCGCTAAGATCAGTTTTGTGTTTTTAAGTGAGGTTGGGGCGGGCATTTTGAGTGATCTTTGTAAGGGATAGAGAGAAGTGTTTGGCCTACGGGCAACCTCATTGTATCGAAAGTTACTTAGTTGAAAGTTCTTTGGTTGGAAAGACTTTGCTTTCCGTATATCGTTGTATTTGTGGGACTTCGCTTGGGGTTTTATTTTATTATTGTGGGGTCTAGGCTGGTTAGGAGAGGGATCTTTTAACTTCATCACCAGTAGACGCAAGGACCTAGTGGCCATAGGGAGCACTTAACCGTGCCGATTGAAAGTCCGGTGATAATTGGTATTAGAGCCCAATTTAACCAAGTTCCAAGTACAAGATATGGTGACGACTATTGATCGTGTGATCCGTTTGGAGGAGATTGTGGGAGATCTAGGAGATAGATCAACCATGAATTTGGTAGCTATATGCACGGAGTTCAGTATGCAGTTGGCCGAGTTGCGGACTTCATACAATCAGTTGATAGAGGCGCAAGAGGGGTTGATTCATGATCTCGAGCATCGAAATCTGCAACAACAATGATCATATCTGACCATGGAGGAGATATTGGAACTTCGGATCCATGCTTTGGAAGAAGAGTTGATCCAACAAAAGCAGGAGGAGTTGAGTCCAGTTAACATGGTTGGCGCTCTGGCAAAGGAAGCGAAGGTCCGGGAGCCTAAGGCCTTTGGAGGAGTCAGGAACGCGATGGAGGTGGAGAACTTCATATGGGATATGGAAGTCTACTTCCGTGCGGCAAAGATCCTAGCGGTCGATCAGGTGGATCAGGCCTCGATATATTTGGAGGGCAACGCCAAGCTCTGGTGGAGGACCAGGATGGTTGAGGATGACCGTGCAGGGCATCCCAGGATCGAGGTATAAGAGATCTTCAAGAGGGAGCAAAGGGTCAGTTCTTGCCGAGCAACACGAGTTGGGTTGCTCGAGAGAACTTGCACCGGCTGCAGCAGACAGGGAGCATCCGGGAGTGCGTGGCACAGTTTAGCTCGCTGCTTCTGGAGGTGTCCAACATGTTCGAGGAGGATAAGCTCTTTAATTTTCTCGCGGGCCTACAGGGGTGGGCACAGGCCGAGCTTCGTAGAAAGGAGGTGAGGGATATTTCTTCAGCCTTCGTAGTAGTAGAGGCACTGGTGGACTTTCACAGTAGTACAACTTTGGGTAGCGATGGCCAGGGCAAGGACAAGCGCAAGAGTATGTCACCACCGTGGGGTCGAGCAGGCAAGAAAAAGGATGTGCCAGCACATGCAGTAGCAAAACCGAAGGCACAAGCAAATTTCAGCGGATGCTTCATATGCGAAGGATCGCATTCGGCATGGGAGTATCCAAGGACAGTACGATAGTAGCCGCCATTACTAATCAAGAAGACAAGGCATCTGAGAGTTCAGAGGAAGGGTCAATAGTGAGGTTATCCCAACTAATAGAAATCGAAACCTTGACCGCGATGGAACAGAGCAAAGGTCTTATGCATGTAAAGGCTCGGGTCAACGGGAGGATGGTAAGGACCTTGGTTGACACCGGTGTGATGTACAGTTTCGTGAGCCAGGGAGTGATGCACAAATTAGGCCTAAGAGCGCTTTCCAAGCCTTGTCAGATAAAGCTCGTAAACTCTGAGGAGATGGAGTCTTTGGGCCAAGCAGAGGCTACATTGGAGACAGGCTCATGGTGAGGGCCCTGCAGCATGAAGGTTCTGCCACTCAACAATCTTGACATGGTGTTGGGCATGGATTTCTTCGTCAATGCCAAGGCCGAGGTTATGCCTCATCGTAGAGGCATTCTGATCCAAAGATGTAGACGTCCTTGTTTGTGCCAGTGAAGGGGCGAGGCAAGACTGCGAAGGGCTGGGACGGAGTGCTCCACCACCAAACTTGAGGTTGTGCGGCGACCTCGCACTTAGGCGGTGGCGCACGCAGGTACCGGGGCAGTGCTTGCGCAGCAGGCTTAGGCATGTCTACCTACAGTAGGAGGTAGCAGGTTGGATGGCTCAACGAGAGGGCTATCCAACTAGGGAGGCATCAGGGGGTGCATGTGGCAGGTAGTCGCGTTGGGACTCGGGAGACTTTGACCAGGAGGGTCAAGGTGCATGGCGACGAGGTGAGCCAGAAAGACCACTGCGCAGCAATTTCGAGCCTGGCATGGCTCGACGAGGGCTTCGAGACTTCAGCGGGAAGAGGATTGTCACCGCTCGGCCTAGACGGAGGATGTGCATGCGCGGCCCAGCTAGACGCATGGCCCAGACCAAGCACGCGCCCAGGCTGGCTGCCAGCCTAGCAGCACCCAGGCGGTCTATCCCTTCCAACCTTGCACAGTCGTATTTTTGGAGGAGTCTTTGAGGCGGTAGCTTTGTGCAATCTTGGCCCTTCATTTCATCATCCAATAGCCAAGGGAGAATCACATTTGATAAAGCTCCTTAGGCGGTGATTTAAGGCAGTGGGCTACACGGATGCAACACGCAAAGCAAGGCGGTGGCCAAGCTATAAAAGAAAGGGACATGGGTCTTCATGGAGGCAATCAATCAATTTAATAAATTCAGCGAGCACCTAGCATGCAGTCTTGATCATACGGCTTGACCGATAAAGATCAAGGCAGTACAGATGTCTAGGTCAGGCGGGCTTGGACATGGACGAGACTAGGTCAGTACACACAAGAGGTGCGCAGGTGCGAGGCACTAAGGTTAGTTTCGTATTTTTAAGTGAGGTTGGGGCATGCACTTTGAGTGATCTTTGTAAGAGACAGAGAGAAGTGTTTGGCCTATGGGCAACCTCATTGTATCCAAAGTTACTTAATGAAAAGTTCTTTGGTTGGAAAGGCTTTGCTTTTCGTATATCGTTGTGTTTGTGAAACTTGGCTTAAGGTTTTATTTTATTATTGTGGGATCTAAACTGGTTAGGAGAGGAATCTTCTAACGCCATCACCGATAGATGCAAAGACCTAGTGGCCATAGGTACTGCTTGCACATGCCGATTGAAAGTCCGGTGACACTATACTGTCCTTGTCCACACACTAAAAAAAGAAAAAAAAACTAATCATATCTAGCCTAAATATATAAAATCCTATGGAGTGATTTTTGTCACTTTTAGTCTTAAGAAAATGATCGTAAATAACCATAAAAAAATAAGGATGCATGCAAATTTTTTCACTGGTATATGTTTATATTCTTGACGTACATACTTATCTATTTAATATATATATTTATTTGAATACTTATATTTTTAATGTACATATTTATTTATTTACTGTATATGCTTATTATCACAATATACACACTTCTTTGAAGGCATAATAGTCATTTTAAAATTTTATTGGGCCTGCAGAGGGACCATTTGATATGGGAAAACTTAAGTTTGAGGGCGAGAGTCTTGAAAAACCAATGAATGAGTGTTTCGTTAAGGTATAATAAATAAAGGGACCACTCATCAAGTTTACCTTTCATATATAACTTATGGTTGGATCATCGAGTTGAATCTATTTTAATTAGGAAGTTTGGACACATCTGTCAATATTTTTAGAACATATGGCCAGTTGTTGAGTTGACCGCCATTTTGTATTCAATTCTTTGATTTTTGAAGTTTAATTTATAATTCTACATACATGTGCATTCACTAGGTTACACCAGCTTAAGATGATATTGAATATACTTATGTTTGTTCCTACATATTTATATGTGTTTAACTATTATACTCTTTTAGTATTTAATTATATGTGTTCTATTATAATATTGCTAATAAAATGGATGTTCATCGGTATTCTAAGAAGGGATTATGTTAAGTTATAAAGATGGTGTTCATTAGTATTTCAAGGGAGGTTATGTCTATTGGTATTACCTGTAACATCTTTTACCATTTGCCTATGGCATGGAATTGTATTTGAGAAGGATTGATGAAATAAGATACGGATGAAATAAGAAAAGATGAAATAATACTTTCTTTTCTTAGTCTCTTTGTTCTATTGTTACTCTTTAATTATATAACACGTTATCAGCACGACTCTCTACCTCATCATTTTACATTTGTTGAAGAAACTTTTATTGAGTATTGTTATAAAAAATTTGGCAAAACTTGATTTTGTGGCACTAGATATCACTAGCAAAAAATTATCTATCATGGATACTTAATGTTGAAATCTATCTGAAGGCTAATGCCCTTGGTGATACAATTAAAGATGCTAATGAGGCATCCAACCAAGACAAAGCAAAAGCAATGATCTTCTTATAACATCACTTTGACGAGGGATTGAAAGTTAAATACCTAATCCTCTTGTTCTTTGGAATAGCTTAAAATAGCATTATAACCATCAAAAAACAGTCATTCTCCCCAAGGCTCATTATGACTAGATGCACTTACGTCTACAAGATTATAAGACAGTAAGTGAATACTATGTTCAGAATTACTTTCCAATTAAAATATATGAAGAAAAAGTCATTGATGAGGATATGCTGAAAAAAATCTTTTCCACTTTCCATGCTTCCAATTTGCTCAATATCATGAAAAGGGTTTTAAGAAATATTTTGAACTAATTTTCTGCCTTCTTGTGGCTAAACAAAATAATGAACTTTTAATAAAAAACCATGAAGCCCGTCCAACTGGCTCTGTACCATTTCCTGAAGTGAATGAGACTACATATCAATTTTATAAATAAAGGCGTGGCCGTGGACGTGGTCATGGTCGAGGATGTTTTGTTTATCATGGTGGTCGTGTTAAAACTCGTTCTCACCACTTGAAGTGGGAGCAAAATGAAAAAAATGAGAAGAAAATTGAGAAAGGCAAAGGGGACTTAAGTAAAAATTTGATGAAAAACTCATGCTATCGTTGTGGAATGAAGGATCATTGGTTGCGTACCTATCATATGCCAAAACACCTCATTGAACTTTATCAGGAATCATTAAAAAAGAATGAGAAAAAGATGGAAACAAATTTTGTTTCTGAATCTGGTCCTTTTGATACTGGATTTGATGATCTCGATGTTGCTGACTTCTTTATCCAACCAGAAGAAAATAATGCTTGTCTAATTGATAGCATGAGTGTATAAGGTTAATTTTAAGAATACCTATGTTATCAAATAATACCATGCAATAGAATAATGTCTTATTATACATATGTTTGTTTTAAAGAAACTGATGCAATGATGAATTGTGACTTTTAGTTTTTATGCCTTTATATACCTTGTATTCTAATTTGTATTTCACTACATGTCATTCTTTCCATAAAGAAAATGGAATTATCTCGTGTAGGATCTTTTGTCGACAATAACAATTTATGCTACAGTGCTACAATGCACACTATACTTAAAGGTATGAAATACTTCTCCTATTTAAGAATGCAGGCAACAAATGCCAATACAATTTATGATGGTGCAAAATTGATTGAAGGCTCTAGAGCCCATATCATTTTTCCTAGAGGAACAAAATTCATAATTGATGATGCCTTATATTCTGAAAGGTCTCAAAGAAATTTATTGAGTTTTAAAGATATTTACAGAAATGAACATCACATTGAGACAACTAATGAAGGCAATATTGAGTATTTGTGCATTACAAGTACAATCTCAGGCAAGAAATGTGTATTAGAAAAATTGCTTGCATTTTCTTCTGGTTTATACTATACAAATATAAGCATAGTTGAAGCATATGCTATAGTAAACCAGAAGTTTACTAATCAAAATGATTTTATAATTTGGCATAACTGATTGGGTCATCCCGATTCAATTATGATACGAATAATTATAGAGAATTCATGTAGACATTCATTGAAGAATCAGAAAATATTACGATCAAATGAATTCTCATGTGCTGCTTGCTCTCAAGGCAAATTAATTATTAGGTCATCACTGGCTAAAATCAAGACCGAATCTCTTGGATTTTTGAAATGCATACATGGTAATATTTGTGGACCTATTCACCCATCAAGTGGACCATTTAGATATTTCATGATTTTAATTAATGCATCAACTAGATGGTCACATGTATGCTTATTATCAACTTGTAACCTGGCGTTTGCAAGACTACTAGCGTAATTAATTCGATTACGCGCTCATTTTTCAGATAATCATATTAAGATAATACGCCTTAACAATGTTGGTAAATTTACTTCTCAAGCATTCAATAATTATTATATTGCTATTGGAATCACTGTTGAACATCCTGTAGCATATGTTCATACTCAAAATGGTCTTGCGAAATCGCTTATCAAACGGATCCAACTAATTGCAAGACTATTACTTATGAGAGCAAAACTTCCTTTGTCTACATGGGGACATGCTATTTTACATGCAACAGCACTTATTCGCTTCAGGCTAATGAACTATCATGAATTCTCTCCGTTACAATTGGTTTATGGTCAGAAACCAAATATTTTTCATTTAGGAATTTTTGGATGTGTGGTTTATGTTCCAATTGCTTCACCATAACGCACTAAGATGGGACCTCAAAGAAGGTTAGGGATATATGTTGGGTATGAATCTTCATCTATAGTTAAATATCTTGAACTATCTATAGAAGATTTATTTATGGCACATTTTGCCGATTGTCATTTTGATGAGTCTATTTTCCCAATATTAGGGGAAGAAAATAAGCAGCTGGTAAAAAAATTAGTTGAAATAAATTATCATTGTTTCATCTTGATCCTCGTATAAAACAATATGAACTTGAAGTTTAGAAGATAATTCATATACAAAAACTAGCAAATCAACTGCCAGACGCATTTACTAATGTTAAAAGAGTAACAAAGTCACATATACCAGCTCCAAATGCTCAAATCAAAATTATTATCCCTGAAGGACAACCTACCACTGCTAATGAGATAAAGGGACAAGTAAAGCATGGTAGACCAGTTGGTTCCAAAGATAAAAGCCCTCACAAAAGAAAAGGAGCAAAGCATTTAGATGATTAGATTGAAGATACTGTGATGCGAGAAAAGATCTTCAGTATAATAACAAAAGTAATTGAGACTCCAGATGAGTCTAAGAATAAGGTACCTAAAATCAAAGAAAATGAAGAGATCTCTATCAATTATATTATGACTGGAAAAAGATGGAACCGATATAAGATGACCATTGATGATAAGTTTGCATATTATGTTGCATAAAATATTAAAAATAAAAATAAGGATAATGAACTAATGTCTATGTCAGAATGTAGACATCGACAAGATTGGCCAAAATAGAAGGATGCAATCGATTTTGAATTAAAATCGCTAGCGAAACGTAAAGTTTTTGGACCGATTGTCTAAACACCTGCTAGTGTAAAACCTAAAGGATATAAATGGGTATTCGTGCGAAAGCGAAATAAAGATATAAAATTATGAGGTATAAAGCACGACTAGTTGCCTAAGGATTCTCACAAAGATTCGATATTGATTATGAAGAGACATATTCTCCTATGGTAGATGCAATAACTTTTTGGGATTTGATTAGTCTGACAGTACATGAAAAACTTGAATTGTGTCTTTTGGATGTAGTGACAATCTATCTATATGGCTCACTTGACAATGATATCTATATAAAAATCCCAAAAGGATTACAATTGCCTGAAAAGTCTAACTCTAATTCGAGAGAACTTTATTCGATAAAGTTGCAGAAGTCTCTCTATGGGTTAAAACAAGTAGGACGTATATGGTACATGTTAGAAAATGTGTCCTACAGCCAATCGTCTATCTTGTAGATGGTTATGAGTTGATGTATATGAACATGATTTATTCAATAAATAAAAATAAATTTTGGCCATACAACATATAGTTTACATCTTCCAGTAGAATTCAATATGTTATAGTCCTTAGAGTTACATGTATTCGACAATGAAGGAATTGTTGAGTAACTCTTAAATAAGTTCGCGGCCAAATGATACGTCGTTACCGAGGATGACGACATAATCAAGTGTAGGTCGTTGTATGTCATATGGGTTGGTTTGTTCTCTTAAACCAAGGAGTGTATAACACTGGTATGACATGCGGGTGAGTGTAGGAGTACATTCACTGAACAGTGACTCATCTCTGTTGAGTGCTCAACTGCCTGGAGCAACTCACAGAAAGGCAATGGTATAAGTGTCCTCTTGACATGAGACTATCATGTTGACTTGATAAGCAACTCACTGTACTTAGGCACTGGACCATCCGAATTTCTAATCCGGTGATGGAAGGTTGCTGGGTGCAGTCAAGTACTTATTGGGTCAGTGATGAGTCAAGATGGGATTGTCCACTCTAAGTATTAGAAAGAGTGCTCGAACTATGTTTCAATTTAGCAAAACTTTGGCCAAGGTAATCTTTGTGAGGTGTCACAAGATTCATTGCATTGAAACATACTTGGGTGATTTACTCAAGTTGGCAGTTAACTCCGTATTCGCCCAGAGTACTAGGACAAGGTGATGAATTATGTGGCAACCATAGCCTGGGTTCCAGAATATTGCCTTGTGCAAATTCGATCTATCCGGACGTCGGGAACCATGGCTAGATGGTCACATCGATTAGTATAGGAAGCGTTCATGTGCTACCAGCTTAGGTTTGAACCTATGGAGTCACGCATATAGTCGGATGACTTGTATGCAGGCGTGATCACTGATTTGAGTGGGACTCAATCAGATGGGTTATACGGGGTTCGTTTTGGCTATGTCTAGCTAGCTTTAGACATTAGTGGCAGCACCTACTTCGAGAGTGATTTGAGTTAGTCAGTAACTCAAATAGAATTTTGGGATACTATATGAATCTGGAATAAAGTTAATTTGAACCATGGACCAATGGTTGGTCTGATAATAGAGTGGTTTGGATTCGGGTTCGAAGTGGTTCGATCCAGATATCCAATAGAGCCTCTGAAAGTTTATTTATGAATTTTGAATTCATAAATCACTTCGGATTGGAGCTCGGCAAGGCACAATATGAAGTATGGTTCAAGAGCTACGAGTAGCTTCTTTCGGATTTGAATTTGGACTTCAAACGGAATTGATTGGATCAATTCTGTTAACAAAAGAAAATTTTAATTGATAATATCTTTCACTCGTCATCATTCACTTGTTATAACAGGGAATAGAGTTATTGATGCTCAAAGGTCATGTCACTCTACATTTCCTTTTAGACTCGTCCTTTGAAGGATGCATTGATGAGGTAATTACGGACTTAATGCCATGATGGGATTCATGTAATGGCATTTTAAAGAGTTCTTTCACATTTTTTTTATTACGGAATTTTTCATCAGATATAAAAGGTTACGATGTGAATAAAAAAGAGGGAACAAAAACAAAGAAAAAAAAAAGAGACTTTTCCGTGAAAGCTGATCCTCTGCAATCACAGAAAGTCTTCAAGAAGTCCAATTAAAGATTGTCTCTTCTTGGGAGAAGAGTTCTCCTTCCATTGTTCAAGAATTTCCACCTCCTGTCTGCATTCATCAGGCGTGCGTGTGATATAGAGGAGCGGTGCGTGCGGCTCTTGCAAGGCACGAAGGGAAACTTCTCTCTGCAGATCGGATTTGCTACCTTCGTTATCAACAGCTTTCGCAACAAGAGGTACTGTTTTAAACTAATTTAAATAATCTTAAATTTTAGATATGTTAATTTGCTTTAATTAATATTCAATGTGAATATTAAAACCGATTTACATGCTTTCCACCTTGAGATCCTGTGCATAAGAAAACTATTTTTTCCCTTCAGTACAATCATTTTACTGAATACATGTTGAAACAAAGCTATAGCAATGATCTCATATGTCTTTGTGTCTTTATAAAGAGATTTGGATCATAATTTGTGATCATTGCAGTATATGTTGATGATTTGAACATGATTGGAACTCCTGAAGAGCTTCAAAGGGCAGTAGATTGCTTAAAACAGGAATTTGAAATGAAAGATCTTGAAAGAATAAAATTTTGCTTTGACCGCTCAAGCATCTTAAGAATGAGATTTTTGTGCACCAATCTGCTTATACAACAAAGATACTTAAATGGTTTTATATGGATAAAGCACACCCATTGAGTACTCCGATGGTTGTAAGGTCACTTGAAATCGATAAAGATTCTTTTAGACCTAAGGATGATGATGAATAACTACTTGATCCTGAAGTACCATATCTTAGTGCAATAAGTGCATTAATATATCTTACGACTCACACTCGACCTGATATATCTTTTTTAGTAAACTTGTTAGGAAGATATAGTTCTTCGCCTACAAGGAGGCATTGGACAAGTGTTAAGCATATATTCCGATACCTTAGAGGTACAATGGATATGAGTTTGTATTATTCAAATTTATCCAAATCCGAGTTGGTAGGTTTTGCAGATGCAGGATATTTGTCTGATTCTCATAATGGTCGATCACAAACGGGTTATATCTCTACATATGGTGGCACTATTATTTCATGGCATTCTACAAAGCAAACAATTATGGCTACATCATCTAACCATGCCAAAATTTTGGTAATTCATGGAGTAAGCTGAGAATGTGTATGGCTTAGATCGATAATCCAACACATTTAGAAGATATATAGATTATTCTCTCAAAAAGAGGTACCAACTATTTTGTATGAGGATAATATAGCCTGCATATCTCAACTAAAAGGAGGATATATCAAAGGTGACAGAACAAAACATATATCCTTAAAGTTTTTTTTACTCATGACCTTTAGAAGAGTGTGCTATTAATGTTCAACAAGTTCGATCTAACGAGCTGATTTATTTATGAAAGCACTATATACAAAGAAATTTGAAGAGTTAGTCCAAAAAATTAGACTATGATGACTCAAGGATCTCGAATGATAATTTTAAGGGAAGTATATCAAGAGATGTCATCAAAAGGGGAGCAAAATACTATACTCTTTTTTTCTTAGCTATGGTTTTGTCCCATTGAATTTTTTTCAGGAAAGATTTTTAATGAGACAGTATCCATTTTTAATAAAAGATATGAATGATGTACTTTCCATGGTCAAATAAATGAAGTGTTATAATATTGCTAATAAAATGAATGTTTAGTATTATAAGGGAGGTTATGTCAAGTTATAAAGATGGTGTCCATTGGTATTCCAAGGGAGGCTATGTCTGTTGGTATTACTTGTAACATCTTTTATCATTTGCCTATAAATAGATGACATAGAATTGTATTTGAGAAGGATTGATGAAATAAGATACGGATGAATAAGAAAAGATGAAATAAGAGAGAACATATTTCAATACTTTCTTTTCTTAGTCTCTTTGTTCTATTGTTACTCTTTAATTATATAACATGTTCAACTATTCCTTCAATGCCTTCATGTCTTTACTAGTACCTTTATATTGTTGGACTTTTCATTTTTTACAATACCATCCATATATATATATATATATA